>CM076582.1:452890431-453358057 GCA_034641835.2 Pinus albicaulis | reverse complement strand
TGCTTAATGTAGGTCATAAACATAATGGTTGATTTTACTGTAAGGAATAGAAAAAAAATTGAAGGTCTTATTGTTAATCAATATGGAGTGAATGGATTGACATTCCAATTTCTCCTTCCTGCAAATTAGTACACCCATACTATCTCAAAGTCCTAGAGGTAGTTCCACCACTTCAACTCAATGAATTTTATGGTTGATATTATCTCTTACTTGAACACTATGATTGAAATATGAGTCACGATTTTCCTTATCCAACCTTAATGACAAGTTATATATTGTGCTACATCAGAATTTATTGCCAAAGAAATTTTTTTATTAATCAACTTTAGATGTATGGGTTTAACTTTAAATGGTATCATGTTGGTAACCGAAGGTAACAAAAATATTGCAAAATCCAATTAAGAGGGACTCATCCAACATCCATAAAGATATTAAAAGATAGTATACATGGAGTGGAATCTATTAGAGATATAATGAAGTTGTAGGGAAGATTCAATAAATTAGCAAGAGTGCTCCAATAAATCCAAAAACAATGCTCCAAACAACATATCACTATAAAATAGGGCACATTAACAACAAAGGAAAAAGGGTGGTCATCAAAGCAATCAAGATAACTCAAGTTTTGATGAGAAAGAGAATCACATCAGTGCATAAAAAATAAAAAGTATGATAATGATGAACATAGTTTCTTTAAGAAAAAAATGGTGTTGGCTATGTAAACATAATTGTAGAAAGAGGGCAATTAAAAATAAGAAAACAAAAACTGACAATATTGTGGTATACCGAGGGGGGATAATATGAGGTATACCTAGGTGCGATAATATGATGTATACTTAGGGGGGACCATATGGGGTAAATGGGGAGGTACCCATGGAAATAATGTAATGTAAGGATGATAAATACATGAGCCATAATTAATAAATAGAGTGGTTAACCCACATTATGCAAGGGACTACAAGCAGTTAGGAAATAATGTTGTAAGCCCATGGTATTGGATGTATGACCCATGGTAGCTACCCATTGTATTTTATGTATGAAGCCTATATAGAGGCTAGAGACTCTCCATTTAGGGACATCAAGGACTATTGTATTGACAATAATATGGCTTCTGGAGTGATCTCCTTCCTTAAGGAGTAGTTGTACGATGTTACCCTACCTCAACGGTTTAGATTAATAAATATTTGAAGATTCTATATTTTTTTTCTCTCATTATTTTGGGATTATTGATAGATATTGCGAATATTTTTCATTTTATTAGATTTGTAGGTCAGATCTGTTACAACGACAAAGTAGAAAAAAGGACCATACTTCCTTGTATGAATTCAAAATGTAGGGAGGAAAGAATATTAATGAAATACATCAGTTGTGCTACCATGAAAACATTCCCTTAATCCCCAGTAGATAAATTGAATGAGGGATTGCAGATAATTTTTGTAAAAAAACATAACCACTATGGCCGAGCTTAGAGATAACAAGTGACTAGAGTCTTTGTCATGCAACCAAAAATGCTTTTATTATGGTAGTCGAAAAGAGCCACCAAGATGGAACTCTTGAGGAGTTACTCTTGGAATGGAATGCAGTGGAGACAACATCATCCATCACACTTCAGGCACTATTGTGGGGGAAGAAAGAGTGAATATCCATATGCTTCTAGTAGAATGCAAGGAGTAGACAATTCATTCCATTAAGCATAGGGAGGTGGAAGAGTATCTCTTAGGCGCGCTCCTTTGGATTCGATGTGATAAAGTGACTGCATGTAGTAGTTGGAATGTGGAGGTAGATGGTCGTATAGAGTCACTATTTCAGAGGGCAACATTCGTTCAATCCATTGAGCATGCATCTTGAAGTATCAAAATATGAATTGGGTTGACTATTACAACAAAGGCTTAGTTGTAGTGTGTCTATGGTTGGGTGGAGAGTCAATGTCCCAATCTCATTCGCTCAACACATTTTACAAGATAATTGATACTAAAGGTATTGCACTTTAATATTTAGAATATGTTTAATGTGTTGAATTAAGGCATGTATTGGTACTTATTTAATGTCTTGGTCAATTTATGTGATTTAGTATGCAATGTGGTTTCCTACATATTTAAGGAATATTGAATTCTTGTAAGGTTATTTGTTAATTGAATGGATTCTCGCATGCATTCATAAAATTGTTTAATTTAATTATTATCCTAAGGGGCATGTGTATTCTTGAACTATTATGAGATTGAATTTTCTCTAATGGGAATTAGTTTGAATGAATTGATAAATCCTTGTACAACTTAATTGTGCATTTAAGATATTGTCTGTCACACCTCATTTTATCAGTGCCAAGCTTAGGAAGAATAATATATATATATATAGACTCGGCCAAAGCCTCTATAAGGTCAGGAAGGATAACATGACATTGTGTATGTGCACACAATATAAGCTCAGGAGGGATATCTCTAAATATATTTACTACCATATATATAAAAATGTACTCGTATGGAAAAGTGTGTGGTATGAGCCTTAATTCATTAAAGGATATTCATTATAGTCGTAATAGGCCATCTGTGGTAGAGAACCATGACCAAGCACCAATGAAATCCCAAAACATAATTATGTATGTCACAAGAACTCTAATTTCATTAGCTGAAGGAGAGAAGGGCTTGCTAGTTTGGACCTCGTGGGAAGTCGATTCAAGTGGTAATATTGGGTAGGACCTCCTTGTCGGAGGTCAGGTTAATCATTTAGGTCATGATAATACCTGGATGGGACACATCGCTAGTGTGTTATGTGTGGTGGCCTCATATATTTGTGGAAACCTCAAACGAAGGACATGCGTCACATAGATTTGGGGTTTTCTATGGGGCCAAGTGGCATATAAATGGGTGACACGTGGAAATTTCTAAGTGGAGCCTTGTGGAGGGTGTCACATCACCCTAAATAAAAAAAGTTAATGACATCACCACGGTGACTCTATCCCTATGATTTCTTGAGGTGTTAGTCACAATCCCATGGGTATTTTATTCCAATGGTGATGTGGAAGTCATTAATTCCACATGGATAGTTGTAACAGAAAGGAATGTAAGACATAAGTGGCGGGGTACATGAAAGGGGCTTAACCCCATGCAATTAGCTGGAACGCAACACAATAGTTTCACATGACGGTACAAAAAGGGAACTTCCATTAAAGCTTGAGATTTCTTCCCCTACAGTTCCAATGAGGTATGGGGGAGTAATCCTAGGATTAAAATGAGATTTTACAATATCTGATGGAGCTCATTGAGGGGTAGAATGAGAAATTCCAAGAGAAAAAATACTAGACAATTTAGTTGGTATAGGTAGTCCTCGAGGCTACTCCACTTCATATTCTTAATGAGCCACTTGGAAATGGGATCATTGCTAGTTATTCAGGGTGGTGACTCTTAGATGTGTGAGAGTGACCTAAGGGTACTTCCTTCATGACTAGAGACGATGAGCTTATGGGGAGGATTCTTATATGACATTGAAATTCTAGGGTCATTTCACATGTATGGAGTGGCATGTGTTATTGTTGATTTGGCATCAAAATCAAATTAGCTACCTAATTATATAAATACATAATGATATCTAGCACATGGTAGTTAGGTTTGAGTATTCACAAGTAGATGATATACAATGTCACAAACATGAGAATTTTTACTTTAATTGTATTTATGGCTTAAGGATTGATAAGATTCCAAGGGGGTTCATTTTTTAGGAAGATAACATTTCGTGAGTGTGTAATGATTTAACACTCCTATGATTGTTCCACGTATGTTCCTCAACTATAACTCAGAAAAAGAACATGGAGGAATGCGTGTCATAGTATTTGTAAAATTAGCCGCAACGTTTGTAAATTTTCTCATGATGGGATGAAATGGAGAGTTGAGATGTTGATTTGTGTTGAGAAGACATGGGTTACTCTGCTACACCATTTTTTATGAGCACACATGTGAAGGGGGGAAGTCACAATAGGAAAAAATGCACTTACACTTGATATGGTATCCGAACATGAGACAAAACAAGAAATGAGATGGACCAAGACATCATTGAGACATGGGATGGGACCATAATGAGGCCGCAACATTATATGAGTCATGGGATGAATTTGGAACAATTACCTCAATGTGGCATGATGGATTGAATATGAGGACAAGATGAGGAGCATGGCACATGAATTGTATGCATGCGAACACATGTGGTGCAATGAAATTATGGGATGATGGCATAATGAGTCAACCAAGGTTGGAGATGTCATGAACCATAGGTCAGCATGGGTGCCACTACTTGTGTGCACCTACTTACATATTATATGGTGGTTTTGTTACATAAAAAATTTAGAGTGTCTGCTTACAATGCGACCAAGGGACACAAAACTTGACCTTCCACCTTCCACCCTTGATATGGGATCAATGAGGCAAAACAAGACATTAGATGGACCAAGACATGGTGAATACATGAGATTTGACTACGAAATTAAAAGAGTCACTATATTAGTGTGGCATGATGGCATCAGGGTGGCATGAGGAACCAAGGAAGAGGTCAATACAATGATCATGTCACACAATGTGCGTTCATAGTGGTACATATTATTCAATGGCATCATGAGATGATCACACTATGAGTCGAGCCAATTGGTAAATGGCAAGACTAATAGGCCAGCCTAGGTGATGCTACTTGTGTGCACCTATTTATACATTAAATTGGGGTTTTGTTATACTTCAAAGTTGAATTGTTAGATCAAGGTGTGGCTAGTGTTCACACACATTGACCGTCCACCTGCAACCCTTTGGAGGGGGTATTTATACATAATGGTTGGAATTTGGAGGAGAAAAAAAATTGACACTTGCAAAAGGTAAAACATTACAGTGAATCATAACCCACATTATGAATTGAGGGATAACTATGAGGTCCTTTTGAGATGATTGATATGTTCCTTGAGAGGTAGACTATTTAGAACCATTTCGTATAGCTCGGATACTAGTCATCAACACGTTCTTTGTGTAGATAAATTTGGGAGGCGTTTCAAGTTATTGTAGGTCTAGTATAAATAATTCGCTACAATACTCACATTAGGTTAGAATCTGTTAGGTAGGGTGACTCGAGTATGGATTCAAATTTATCTTTTGGTTGGCTTGGGAAGTTGTACTCGAGTAAACAATGAAGAATTGTGCAAACATTTTATTGCATTTTAGGGTGACTTGAGAATCCATGCTCAAGTATTGAAAAGGCTCACATTTGATTCATAATGTTTTATATTTGTGAGAGAGTGGGTTTGATAAACCACACCCAATCCTGGAGTACACTATGGATTTTTATTTCTTATAATTGTATGAGGACCATTCCATACACATTGTATTCGTGCAGACTTGTATCACATGTATATGGTGATTTATACATTTCGGTGCAACTTTATTGTTTCATGAAGATAGTATGATTACATGTTATGTTTATGCAAGATTCAAGTTAAGAGAAATCGTAGATGTGATTTGGTTATATGTTATATTCCACTAAACATTGTTAACTAAATGTATAACAAAAGTATAAGCTTAGAGGCATAGTGTAAGTGAAGCACTCGCAAGTTCGTCATGTCATTGTTGAGGGAACATGTTGGTGTCACACTGACAAGGCATCTTGAATTATTGGTCTAATTTGTGGGCATGACACTTATGTTTTCATACATCTCACATTACCAAGATTTATAAAAAAATCATAAAAATAACCAAATTTTAACTTTATTTAAAATTTTTATTATTATAATTTTTATCAATTGTAAGAGAAGTAATATATGATTTAAACATATATCTATTTAAAAAAGCAATTAAAAATATTTTTAACTATCTAGATTTACCATGGATATTCTTAATTTGTAAATTGAAAATTGAAAATAGAAATTTGTAGTTAAAACATTGTATTAGTGTGTTGCTCAAAATGTATGAAATTTGTAATTCCTTCCAAATTCAAATGCAAGAAAGATCAAATATTTAGAAGTATAATTTTTTTTCAAAATTTTCACTCTAAAACAATATGCATTTCAAAAAATTTAGACTATAATATATTTAAAAACAAAAACTTTATTTCTTTAATAATATAGTATTTAATAATAATAACCTATATAAAAATAAGCTAAATTTTAGAATTAAAAAATACTTCACGTTGATTGCAAAGATAAGATATTTGTTTAGAAAATAACATTGCATAATAATATTAATAATGAAATTAAACGATAACATTACATAATTATATTTACATTAATGAAAATGGTTATAACTTGAAATATAAACTATATAAAATTGATTATTAAAATTACTCATAATAAGATAAAATGAAGGTGGAATTTAAAAATAAACCTATAAACTCTATATTTAAAAATAAAAAGCAAATAGATAATGTTATATATATACGACCATCCAGGTACAGTGTCTTAAATCTTATTACGTAATTGTACTAATTAAAGAGTTTTTGCAAATAAAAATGGCTCTTGATTTAGTTGCATAAAGCATACACTCCACATTGTTTTAAGATGTTTTAAAAGTAGATGTGGGCACACTTCTTTTATGCTATCCGTTGAAGTAGATGTGGCCGCCCCTGGAAGCATCCATTCTATCCGTTAAAGGAAAGCAAGGAAGCGTAGAAGCATCTATTATATCCGTTAAAGGAAGATATTTTTCATACTACCACTCCTTTTCATTAAAAGTTTGTTACACAACCTGGAAGATATTTTCAAGTTTGTAAGGAAGATATTTTCAAGCTTTGTGAAGCGCGCCTATTCTAAAGTTTGTTACCTTGCCTTCTTTTCAAGCGTCAGTTCTAAAAACACTGTGAAGAGATCGGAAAGTGCCTATATATATCAAACATTGTCAAAGAATTCTCAAGCTGTTACAGAGTCTTCTTAAGAATTGTCAGTGCCTCTATATATCAAACATTGTTACAGAGTCTTATTTTCAAGCTGAAGCACGTTGGAAGAACTGGGAGTGATGGTGGTAGTTGTAGAAGTTCATAGTGGGAGAGTGGCATATCTGGGAGTCCGCCCGTAGAGTGTATGTGTGAAATGGAGGAAGTTGGACTGGACTGCACCTCGAAAATGGTTGACTGGTTCAGAATGGAGATCTGTGCTCTTTGTCAATGGATGTATGTATCTCTCTCTTCTTTTACTCTTTGTAAATATTTATGATCTGATCTTAAATTTAATCTCTCTCTTTTTTTACTCTCTCTGTTATGTACATTGTGGGTCCTCTTCTGCTCTCTCTGTTATGTACATTGTGGTTCCTCTTCTGCTTTCTTGGTCGCAAGTTCTATGATCTAATATATGCAATGTTTATCTGAGTCTTTCTACGCAATGTTCATCTTCTTTGTGTAGATTCGTTCAGAAGCTTAATCTGCCCTAGTTTTTCATCATTGACTGGAGGTTTTTTCTTTGTTATGCAACAAGAACTATTTTGTTTTGATCGGTTGCCATCGACGGTGGGATCCTCCTGCATGAGGCTATTACAGCTGCGGAGGCTTGCTGTGTTCTTCCTTGAATAAATCAAATCGTTACTCTAGGTACTATGTATATGCTACTGCTTTTCTTTTAAAATAAACTCTAGCCCTGCTGTGATGTTCTCGTTGCTAGTTATTTTAGTTACGTTAACCTGTCATTTGTTAGGTTATTCTCAATAAACCAACCTCCTCTTAGGTTTTTGTTTTGAAATTAGTTGAGCCTCTATGTTAAAGGCTTCTTTTAATTTCTCTAATGGGTACCTTTTTTAGGAGCATATGGACAGGGTTTTAAGTTGTGTTGACAGCATCTAGGAACATAGGTTTTTGGGTATGTGGGAACTGAATTGATTTATTTGACTAGCCTTTTATTGAATCACGGTTTTTGGGTATGTGGGAACTGAATTGATTTATTTTACTAGCCTTTTATTGAATCACGATGAAGATTATTTAAGGCGATCTCCATTGATTTTTTCGAATCCACTAATTGGTAAAGTTTTTTCGATGAACTTCAAAAGTCATGCCGAAAAGATTTATGGATGCCCTTAGTTCAATTCTCCCCATCTTCTCTTAGGATTTAATATCGTTGTTCAATATTTTGTTTCTGGGTCCTCAGTTGCTTTCTAAGTTGTAAACTCTCAAAAAACAGAATAGAACTTACCTCTTTGTTACTACATTTGTTGATATCTGTAACTAATTTTGATTCCATACAATAATTAATTTGCTTTTCAGCAAAGGCAGAGAAATTAATTGATCTTATCAACAAAGTTGGTTAGTGGGTAATATTTTTAATAAATTTTAAGTAAAGAAAGTTTCCCTGTTGAATATCTGGGTAGAACGGAAATCTGGTCTGTTCTCTATTACTTTTACATAAAGAAGAACCAAGCGAATTTGCCCATATTTTATTGTGATATGTTTCGTCCCTAATGGTTTTAATGGGTTTCAATTGAAGACAACAACCAGAATTGATCAGACGATTTTACTATTAATCTTAAACGGCCCCATCATCATATGGTAAGTCTAAGAGGGACATGATATTTGTTCCGGTGTCTACACTGTTAGCATTTCAATCTGTACACTAATGCCTGCCCCACTAGGCATAGGCATTACCAGAACTGCAATCCATACTTTTGCAATAATATCTGCAATATTATTACCAGAACTGCAATCGATAATTTTGCATAATCTGTATAATGCGTTCCATGCCAGTCCACAGGACTATAAGTTATCCGAGTCCACAGGACTGTCTAGTCCATTTTGGATCATCCTTGCTTCCTTATCTTCTACCTCTTTCATACTCTTTAGCGTTTGGTTCGCTGCTTCTGTCTCTTTCATAAGATTTTATAATATATTAGAAATTTGATAACTACAAGCAATGTCCAGCCCCTTATATCGCCATCTATTATTGCATAGTGGATACCATATTTCTTGTGTTTCATCAGGCCGATGGTGATATTCTTACTACCATGTATATTCATACATCAAACACGTACACGTCCATGCACGCCTAACCGGTCCTTACGCAATGAAACCTTATCTTCCAGAACTTGGAATGTGCGGACAAATGTGCCTGTTCGTGAATCTCTTTCCATTATAGAAAACTGACCATTAATATCATTATACAAAATATTCTATTATTTCAACATATTTCAATGTCCTCTCTCAACGTTATTGATTTTGCAAATCAAAATCATCAACGCACTTCATTTCCTGCATTTTGGCCCCCGATCGGGGTGATCCTCCGGCAATTAGAAATGGGAGTCGTGGCAATAGGGCACGCGGATTAATGCCACCGCTGTCAAGATAATGATGAAGCTAGGACAGGAAACATCAATGCAGATAGTTAAGAGGGAATATGGCCAGGCTGGGTGGCCAGCTCACACACGTCAATCTACCGCTCAAGTAAAAGGCGGTCCTCCACCTTCTCATTCTCGCATGCAAAAACTTGTGCGGGCTCCTGTGGGAAACAGAAGGCAAAGGAGAAGTTTCAGAATTCAGCCGGCGCTTCAGGTGATCTTGTTACGGTATGTAAGATGCATCCTGATCATTCTTCTGAAGTCTAATACTGTTGCATGTAGTAGACGCTTTATGGAAGATTACCTGATGAGTTTATGTCGAATCCTCTATCCAAAAATTCCTCTAAAGAAACCAATCCAGCCATGTTTTAGAGACCCCAGTGGTAGTCAAGCTTACTTTGTTTATTGGGTTCTGTTACTGTCTGCCATTGCTAGTAATGTAGAGATAATTGAGTATGAGTCTGTTAAAAAACTTTCCCATTTGGAAATGTATGAAATGGGAAGACTGCGTGAGCCTCTGGGACCAGAACCGGGCTCATTACTAAGTCATAATGGCTCTAAGCTCTGCTGTGGGTTCGATTTAGTGGGTATTGGTGAGAATCGGAATTTCAGGACTGTTAGGTGCATGAGCCCTGTTCAGAAGGGTGTTAGTTGGAGTCTTAATGTTTGCATTTTCGAGGGTGGGTTCACAGCATTTTCTCAGCGTTTTCGGGTTTGGGTTTTCTGTTTCCAGCCTTATGGGGGTCGTCTCATAAGCAATGCCCACACTGTAGGGCCCGATACCAATTTGGGCTTCCATGCCGCAAACTGTCGTCCTGTCCTGAACCCAAGAGCCCAGAGAGAGGCTCTGCACAGGTATAATTTTCCGTGCGTTAACCTACAGTCCCTGAACCAAAGTCCCAAGGTTAATACAGTCGTTTTGTCTAATAATTCTCAGAGTGTAAGCACCAATGTTAAGTCTATTAGATTGCATGGAAGCCAGGAGATGGACAACCAAAGGTGGCGCACTGTACATGATATTCTAACTTATTATATTGTTACTGTTCCTGTTGATGCATTGGTGCATGTCCATAGGGTTTCAGTGCTAATGGGAAAACGAAAAGTGAAAACAGAGGCTGCCAAAGGAAAGCAGCCAGAGCAAGCTGAACCAGTCCAGGAAAAAAGGGGAAGGAAGACAAACCAGGAACACCTGGAAACTTTAGCTGCTACCTATGTCATTGGCAATTCCTCTAATACAAGGCAGATTATTCGAGGATGGGAGAGGGACATACAAACAGAATTTGAAGATCAGGAGTCAGAAGCAGATATTCTGGACTTCATACAAGACCCAGAAAATACGCGGGGACGATTCACCCTTTTCAATCAGACTGTCCATACATATTGGATAGTTAAATGCTTAATAGCTAAAGCCATGCAAAGTTTCCATCCTCAGTATACTCAGGTAGAAGCTGCCAAGCCAGGGACAAGCATGCAGGGCCAGATTTTAGAAATTCAAGATCAACTACAGCACATAAAGATAACCCAATACCAGACAGTGGATAGAGTTAGCAGGCTGGATGATAAGGTGGGAAGGATTGAAAAAATCCTTCAACAGATTTTACAACAGCTACAGCAAACTGATATGCCGGGGACCAGTGCAAAAGACCCTGCCCCAGTCTCTTCGTCAGAAATATAGCAGTATGTTTCTAGATAGTAGGAATGAACATATGTTTTAAATTTTGATGATAATTTTGTTTAAAAATAGAAGTTCTAAATGTTTTGAGAAAGCAAGTATAGGACTTATAGAAAAGACAGCGGATGAAAAGTATAGGAGAATGAAACAGTTTCAGTTTTGGACAGCGTATTATGCTTATAGATGGCCAACAGACCTGGTTTCCTGCGGGCAGGTTGAGGCCAAGCTAAACAGATATTATTTACATAATGTAGCCTGCCTTTACAGTTATAAATAGAAAATGGAATGGACCCATCGAATTTACAAAAAAAAAAAAAAAAAATTTCCTGCATTTTGGTGTTGTAACGTGTGGAAATATTCATGTGGTTTCAAATTTTTCTAAATTAAAATAATCTCATTTTGAATTTCACTGTTATAATTTGATTTTAAAAATATATTAAAAATACCTAAATATATATTTTTTAATTATATTTTTCCCATTTTAAAGTCGGTATATTGTCTAATGCTTCTTAAACTCATAAAAATTTCAAAATAATCTCTCTATATATTATTCCTTCATAACTTTCAAAATAATCTCTCTATATATTATTCCTTCATAACTTTCCTATTCTTCCCTCAGTTTTTCATATAATTTTTTGATATTTTGGGAGTTAATTTTATTTTATATCGTTGATGAATTTTATTTTTATGTTTGATATTTTTTCAATATTCAAAATGTTAGAATTGAAAAAGAATTTAAAAGAGGATATTATATTATATTTATTATATTTTTCATTAAAATATTTAATTATTTCAATCATGATAATTATTGTGATTATGTTAACGATAGTGAAAAACTTGTTTAAATTTATTTCATTTGAAGTATGTATATTTCACCTTATGTTAGCGTTAGAATGTCCTATTGCAGGTATTAAAATTATTATTTATGAAACATAGTGAAAGTGAGAGAGGGAGAGGCAGAGGGAGAGGGAAAGAGAGAGGGAGGGAGGGAGAGAGGGAAGGAGAGGAAGTGGGAGGGAGAGGGTGAGGGGGATAGGGAGAGGGAGGGAAGGAGGCAGGGAAGGAGGTAGGGGGGATGGGGAGATGGAGGCAGGGAGGGAGGGACGAAGGGACGGATGGAGACTGAGTGAGAGGGTGTGGCAAAGGGAGAGGGAGAGCGGGGGAGTGAGAGGAGAGAGGGAGAGAGATAGGGGGAGGGCAAGGCAAAGGGAGAGAGAGATGGGGAGGAGGGGAGTGACGGAGGGAGGGAGGGATGAAGAGAGGGGGAGGGGGGGAAGGACAGAGGGAGGGAGAGGTTGAGAGGGATAGGGATAGGGAGAGTGGGCAGGAGGTAGGGAGAGAGAGAGAGAGAGGGGGGGATAGAGTGAGGGAGAGCAAGAGGGAGGGAGGGAGAGAGAGGGGAGAGGGAGGGAGGGAGAGAGAGGGGAGAGGGAGAGTGGGCAGGAGGTAGGGAGAGAGAGAGAGGGGGGGGGGGATAGAGTGAGGGAGAGCAAGAGGGAGGGAGGGAGAGAGAGGGGAGAGGTAGGGAGATAGGGAGTGGGGAGGGGGAGAGGGAGGAGTGGGGAGTGCGAAAGAGGGAGGGGTGGGTAGGAGGAAGTGGGAGGTGTACAAGAAGATGGCGAGAGAGGGAGTGAGGGAGAGTGAGTGAGAGGGAGATGGAGGGACAGAGGGTCAGAGAAGGAGGAAGTGGGGGAGAGAGGGAGAGAGGGAGGAAGGCATAACCAGAGAGGGAGGGTAGGATAGGGGGAAGAGAGGGAGGGAGGGAGAGTGAAGGGGGAGGGAGAGAGAGAGGGATATGGAGAGAGATATAGGGAGGGAGGGGGGAAGAGACAAAGGGAGGGAGGGAGAGAGAGGGGACGGGGGACAGAGAGAGAGAGAGAGGGGGCGAGGAGCGGAGAGAGGTGGTGGGAGGGATGGAGGGAGAGGGAGAGAGATATGGATATGGATATGGGGAGGGAGAGAGAGGAGGAGGAGGGGGAGGCAGGGAGGAAAAGGGAGAGAGGGAAGGAGAGGGAGAGGGTGAGAGGGATAGGGAGAGGGAGACTGGGTAGGAGGTAGGGAGAGAGAGAGAGAGAGGGGTAGAGTGAGGGAGGGAGGCAGGGAGGGAGGGAGGGGGAGAGGGAGAGGAAGCGAGAGGGAGGGAGAGAGGGAGGGTGGGGGAGTGGGAGGTGGACAAGGAGATGGCAAGAGATGGAGTGAGGGAGAGTGAGTGGGAGGGAGAGAGGGAGATGGAGGGAGAGAGGGTGGGAGGAGGAGGAAGGGGGAGAGAGAGGTTGAGAGGGAGGAAGGGATAGGGGGAAGAGAGGGAGGGAGGGAGAGTGAAGGGGGAGGGGGGATATGGAGAGAGATAGAAGGAGGGAGGGAGCGAGGGGAAAGAGACAAAGGGAGGGAGGGAGAGAGAAAGAAATGGAGAGAGAGAGAGAGAGAGAGAGAGAGAGAGGTAGTGGGAGGGATGGAGGGAGAGCGAGAGGGATATAGATATGGATATGGGGAGAGAGGAAGGGAGGGAGATGGCGTGGGAGCGAGGGGAGGAAGGAGAGAGAGAGCAGAGAGGGAGGGAAGGAGAGGGTGGTAGTGAGAGGGAGAGGGATAGGGAGTTAGGGGGAGAGAGAGGGAGAGTGAGAGGGGGAGAAAGGCGGAGAGGGAGACGAAGGAAGGGAGAGGGCAGAGAGTGATAGAGAGAGGAAGAGGTAGATATGGGGGGAAGGGAGAGAGGAAGGGGGGGAGGGAGAGAGGAAGGGACGAAAATGGAGTGAAAAGTAGGGAGATAAAGAGGGAGAGAGGGAGGGAGGTAGAGGGAGCGAGGGAGGGAGGGAGAGAGAGGGGCGAGTGAGTGGAGAGAGGGAGGGGTAGAGAGGGAGAGAGAGTGGGAGGGAGGGAGAGGGGAGAGATAAGGAGAGAGCGAGGGAGAGGATTTGAGGGAGGGAGGAAGGGAGAGGAAGGAGAGGGGGAAGGGGGGAGAGGGAATTAGGGGGTGGGATAGAGAGAGAGGGAGTTGGAAGGAGAGAGGTAGTGAGGGAGATGGAGAGAGGGTGGGAGATTGTGAGAGAGAGAGGAAGAGATGGATGGCGAGAGGGAGGGATGGTGGGAGGCAGAGAGAAATGAGAGAAGGAGATAGATGAGAGAGGGAGGGAGGGAGGGAGAGGAGGGGAGTGAGACATAGAGGGAGAGGGAGGTAGGGAGAGAGATAGAGGGCAGTAGTGAGAGAGATAGAGGGACAATGAGGGAGAGGGAGCAGGCGGGAGGGATAGAGAGAGAGGGAGGGTGGATTGGGAGATGGAGGGAAGGGGTATTGGGTGAGGTAGGGAGGGAGGGGGGATGGGGATGGAGAGAGGGAGGTAGGGACGGAGTGATAGGGATAAAGGGAGGGAGGTAGAGGGAGTGGGGGGGTGGGGGGTGGAGAGGAGGATTGGGAAAGAGGGGGGGGGGTAGAGGGAGGGGGAGAGGGAGGGATGGAGTGGGGTGCGGAGAGGGAGGGATGGAGTGAGAGGGAGAGCGGGTGGGAGGTATAGAGATAGAGAGGGAGAGAGAAGGGGAGCAAGAGGGAGAGAGTGAGAGGGGAGAGTGAGGGAGAAAGAGAGAGAGGAAGAGGGAGTGAGGGAGGGGGGATGGGGAGAGTGAGAGTAGGAGGGATTGAGGGGGGATGGGTATAGGGAAGAAGAGGGAGGGATATGGAGAGAGAGAGAGGGAGAGAGGGAGGAGGGGGAGTGGTTGGGAGGGAGAGGGAGAGGGAGAGGGAGGAAGAGGGAGAGAGAAAGAGATAGAGGGAGATAGAGAGAGGGAGGGAGGGAGAGAGAAAGAGAGGGAGGGGGGTAAGGAGGGAGAGAGAGAGAGGGATATGGAGAGATGGATATGGAGGGAGAGAGAGGGAGGGAGAAATAGAGGGAGGGGAATGGAGAGAAAGGGTGAGAGGGAGGGAGGGAGAGTGAAGGGGGAGGGAGAGAGAGAGGGATATGGAGAGAGAGATAGGGAGAGAGAGAGAGAGAGATAGAGAGAGAGAGAGAGAGAGAGGGATAATGAGAGAGATATAGGAGGGAGGGGGAAAGAGACAAAGGGAGGGGAGGGAGAGATAGGGACGGGGACAAAGAGAGAGAGAGAGAGAGAGAGAGGGAGGAGGGGAGAGAGTTGGTGGGAGAGATGGAGGGAGAGGGAGAAGGATATGGATATGGATATGGGAAGGGAGAGAGAGAGGAGGAGGGGGAGGGAGGGAGGAAAAGGGAGAGAGGGAGAGACGGAAGGAGAGGAAGTGGGAGGGAGAGGGTGAGAGGGATAGGGATAGGGAGACTGGGTAGGAGGTAGAGTGAGGGAGAGAGAGAGAGAGGGGTAGAGTGAGGGAGAGAGAGAGGGAGGGAGGGAGAGGAGAGAGGGAGGGAGATAGGGAGTGGGGATGGGGAGAGGGAGGCAGAAGGAGGGAGAGAGGGAGGGTGGGGGAGTGGGAGGTGGACAAGGAGATGGAAAGAGAGGGAGTGAGGGAGAGTGAGTAAGGAGGGAGAGAGAGAGAGGGATAGGGAGATATGGATATGGAGGGAGAGAGAGGGAGGGAGAAATAGAGGGAGGGGAATGGAGAGAAAGGGTGAGAGGGAGGGAGGGAGAGGGGAAGGGGGAGGGAGAGAGAGGGGATATGGAGAGAGAGAGAAAGGGAGAGAGAGAGAGAGAGGTAGAGAGAGAGAGAGAGAGAGGGATAATGAGAGAGATATAGGGAGGGGAGGGGAAAAGAGACAAAGGGGAGGGAGGAGAAAAGAAAGGGATGGGAGCAGAGAGAAAGAGGGGGATGGGGGACAAAGAAAGAGAGAGAGAGAGAGAGAGGGAGGAGGGAGAGAGGTGTGGTGGGAGATATGGAGGGATAGTGGGAGAAGGATATGGATATGGACATAAGGTGAGAGAGGGGGGAGGAGGGGGAGGGAGGGAGGAAAAGGGAGAGAGGGAGGGAGAGAGACAGGGAGAGAGGGAAGGAGAGGAATTGGGAGGGAGAGGGTGAGAGGGATAGGGAGAGGGAGACTGGGTAGGAGGTAGGGAGAGAGAGAGAGAGAGAGGGGTAGAGCGAGGGATAGAGAGAGGGAGGGAGGGTGAGGGATAGAGAGAGGGAGGGAGATAGGGAGTGGGGATGGGGAGAGGGAGCGAGAGGGAGGGAGAGAGGGAGGGTGGGGGAGTGGGAGGTGGACAAGGAGATGGCAAGAGAGGGAGTGAGGGAGAGTGAGTAAGGAGGGAGAGAGAGAGAGGGATAGGGAGATATGGATATGGAGGGAGAGAGAGGGAGGGAGAAATAGAGGGAGGGGAATGGAGAGAAAGGGTGAGAGGGAGGGAGGGAGAGTGAAGGGGGAGGGAGAGAGAGAGGGATATGGAGAGAGAGATAGGGAGAGAGAGAGAGAGAGATAGAGAGAGAGAGAGAGAGAGGGATAATGAGAGAGATATAGGGAGGGAGGGGGAAAGAGACAAAGGGAGGGAGGGAGAGATAGGGGACGGGGGACAAAGAGAGAGAGAGAGAGAGAGAGAGGGAGGAGGGGAGAGAGTTGGTGGGAGAGATGGAGGGAGAGGGAGAAGGATATGGATATGGATATGGGAAGGGAGAGAGAGAGGAGGAGGGGGAGGGAGGGAGGAAAAGGGAGAGAGGGAGAGAGGGAAGGAGAGGAAGTGGGAGGGAGAGGGTGAGAGGGATAGGGATAGGGAGACTGGGTAGGAGGTAGAGTGAGGGAGAGAGAGAGAGAGGGGTAGAGTGAGCGAGATAGAGAGGGAGGGAGGGAGAGGGGAGAGGGAGGGAGATAGGGAGTGGGGATGGGGAGAGGGAGGCAGAGGGAGGGAGAGAGGGAGGCTGGGGGAGTGGGAGGTGGACAAGGAGATGGAAAGAGAGGGAGTGAGGGAGAGTGAGTGGGAGGGAGAGAGGGAGATGGAGGAAGAGAGGGTGGGAGCAGGAGGAAGGGGGAGTGAGGGAGGGTAGGATAGGGGGGAGAGAGGGAGGGAGGGAGGTAGAGAGAGGGGTGGGGGTATATGGAGAGAAATAGAGGGAGGGAGGGAGAGAGAGGGGACGGGGGAGAGAGAGAGAAATGGAGAGAGAGAGAGAGAGAGAGAGGGAGAGGGAGAGGGAGAGGGATATGGATATGGATATGGATATGGGGAGAGAGGAAGGGAGGGAGATGGGGTGCGAGCGAGGGGAGGAAGGAGAGAGAGAGGAGAGAGGGAGGGAAGGAGAGGGTGGTAGTGAGAGGGAGAGGGATAGGGAGTTAGGGGGAGAGAGAGGGATAGAGAGAGGGGGGGAAAGGCGGAGAGGGAGACGAAGGAAGGGAGAGGGCAGAGAGTGATAGAGAGAGAGGAAGAGGGAGATATGGGCAGAAGGGAGAGAGGAAAGGGGGGAGGGAGAGAGGAATGGACGGAAATGGAGTGAGAAGTAGGGATATGAGGAGAGAGAGAGGGAGGGAGGTAGAGGGAGCGAGGGAGGGATAGAGAGGGAGAGGGAGAGGGGCGAGTGAGTGGAGAGTGGGATAGAGATAGAGGGAGAGAGAGGGAGGGGTAGAGAGGGATAAGGAGAGGGAGGGAGGGAGAAGGGAGAGATAAGGAGAGAGAGAGGGAGAGGATTTTAGGGAGGGAGGAAGGGAGAGAGGGGGGATAGGGAGGGGAAGGGAGAGAGGGGGGATAGGGAGGGGAAGGAGAGGGGGGAGAGAGAGAGAGGAGTTGGAAGGAGAGAGGGAGTGAGCGAGAGGGAGAGGGAGAGAGGGAGGAGGGGGAGTGGTTGGGAGGGAGAGGGAGAGGGAGAGGGAGGAAGAGGGAGAGAGAAAGAGAGAGAGGGAGATTGAGAGAGGGAGGGAGGGAGAGAGAAAGAGAGGGAGGGGGGTAAGGAGGGAGAGAGAGAGAGGGATAGGGAGAGATGGATATGGAGGGAGAGAGAGGGAGGGAGAAACAGAGGGAGGGGAATGGAGAGAAAGGGTGAGAGGGAGGGAGGGAGAGTGAAGGGGGAGGGAGAGAGAGAGGGATATGGAGAGAGATATAGGGAGAGATAGAGAGAGAGAGTGATATGGAGAGAGATATCAGGAGGGAGGGGGAAAGAGACAAAGGGAGGGAGGGAGAGAGAGGGGACGGGGGACAGAGAAAGAGGGGGGACGAGGGACAGACAGAGAGAGAGAGAGAGGGAGGAGGAGAGAGAGGTGGTGGGAGAGATGGAGGGAGAGGGAGAGGGATATGGATATGGATATGGATATGGGAAGGGAGAGAGACAGGAGGAGGGGGAGGGAGGGACGAAAAGGGAGAGAGGGAGAGAGAGAGAGAGAGGGAGAGAGGGAAGGAGAGGAAGTGGGAGGGAGAGGGTGAGAGGGATAGGGATAGGGAGACTGGATAGGAGGTAGAGAGAGAGAGAGAGAGAGAGGGGTAGAGTGAGGGAGAGAGAGAGAGAGGGGTAGAGTGAGGGAGAGAGAGAGGGAGGGAGGGAGAGGGGAGAGGGAGGGAGATAGGGAGTGGGGATGGGGAGAGGGAGGAAGAGGGAGGGAGAGAGGGAGCGTGGGGGAGCGGGAGGTGGACAAGGAGATGGAAAGAGAGGGAGTGAGGGAGAGTGAGTGGGAGGGAGAGAGGGAGATGGAGGAAGAGAGGGTGGGAGCAGGAGGAAGGGGGAGAGAGAGGTTAAGAGGGATGAAGGGATAGGGAGAGAGGGAGGGTAGGATAGGGGGGAGAGAGGGAGGGTAGGGAGGTAGAGAGACGGGGGGGGGTATATGGAGAGAAATAGAGGGAGGGAGGGAGAGAGAGGGGACGGGGGAGAGAGAGAGAAATGGAGAGAGAGAGAGAGAGAGAGAGAGAGAGAGAGAGGGAGAGGGATATGGATATGTATATGGATATGGGGAGAGAGGAAGGGAGGGAGATGGGGTGCGAGCGAGGGGAGGAAGGAGAGAGAGAGGAGAGAGGGAGGGAAGGAGAGGGTGGTAGTGAGAGGGAGAGGGATAGGGAGTTAGGGGGAGAGAGAGGGATAGAGAGAGGGGGGGAAAGGCAGAGAGGGAGACAAAGGAAGGGAGAGGGCAGAGAGTGATAGAGAGAGAGGAAGAGGGAGATATGGGCGGAAGGGAGAGAGGAAAGGGGGGAGGGAGAGAGGAATGGACGGAAATGGAGTGAGAAGTAGGGATATGAGGAGGGAGAGAGGGAGGGAGGTAGAGGGAGCGCGGGAGGGAGGGAGAGAGGGAGGGATAGAGAGGGAGAGGGGCGAGTGAGTGGAGAGTGGGATAGAGATAGAGGGAGAGAGAGGGAGGGGTAGAGAGGGAGAAGGAGAGGGAGGGAGGGAGAGGGGAGAGATAAGGAGAGAGAGAGGGAGAGTATTTGAGGGAGGGAGGAAGGGAGAGAGGGGGGATAGGGAGAGGAAGGAGAGAGGTGGGATAGGGAGGGGAAAAAGATAAGGGGGGAGAAAGAGAGAGGAGTTGGAAGGAGAGAGGGAGTGAGCGAGAGGGAGAGGGAGAGAGGGAGGAGGGGGAGTGGTTGGGAGGGAGAGAGAGAGGGAGAGGGAGAGGGAGGAAGAGGGAGAGAGAAAGAGAGAGAGGGAGATAGAGAGAGGGAGGGAGGGAGAGAGAAAGAGAGGGAGGGGGGTAAGGAGGGAGAGAGAGAGAGGGATAGGGAGGGATGGATATGGAGGGAGAGAGAGGGAGGGAGAAACAGAGGGAGGGGAATGGAGAGAAAGGGTGAGAGGGAGGGAGGGAGAGTGAAGGGGGAGGGAGAGAGAGAGGTATATGGAGAGAGAGATAGGGAGAGAGAGAGAGAGAGAGTGATATGGAGAGAGATATAGGGAGGGAGGGGGAAAGAGACAAAGGGAGGGAGGGAGAGAGAGGGGACGGGGGACAGAGAAAGAGGGGGGACAAGGGACAGACAGAGAGAGAGAGAGGGGGGGGAGGGGAGAGAGGTGGTGGGAGAGATGGAGGGAGAGGGAGAGGGATATGGATATGGATATGGATATTGGAAGGGAGAGAGAGAGGAGGAGGGGGAGGGAGGGACGAAAAGGGAGAGAGGGATAGAGAGAGAGAGAGGGAGAGAGGGAAGGAGAGGAAGTGGGAGGGAGAGGGTGAGAGGGATAGGGATAGGGAGACTGGATAGGAGGTAGAGAGAGAGAGAGAGAGAGGGGTAGAGTGAGGGAGAGAGAGAGGGAGGGAGGGAGAGGGGAGAGGGAGGGAGATAGGGAGTGGGGATGGGGAGAGGGAGGGGGAGCGAGGGGGAGAGGGAGGGGGAGAGGGAGGGGGAGGTGGACAAGGAGATGGAAAGAGAGGGAGTGAGGGAGAGTGAGTGGGAGGGAGAGAGGGTGGGAGGAGGAGGAAGAGGGAGAGAGAGGGTGAGAGGGAGGAAGGGATAGGGAGAGAGGGAGGGTAGGATAGGGGGAGAGAGGGAGGGTAGGATAGGGGGGATGGAGGGAGGGAGGGAGGGAGAGTGAGGGGGGAGGGGTGTAACGCCCACGAGTTGGACGCCCATGACTCGGGTGAGTTGGGCGCCCCTCACGGGCGCTCATGAACGGTTCGGTAGAACGGGCGCGCGCCACAACGATGGGCGCGCCCACACGGGTGTCTCGGCCGTATTGAAACGGTTATAGCGGCGACGAGCGACCAATTCTAGAGACGGGCGTGAAGTGACGCGACACCACAATGGACCGACGGGCGTTGATACGAGCGAAGGGCGCATGAGTAGCCAACGTGGGGGTCGGCTCGGGTCGGCCGAGCGCCCCACACCCCACGACACAACGTTTCGTGGGGGATCGATATAATGGGCGGGTCGGCTCGGGTCAGCCGAGCGACCCAACTCTACAACGACGAGCGTGTATATATACGGGGCGTGTTGGAGAGTGAACAACCAACCAACGGTGAGTCATTCAAGCGCACCGCAACAAACGACTTGCGGATCTAGTGACGGATGCGCTCGCCGGGCGGGAAAACAACGGAGAGACGAGCCAACGAACACTTAGATGCGGCGGTGAACAGCGCACTGTAGCACGGGTGCTGCGGCAACCGAGCGTCGGCAAGGTGCGACGGGCGAGTCGGCCAAGCGCACTACGCGTACTTTGGGTAACGGTGGGCGCGCGGCACGGAAGGAACGACGGGCGGACAATACACGGTGTCGGGTCGAGTCGGGTGACTCACGACCCGACCAAACGGTGCGACGGGCCGAGTCGGCACACTTCTTTGTAAAAACAGGCTCTCGACCTGTATAATCCAGCGAGACAATTTTATCATATTTAACATATAAAATTGCGTTTCTTCAATCTGTTTTGGTGCATTTTTGAATGATGGTTGTTGTTTTATAATTCTGCTATAAAACATAATAACAAAGTGAATACTAACACTTAAAAAAATAAGTTGAGGCGTAGTCCGGAAAATGGTAAAACCGAAGGGAGGCCATTTAGCCGGTGCCACACGACCTGCCAGCAAGGGTGCACAGGATGGGGGCGTGACAGATGGAATCGGAGCCGACAAGAAATGCTACCGTAAGTAGGTATGTATGCAGTCAGGTATTTCTCATGAAGCTTGGTTGCATAGTCTGGGTTTTCTTGACCTAGAGCTTCTAGGAAAGAATGTGCAAGCACTAGTGGACACTGGTGCCACACACAACTTCATGTCGACAGAAGTAGCGAAGGTAGTTGGGCTGCAACTACTTCCCAACGATGCGGAAGTAAAGGTAGTGAACTCCAGAACGAAAGTGTCAGGTTTGGAAAACGAAGTGCCGGTTCGTATTGGTGATTGGCAAGGTTGTCTGGACTTCACCGTGATGGAGATGAGCGACTTTGACATGATATTGGGGCAGGACTTTTTGAAGGGCAACCGTGTGGTTGTTTCACCTTCAAGCAGTGAGATAGTTATATGGAAGGACTCACGATGGTGGACTATACCTACTCATGCACATCGTAGGGAAGTGAGTGTGCAGTACATTTCTGCACCAAGTATGAACAAAGCTATGAAGGACCCGGGGATCGAGACATTTGCGACGGTCATCCGAGGAGTCGAGGATGATGGAGTGGGGACGCCTATTCCTGCGAAGATTTCCGATGTGCTAGAGCGATATGCAGATCCTATGCCTGATGAGCTTCTGAAAGTACTACCACCAAGGCGTGCAGTGGACCATGCCATTGAGCTAGAGCCAGGGAAGGAACCTCCAGCCAAAGCTCCCTATCGACTGTCAGAGCCGGAATTGGAAGAGTTGAAGAAGCAGTTGAAGGACTTAGCCAAAGCAGGTTTCATTCGACCTTCAAGGTCCCCATATGGTGCTCCAGTATTGTTCCAATGAAAGAAGGATACGAATGAACTACGGATGTGCTGTGATTATCGTGCCTTGAATAAGCAAACGATAAGGAACAGATATCCCTTACCGTTAGCAGCGGATTGTTTTGATAAGCTTGTGAAAGCCCGAGTGTTTTCCAAGCTGGACTTGAGACAGGGGTATTATCAAGTGCGGATAGCTGAAGGAGACGAGAAGAAGACTGCGATAGTGATGAGATATGGAAGCTTTGAATTCCTAGTCATGCCATTCGGGTTGTGCAACGCTCCAGCCACGTTTTGCACTTTGATGAACGACGTACTGCGTCCACACCTTGACACCTTTGTGGTGGTGTACTTGGATGATATCGTTATTTTCAGTGATAACATGGAGGATCATAAGAAGCATTTGGCATTAGTCTTCGAAGCACTGAAGAAACATCAGTTGTACTTGAAGAAATCCAAGTGTATGTTCACTCAGACCGAGATTTCGTTACTTGGACACATTGTTGGGCCGGGTTATATACGGATGGAGCCGAGTAGAATCAAGGCGATAGAGGATTGGGCTGAACCAAAGAATGTCCATGATATGAGGGTCTTCTTGGGAATGACTAGCTACCAACGAAAGTTTGTAGAGGGGTACTCCAAGATAACTGCACCACTGACGGACCTTTTGAAGAAGGAGAAACAATGGAGTTGGATGGAGAAGTGTCGTGAAGCTTTTGAAGAGCTAAAGAGAAGGATGGTGACAGCACCGATACTGAGGCTACCTGATTTCGAGAGACCATTTTAGGTCCACACCGATGCTTCAGATTTTGCAATTGGAGGGGTTCTATTGCAGGATGGACATCCGGTGGCTTATGAAAGTCGAAAGTTGCAGGATAGAGAGCGCAGATATCCGGTTCACGAGAAGGAAATGACTGCCATCATTCATTGTCTGCATGTTTGGAGACATTACTTGGTTGGGAAACCATTCGTTGTCAAGACTGAAAACGTTGCTGCAAGCTACTTTGCATCACAACCAAAGCTGTCAGTGAAGCAAGCACGTTGGCAGGACTTCTTGGCTGAGTTTGACATGACTCTTGAGTACAGACCGGGGAAGCTCACTGCTATGGAAGATGCCCTCAGTCGAAAGGCACAGCTGGCAGCATTGGAAGCCGAAGGCCGAGCTGATAGGACAAGAAGCAGGGTCAATATGCCTGCAGAGATGCAAGAGAGACTTAGAGCTAGCGTGGAGACAGATACACAAGCGAAGTTGATCATGAAGCAGGTCAAGGAGGGGAACACACGCAAGTTTTACTTGCGGAATGGCTTCTTGTTTTATGGTGACCGACTTTACATTCCAAAGTCATCGGGAATAGGAGGCACCTTTTGAAGGAGTGCCATGACTCAACTTGGGCTGGCCACCCAGGTCAACGTCGGACTATGGCATTGTTGGAGAGGGGGTACTTCTGGGAGAAGATGAGGCAGGAAGTAGAAGAGTATGTACACATGTGCATCATTTGTCAACAAGAAAAATCAGATCATCATAGATAGGGAGGATTGTTGCAGCCTTTGCCGATTCCGGAGAGACCATGGGCAAGTGTCTCTATGGACTTCATTTCTCACTTACCAATGGTTCAGGGGTATAACGGAATCATGGTCATTGTTGATCGTTTTTCCAAGTATGCTACATTCGTTCCGACGAAGTTACCATGTGGAGCAGAGATGACAGCTGAGCTTTTCTTCAAGAACGTTGTGAAGTAGTGGGGGATACCGATGAGTATCGTATCTGACAGGGATTCACGTTTTACAGGGAAGTTTTGGAACGCCCTGTTCAAGCTAGTTGGGACAGAATTGCTGCAAATTTCGAGTTACCACCCGCAGACAGATGGGCAGACCGAACGGATAAACGCATTGCTGGAGGACTACTTGAGACATTATGTTACGGCTGATCAGTAGAATTGGCCAGAACTCCTGGATATTTCTCAGTTTAGCTACAATATGCAGAAGAGTTCCGCAACGGGGTATTCTCCATTTGAGTTGGTGAATGGACAGATGCCTATTTAGCCGCATACGGTGTTACCAAGAGGATTTGGCAGGAGCCCCCATGCCAAGAGGTTCTTGACAGCATGGGAAGAAAACTTGGAGATAGCACTGATGCATCTGCACGATGCTGCAGAAAGGATGAAGAAACAAGCAGATAAAGGTAGAACGGATGCACACTTCGATGTTGGAGACAAGGTTTATCTGAGGATCACCGGAGATCAGTTTCAGCCACCCAAGGGGACTGCTAGATCTTTGACGCGACAATATGATGGACCTTTCCGCATAAAGAAGAGGATTGGTTAAGTTGCCTACGAGTTGGAACTTCCAGACCATATGCATGCCAGGCACCCTGTCTTCCACATAAGTCAACTAAAGAGAGGCAGACTTGATGCTGATGATCCAGATCGAGCAGCACCACCGAGAGGACCAGCGATGATCATTGACAAACCAGACTTAGTTTTGGAGAAGATCCTTGATCTTCGAACAACAGGAGTTGCGGGCAATGCACGGAGAGATTTTCTCATTCAGTGGGAAGGTCGACCGGAGGATTCGAGCTGGGAACCAGAGGAAACGCTGTGGATATGGAAGAAAGAAATAGCAGAGTTTGACCAAATGTTGATGAGATCTATAGGATTGCCGAGGACGTCAATGACTCAAGGTGGGGGAGTATGTAACGCCCACGAGTTGGACGCCCACGACTCAGGTGAGTCGGGCGCCCTTCACGGGCGCTCATGAACGGTTCGGTAGAACGGGCGCGCGCCACACCGACGGGCGCGCCCACACGGGCGTCTCGGCCGTATTAAACAAGGGCGGTTGAAACGGTTATAGCGGCGACGAGCGACCAATTCTAGACACGGGCGTGAAGCGATGCGACACCACAACGGACCGACGGGCTTTGATACGAGCGAAGGGTACATGAGTAGCCAGCCTGGGGGTCGGCTCGGGTCGGCCGAGCGCCCCACACCCCATGACACAATGTTTCGTGGGCGATCGATATAACGGGCGGGTCGGCTCGGGTCCCCCGAGCGACCCAACTCTACAACGACGAGCGTGTATATATACGGGGCGTGTTGGAGAGTGAACAACCAACAAACGGTGAGTCATTCAAGTGCACCGCAGCAAAGGACTTGTAGATCGAGCGACGGATGTGCCCGCCGGGTGGGCAGCCAACGGAGAGACGAGCCAACGTACACTTAGACGCAGCGGTGAACAGCGCGTTGTAGCACGGGCGGTGCAGCAACCGAGCGCCGGCAAGGTGCGACGGGCGAGTCGGCCAAGCACACTACGCGTACTTTGGGTAATGGTGGGTGCGCGGCACGGAAGGAACGACTGGCGGACGATACACGGCGTCGGGTCAAGTCGGGTGACTCACGACCCGACCAAACGGTGCGACGGGCCGAGTCGGCACACTTCTTTGTAAAAACAGGCTCTCGACCTGTATAATCCAGCGAGACAATTTTATCATATTTAATATATAAAATTGTGTTTCTTCAATCTGTTTTGGTGCATTTCTGAATGATGTTTTCTGTTTTATAATTCCGCTATAAAACATAATAACAAAGTGAATACTAACACTTAAAAAAATAAGTTGAGGCGTAGTCCGGAAAATGGTAAAACCGAAGGGAGGCCGTTTAGCTGGTGCCGCACGACCTACCAGCAAGGGTGCACAGGATGGGGGCGTGACAAGGGGGTATATGGAGAGAAATAGAGGGAGGAAGGGAGAGAGAGGGGACGGGGGAGAGAGAGAGAAATGGAGAGAGAGAGAGAGAGAGAGAGAGAGAGAGAGAGAGAGGAAGAGGGAGAGGGATATGGATATGGATATGGATATGGGGAGAGAGGAAGGGAGGGAGATGGGGTGCGAGTGAGGGGAGGAAGGAGAGAGAGAGGAGAGAGGGAGGGAAGGAGAGGGTTGTAGTGAGAGGGAGAGGGATAGGGAATTAGGGGGAGAGAGAGGGATAGAGAGAGGGGGGGAAAGGCGGAGAGGGAGATGAAGGAAGGGAGAGGGCAGAGAGTGATAGAGAGAGGGAAGAGGGAGATATGGGCAGAAGGGAGAGAGGAAAGGGGGGAGGGAGAGAGGAAGGGACGGAAATGGAGTGAGAAGTAGGCATATGAGGAGGGAGAGAGGGAGGGAGGTAGAGGGAGCGAGGGAGGGAGGGAGAGAGGGAGGGATAGAGAGGGAGAGGGAGAGGGGCGAGTGAGTGGAGAGCAGGATAGAGATAGAGGGAGAGAGAGGGAGGGGTAGAGAGGGAGAAGGAGAGGGAGGGAGGGAGAGGGGAGAGATAAGGAGAGAGAGAGGGAGAGGATTTGAGGGAATTAGAGGGGGGGAGAGAGAGAGAGGGAGTTGGAAGGAGAGGGGGAAGGGGGGAGAGGGAATTAGAGGGGGGGAGAGAGAGATAGGGATTTGGAAGGAAAGAGGGAGTGAGCGAGAGGGAGAGGGAGAGAGGGTGGCAGATTGGGAGAGAGAGAGAAAGAGAGGGATGGCGAGAGGGAGGGATGGTGGGAGGGAGAGAGATAGGAGAGAAGGAGATAGATGAGAGAGGGAGGGAGGGAGAGGAGGGGAGTGAGACATAGAGGGAGAGGGAGGTAGGGAGAGAGATAGAGGGCAGTAGTGAGAGAGATAGGGGGACAGTGAGGGAGAGGGAGCGGGAGGGAGAGATAGGGAAGAGAGAGTGATAGAGAGGGAGGGATGGGGGATTGGGAGAGGGAGAGAGGGGGGATTGGAGGGAGAGGGAGGGAGGAGGGGAGGAGGATTGGGAAATGGAGGGAAGAAGGGAGCATGGGAGAGGGAGTGAGAGGGTGAGGCAGAGGGAGTGCGGGTGTAGTGGAGTGAGAGGAGAGAGGGAAAGAGGGGGTGGGAGAGGGAGGCAAAGTGAGAGAGAGGGAGATAGGGAGGGATGGAGCGGGGTGGAGGGATAGAGGGATGGAGTGAGAGGGAGAGTGGGTGGGAGGTATAGAGAAAGAGAGGGAGAGAGTGAGAGGGGAGAGTGAGGGAGAAAGAGAGAGAGGAAGAGGGAGTGAGGGAGGGGGGATGGGGAGAGTGAGAGCAGGAGGGACTGAGGGGGGATGGGTATAGGGAGGAAGAGGGAGGGAGATGGAGAGAGAGAGTGGGAGAGAGGGAGGAGGGGGAGTGGTTGGGAGGGAGAGGGAGAGGGAGGAAGAGGGAGAGAGAAAGAGAGAGAGGGGGGAGGTGGGTAAGGAGGGAGAGAAAGAGAGGGATAGGGATAGATAGATATGGAGGGAGAGAGAGGGAGGGATAAACAGAGGGAGGGGAAGGGAGAGAAAGGGTGAGAGGGAGAGAGCGAGGGAGAGAAATAGGGAGGGATGGAGAGAGGTAGGGAGAGAGGGGGAGTGGGATAAGGATATGGAGAGAGGGAAAGGGAGGGAGGGAGAGAGCATGAGATACATGGGGAGAGAGAGAGAGATAGAGAAAGGCAGAGATGGAGAGGGAGGGAGAGAGAGAGAGAGAGGGTGAGGGAGAGAGAAAGAGAAGCAGAGGGAGAGGGAAGGAGAGGGAGAGGGAGAGGGAGAGAAATATCGAGATATAGAGGGATATTGATTTAGGGAGTTAGGGAGGGAAGGAGAGGGGGAGAGAAAGGGAGAGAGAGAGAGAGAGAAGGAGGGAGAGAGAGGGAGAGGGAGAAAGGGACACACACACACACACACACACAAGGAGAGAGAGAGAGAGAGAGAGAGAGAGAGAGGCATGGGGGAGAGAGAGAGAGGGAGGAGGTGTTGTGAAACCAACTCAAAAAATAGCAAAAAAGAAATATCCACACCTTAGAAATAAGCCACTTCTAGGGGGCAACCTCCAATACATTACATTAATGACAAATTCTTGGATGATACAAATTACAAAACCTCCTTTCTATATATAGGAGTTCATGAGGCCATAATATAATCCTAGTGGGGCCACAATGTAATCCTAGCCGACCTAACAATAATAATTTAAGGGAACAATAATAACAATATGGGGGTTACAGGGGTACAATAATAATAATAAGGGGGTTACACTAACAACAATAAGGGACTATACTAGTAATGTAGGGACCTAACATGCACCTCTCCTTCAAAAAAGTGTTTTCCTCAATGCTTGAGTAGCTCTAGGTGCTTATGTATAAAATTCTCATCCTCCCATGTAGAATCTTCAGTGGGTAAGTTCTTCCACTCGATTAGATACTCTGAAATTGATCAATTCCATAGGTGTCGAGTTCTTGTTTCCGTGACCGCTTCAGGTTCCAATATGATTTTTCCTTCCTCTTCAAGTTCTGGCAATATTGTTTGAACTGGAAGATTTTCACCTATAACCTTCTTTAAGCATGAAACATGGAAAAATGGATGCACTCGTGAAGAAGCAGGAAGCTCCAATTTGTATGTCATAGTACCAATCTTTTGTAACACCTTGTAAGCACCATAGTACTTTGGCGATAATTTATTATCCTTCTTAGCTTGCTTGAGGGAAATTTGTTTCTATGGTTGTAGCCGTAAAAATACCTAATCTCCTACATCAAAACTTCTCTCGCTATGATGTTGATCTGCCTGTTGTTTCATTCGATTTTTTTGCCAAATTCAAGTTATCCTTTAAGAGTTGGAGAACTTCTTGTTGATGCTCGATGTGATCTTCCACTCCTTGAACCTTGGAATTTTCTGTTGGAAGACCAAACGTTTCACCACAAAATTTTGAATATCAGATTTAAGGCCATCCCAAAAAAATTCTTTCTTCACCCTGTGGTAAGTTTTCAAAAATCTTGAGTGTCCTCGAAAAGCTAGAAAAACTAGAATTTAGAAAAGAAGGATTTAATAGAAAAGCTATATTTAGAAAAACAGATTTAATAGAAAAGCTAGATTTTAGATTTAATAGAAAAACAAGATTTCAGAAATAATAGAAAAACTGGATTTCAAAAAAGATAGAAATAGAAAAGTTAGATTTGAGAAAATATATAAAAGCTAGTTTTGAGAAAGGATAGATTTAAATGAAACCTAGATTTGAAAAAAATAGATTTAATAGAAATCTAGATTTCAAAAAGATAGTTTTAATAGAGATGATAGATTTCATAGAAATAATAGAAAAGCTAAATTTCATAGAAATAAAAGAAAAGCTAGAAAGGTTATATTTAAAAAAGATAGTTTCATAAAAATTCTAGATTTCATAGAGAAGCTAGATTTAATAGAAAAGTTAGATTTCATAAAAATAATAGAAAACCTAGAAAAGCTATATTTCAAAAAGATAGATTTAATAGAAAAGATAGATTTCAAAAAATATAGATTTAATAGAAAAGATAGATTTAATCGAAAAAGATAAATTTTAGAAAAGATAGATTTCATAGAAATAATAGAAAAGTTAGAAAAGCTAGATTTCAAAAAATATAGATTTAATAGAAAAGTTATATTTCAAAAATGATAGAAAAGCTAGAAAATATAGTTTCATAGAAAATACACAAATAATATAAAAACTAGATTTAAAAAAATGTAGGAAAGCTACAAAATCTAGATTTCATAAAAGATAGACAAGCTAGAAATACTCGATTTCTGAAAAGATCTAAATGCTAGAAAAGCTAAATTTTTGAAAAGTTAGAAATAGAAAAGATAGATTTAATAGAAAAGATAGATTTCATAAAAATAATAGGAAAGCTAGAAAAGCTATATTTCAAAAGAGATGGATTTAATAGAAAAACTAGATTTCATAGAAAAACTAGATTTTATAAATAATAGAAAATCTAGAAAAGTTAGATTTCAAGGAATACATAAATAGAAAAGCTAAATTTCAAAAAAGATAGATTTAATAGAAAATCTAGATTTCAAAAAGACAAATTTAATAGAAAAGATAGATTTAAAAAAAGATAAATTTAATAGAAAATCTAGATATCAAAAAAGATAGATTTAATAGAAAAGCTAGATTTCATAGAAATAATAAAAAAACTAGAAATGACAAATTTCATAGAAAAACTATATTTCATAGAAATAATAAAAAAGCTAGAAAAACTATAATTCAAAAAAATATAGATTTCATAGAAAACCTAGATTTCAAAAAAGATAAATTTAATAGAAAAACTAGATTTAAAAAAAGGCAAATTTAATAAAAAAACTATATTTCAAAAAATATAGATTCAATAGAAAATGTAGATTTTAGAAATAACAGAAAAACTTATTTTCATAAAAAAATATAGATTTCAAAGAAAAACTAGATTTTAGAAATAATAGTAAAGCTAGAAAACCTATATTTCAAAAAATATAGAAAAAGAAAAGCTAGAATTCAAAAAAGAAGGAAATATAAAAGCTCGCTTTCCATAAAAATAGATTTAAGAGAGAAGCTATATTTGATTTAAAAGTATATATATATATATATATATATATATATATATATATATATAATAGAAGAGCTAGGTTTGATAGAATTGATAGATTTAATATAAAAGCTATATTTCATAAAAAGGGCAGCGTTAATAGAAAATATAGATTTAAAAAAAAAGATAGATTTAATAGAAAATCTAGATTTTAAAAAAGTTAGCCAGCGACCCACCACGCAGACAAAGAAGTCCAGCAAGCCGAGCATCCTCTATTAAATTATATTAATAATTATTAATATAATAATTAATAATTATTATTAATACAATTATATTATAATATTATATTATTAAATTATTATTTTTATTATATAAAATAATAATAATAATATTAATAATAAATTTAGAATCTATTTTAATAATATTTTAACCTTGTAACCATTAAAAAAATCTACTTGATTACTTCAATGAGTAAATTGTATTTTAATACAATCCATAATTAATATACATTAATTAATTTAAACATTAAAATATTAATAAATTGGAGCATTAAACATTATTAAGTAAAATACTAGTTAATAGCACTAATTAAAACAATTTACAATATGTAATTAAAACTTTTGTATAAAAAAATGTTTAGTAACAATAAAGATTAATTCAAAAATCTGGAAAAATTTATATTAATATTAATTAATAATAAAGTGAAATAATTATTATATTACCATTATTACATTGACATATTAATTAAATCGTTAATATGTAATTATTATATTTAATTACATTATTCAAATATATCTAAACATGAATATATTGAGATTTAGTTAATAATAATAATAATAATAATAATAATAATAAGATGTTGGAATTATACTTAAATGCTTTTAACTTTAAAATATTAATTAAAACTTTTGACAATATATTAATTAATTACAACATTAATATTAATTAATTAATTAAAGCATTTAATAACATTAAATAAAATACTTGACGATATATTAATTAAAATATTTATATAAAAGTCTGCAAGGTGAGCGAAGATGAAACCTCATGAAGTGTGGTTAAACGTTGAGACAATTATTGTCGTAATTGAGACAATTATTTGGTATAATATGAAAGTCTATATTATTGAGTTTAATAATAAGTCTTATAATATTTGTTTTAATATTACAGTTTATAATATTAAGTTTCTATATATATATATACGGCTTATAATATTTGGTTTTAATATTATTATTTACGTTATGGAGTAATATGTTGGGTTATAATATATATTCTAATATATGGGGTTTATAATTAGGCTTTAATATTGCGTTTATAATATTTGGGTTTAATATTAGGGTTTATAATATTGTGTTTAATATTTAGAGTTTACAACATGAGGGATTATAATATTTCAGTTCATAATATTGATTCTTAGGGTTTATTGTTATCTTGTGTTTTTAATATTGATCCCTTGGACTTATTGATCCCTTATGTATTTAATATTTATCTCTTGGGTTCATGAATATCCTCGATTTGTAATTTAAATCCTTGGGTTTATTATTTCATTTGGTTTATAATATTAATAACCCCTTGGGTTTATTAATCTCTTAGATTTTAAAATATTAATTCTTATGGTTTATTAATCTCTTTATTTTAAAGTATTAATTCTTATGCTTTATTAATTTCTTGGTTTATAATATTAATATTTATCCCTTTGGTTCACCAATTCCTTTGGTTTATAATATTAAACCCTTAGGTTTATTAGTTCATTTGGTCTATATTATTAATAATCTCTTCACTTTATTAATCTCTTCATTTTAAATTATTAATTTGTAGGGTTTATTAATTTCTTAGGTTTTTAGTTTAAGGTATTAATTATTAGGGTTTATTCATCCCTCGAGTTTCCAATTCTTTGGTTTGGTAATATTAGGCGCTAAATATTAGTCTTACACTTTAATATTAATGCATGGTCCAATGTCACGTTATGAAAAACGTTGTCTCAATATGAAAATCAACCATGGGCTACCATTGTTAATCATAGTTAGTCGTAGTCAATGAAGGTCTTCCATGCTCGAATGTCACATTGTGACAAAGATTTTCTTAATATTAAAACTAACCATGGCAAACCATGGTCATTCTTCATCCAACGTCGCATTGTGACAATAATTGTCTGAATGTTTACATCAAGCATGCTCAACCATGTTTATTTTACAGTTTATAATATTTATCTAAATATTTTTGTATAATTGAGGTTTAGAATATTTATCTAAAGGTTTTCAGATACTTTAGTTTTATAATATTAATATTTTAGGTATAATATTATTCCCTTAAGTTTATAATATTAATAATCATGTGAGTTTATCAAACCTTTTTGTTTAAGATATTAATGTTTAGGCTTTATTACTCTCTTATGTTTTTCGTATTGATCCCTTCACCTTATTGGTCTCTTAGGTTTTTAATATTTATCCTTTGGGTTCACTAATTCTTGCGGTTTATAATAGAAAACCCTTGCGTTTATTAGTTCCTTTCATTCATAATATTATTCCACCCTTCGGTCTTAGCATCTCTTGAGTTAAAAATATTAATTCTTAGGTTTATTAATTTCTTAGTTTTTTGAGAAAAAAATATAAATTCTTAATCTTTATTAATCTCTTGTGCTTTTAATATTGATCCCTTGACCCACCGGATCCGGCCGTTTAATGCACCGGACGGGAGGTGCCACCTCGCGCACTTCCCCATGGAGATGGCAAGGGCAGCCCACATGGCTCCCGACATTCGCATTAACTCGGCTCTTAATGCTATCACTCACGCGACGGTCATTAACCTTGGTCTGCTCAATTTGGAGGAGATTATGGCGGTGCTGCAAGATATGGAGGTTCAGTCGCATGGCTCAGACGACGCCACTGGTTCGGTGAGCTCGCCCATCCCGCTGCTCGGTATTTTCACTCCTAGCTCGCTCGAGGCCAGCGTGAAGACTTCTACAGGGAGGCGCTACTCTCTGCAGGCCTGCATTGAACCGTTCCCAGGTATTCATTTCACACAGAGTCCGCATTGTCTATATAATTTTCTTTCTAGGGTTGGCACTGACCTGCGTGGTGAGCCTCTTGGTGGTTTCTCCACTCCTCCTATCATTATCCGCTTTGCCCATCCCTCTGATCATTCCATTGTTCCCCACGCTCTCACAGTCTCCCCTCTCACTTCCGCTCACCTCTGTCATTCCCCTTATGAGATGTCGCGTCTTCGTGAGAGGATGAGAGCTCGACGAAGCCCCAGCCGAGGTCTCAGTCGCCCTCCTCCCAGCTCTTTCTCCACTGATGATACTCTGGACCCATCTCAGAATCTGCGCGGTGGCAGAGGACATGGACGTCGTCGTGCTGGAGATACGGTTTCAGCTCCCATGGTTGACGCCTCGCCTTCTCCTTCCCAAGCTCACGGTTTTGGCGGCAGCTCTTCCCAATGTGTCCCTCCTGCCCCTCTTCGCCCCACCATCAGACAGACCTCGCAGCGTGCGGAGCTCAGATTCCATCCTACTGCCTCCAATTCTATTCTCACGGCCTTCATAACGCTCACTCTACGGGAGGAAATTCCCAACCACCCTCCTCCTTGTTTAGCCTCCGTGCACCTCTCTCCGAGTTCTGGCCCCTTTAACGCAGATGCTGCACCGGTCATCTCCCCTCTTTCTCCACAGGAGCAGCAGAGATACACGGGAGCGCCCCCGGGCGGCATGGACACGAGCGACTCTGGCAAGGAGGACAACAGAGAGGTTTTCGGTTGCAGAATCATTGAGGAACCACCGTCACCAACTCATGGCTAGCCTCAACAACGCTCTCCCGGTTTTTTGTTTCAGTTTCATAGATAATGCTAGTTTTTGTAGCTGGGCAGACCAGCTGGAAAAGTGGTCTCTGAACTATAGCTTATATTTCTATGTTTATTTAGTTTCTATGCTTTCCAAACTGGTTTCCCTCACGAGGGCGGTTAAGACTCGATGTTTAATAGGACTGGTTTCCCAATATGGGCAGTCAAGGTACTCTGTGAACAGTTTGACTTTCAAACACAGTGTTCAGGCTTTCATAGCTGACATTGTGCCTGTTTTGTACCAGTAACCTTATACATAATAGAATTAGTTATACTTAGAAAAAAAATATATTGATCCCTTGATCCCTTAGGAAACTGAAGAAGAGTAAGGTCAATGCTCAGGATAAAAGGAAGGTTTAGATGGTAAAACCCAAGGTTGAGACTAGTAAAAGAGGTAGGAAGACTAAGCAAGAAATATTACAGAATATCTCGCAAGCGTATTCTTTTGGGAACCCTCCCCAAATCAAGAATAAAATCCAGGGATGGGAAAAATAAAGTTACAGTAATGAGGAGGATAATGAGGCAGAGGAGGAAATAATGGATTTCATTACTAATCTAGGAAATACAAGAGGGTGTCTCTCATTTTTCAATCAAAGTGTTCATACGTATTAGATAATGAAATGTGTCCCGGCTAAAGAAATGCAAAGTCTTCGTCCAGGGTAAGGGAATGAAACACTGTCAGTTATTGCACTTTTTCATGATATTACCATTTAGCTTCAGCAAATCAAGGTGTCACAATATCAAATGACAACTCGAATAGACCGAATTGAGAATCAGATTTAACAGATGCAACAAGTGGACATGCCTGGTTCCACTTCTAAGGATCATGCACCGATAGACTCTTCAGATGGATAGTAACCCAACCTATGTTTTATAAAATTTGGAATAGTGTTTATGATTTTAATTTTCATTTAGTTAATGCTTTAAATAGTAAATTGGCCATTGTGGAAAGTAGAAGAAGGAAAAAATTTCAATTTTGGATGGCTTTCAATGCGCTAAGGTGGCCAACAAACCTGGTTTCCTACGGGCAGGTTGAGGCCACCAGCTTTGTATATGATGCAATATGCTTTTATGGTAATAGAAACTAGTAAGGACCTACCAAATTCACAAAAAAAAGAAAAAGAAAATAGTAGCATCTCTCCAGAAATAAAAACACATGCTCACCTATATCACGTTGTTACAAATTAGTTAATTCAAAATATAAAAAATATAAAACTCCATCTTCACTCTAGCTTTATTAAGCATGGGGATTAAAAAAAAACATATATGAATCTCTCCACATTTATTGACACATACTTTAAGATCTAAATGCATGGAAATACATCTTTTCCACCCTGATTACTATATAACAACACCTTTCTTGTCCTTTGTAATGGCAACAAAGAAATTGTTTGTTATGGGAATCAAACACCTGCTCCAATTTATTTAACCTTATAACTGAGCTAGAGACCTCCAACATAAACTCTCTTTTTTTCTTTTTACTCCATTTTTGATGGCTGTGTGGGTATTAGATGATTTGTATTTTCTCCATTGTTGATGGATATGCAAGTATTATATGATATTACTAATGAGGGATAAATTTCTCTAATGAATATATGAATGTTGATTATTATGTCAGTTACTTTTCAGGCACATGCATAACTGTGGATAAAATCATGGATTCAATACTTTATAGATATGAAGGAAATTTTTTAATTGATATAAAATGAAAAAAAAGAAGAAGTCAAAGTTCTAAAACTTTTAAAATTTTAGACTAGAAAAAATGCCATAAGATTCATAAATTTACTATTGAACCCTTAGCGTTGAACTAATTCACATTGCAGGAATATATTGGAATGTAAAGACAGGTCAAAAAAATTACCTGGTGTTGTCTAACAACCACCAAATTCCAAAATTTGAAAACATGTTGTACCTTTTTCAAAGATAGGTGGTCACTGTCTACAATATGGGAAGTAGAACATATTATTAGTAGCCAAACGAGGATGGACCCAAGGAAAAATTTGTCTACCATAACTTCTCTTGGTATAGCCACTAGAGATGAGATTGGAGTACTTGTGCCAAACAACCTTTTCTACTCATATCCACAATCTATTTTACAAAATGGATATGATTTTTGATAACATTCATAATACTTGAAAACAAACTAGGCTTATGTATGAACTAATAAGAAACTTGTAGACGAGAAAAAAAAATATTTCAGAAATTATTGTCGTGTGGGATTTCTAATGATGTTGATGGACATTCCATAAAAAAAAAAATACTCACTTGATGTTACTAATTCTTGTTTCTCTCCATAGCTTGCATTTTGGCATGGATTTTATGAATATTATGAATATGCATGAAATCCATTCCTCCTCACCTCTTCTACAGTTTTGTCTTGAAGATTGAAATATATTACTCTTCATGAAACACAAAAGGCAAGGATATGTAATAGTTTGATGGTAGTAGGAAATCTCCTAACTTTTTTTTAAATCCCTAGTATGCTAATGGAGGTCAAAAACTCAGGTTCACAGAGTACGGTGTTTGAGAAAAAATGAAATGGATATAGAGAGCCATTAAGTATGACCCTTATAAGACCCGTGACTACCCACGGGTCTTGATGGGTCTTATAGTGAGGCATGTCACTCACATAGAAATTGTAGTTCTTACAAGTACCCATGAACACCCATGTTAAACTCATCCGCCTGCATTAAAATCACATTTAACCCATGTAAGACCCATGAAGACCCTCAAAATTCTATTTTTTTCCTTTTTTGTTGGAAATCATGTAGATGGAAAAGGAAAATGGAGGGAAGAAAATGTTTTATGATTCTTATACAAGACATATAAAGGTCACTCCAAAATATTACACAGGATTCTAAGAAAATAGAAATGCAAGTCTTATACGAGTATAATTCATGCAACATTGGTAAAGAGTGCAGGTGAATCCTCTTGCGAGGGTTCATGAATAATTCATTTTGTTGGCTTCAAGAAGAAGACGCATAATTTTATCCAAATAACTGATAGAATGAATGAATGTATGGAATTCCACAGCTTTCATTTTCCTTTCTTTTCATTTCATATTGAAACTCACTCCCACCATGCTAATGTACAGCAATTACTAACCATCCATCAATGGGATTCATATTTTTCTGGACAAAGAGTTGGAAAAGTGGGAGAGTGTAGAGGAATTGTCTCAAAATTTCCAAACTATGACAACTCTGTGAGATGTCTTCCTAGTAAGACAAAGCCAAAGTTGAATTACTAGTAGAGTAGTTTGAAAAAATAGAAATATTATACGTCTTTCACATGTATATTTCAACTAAAGATATACAGGTCAATTTAGGAGTGTTAAATTAGGAGTGATCACCTAATGCATGGGTGTGTATCATCAACTGAAGTGTCAAATGAGGCATGCAAACAACAAACAACAGTTAATTCCCTACATAGGTGCATGCTCTTTTATTTCCGACTAGCTTCGTCAAGTGATAATTAAGGCAACAAAATGAGGATGGTCCTTGAATGTCGGTTTAATGTTTTGTTGTATAATGTTGAGTTATATTTATCTTTTATTTCACACTGTAGGCATCACGTATCACTATAAGAAACAAAATTAGGACAATCCTTGAGGAAAATTTGGGAAAAATTAAATTAACCTTGAATCTATACTCAATCACAATTTATGCCAAGAGGGAGAATAAAAAAACTTACATATCCATGCCTAGAAATTGAGAATTTATCATTCCTAGTACCCTCTTCATCCTTCTTAACATAAGTTTGCAGTGGGTCTTCCATGGAATAATTGATATTCTCATATTTCAATTGAAAATTCTTATTTTTGCACTTAATGAGCAACTTTAACGGACCAATATGCTCACTCGCATTCCCAGGCTAGTTTTGTGTCAGAACTTCTCAAGTAGATAGTAAACAAATGGAAAGAAAATAATGAGTGGTGGCAGCCCATGATTCCATTATAACACATCCCCTAAATTTAAGCATCAAAACTGCAACTACTCATGCCATATCAATGGCTTTTTTTTAATGCAAGTGGTACATCTTTGATTTCAAAATTGATTTAAATTTTTGATAATATAAAGCCACTAAAACCTTCATTGGATTCTTTGGAAAAGGATAAGGAAAATGATTCATCCAATGAGTGGGGATATTCTCTCGATGTTGGATAGTTTCTTCTAACCTGAATTGAAGAATCTGGATAAAATGCATCGTAGGTTGCATCGTATTTGGCCCTCTGTAAACAAGTACATTGAGTTCATAAACATGTTTTTCTATTTTATAGCTCCCAATGAGTACTCTTGGAGATGTTTGTAATGACATATCTAACTTGGTTGGTTGGTTAAAACAATTACACCATACTATAAAGGTTTTTTTATCATATATTATGAACTTGGTAACCAATAAACTTAATTTGAATTTTCCCACGTATGTGTTGCTTGCTTATGAAAGGTCTTGACCATGAAAATAAATTATAAAATATGTTCTTGTGACATGTTTGACTTTCACAATAGTAAAAAAGAATATCCCATTTTCAGTGAGCAATGTAGGAGTTAGTCACGTGAACAAGTAGCTTGTATAATTTGACCAATATCATTTGCTAAAACTTTGCATGAGTGAATCTCATGGTATAGGCTATTTCAATTATATTGAAATCGTAATATTTCCACATTTATATGTTATTTCACAACTTCTTTATTTATCCTATGCCAAGACTTGTAGCCATTATCAAAGACAACTACATATTTTTGAGATGTCCAGATACCTTTACAATCTTCGAAGGGTTAAATGACATTGAAAAATAATTTTGGTGGAAGATTGGCCTATTGAAAGTATTGTAAAAAGAGAAATAAGGTACATATATCATATACCTATGCTTATTACCTTGCCTTGTGGTGGTGCAAAACCTCATCTGAAATCTCTACCATCAACAAATGATATCAATTCCATTTCCCACCTTCTTAATATTACACATTATGCTTCTCAGAGAGATCTAAATAGCTCAAGGTCATGACCTCTTCCTTTTTGAATTAGTGTATTCTAATAAATATGATGAAGATTAAGGAATAACAAACATCTCCATAGATTTAGGAAAAAAAGGGATCCTCCATCTAAGATTTTTCTATTGATAATGTTAATCACAGTGCAAACAAGATCATGACTTTTTTAGAGAGTAGAATATTTAAAAAGAAAGGATTTTTAGGATGATATTTGTATAACTAAACTACATACACCTCTAAATCATGAAGCTTCTATCATAGAGCAACCATTTTTCTTAGAGGGTTTTAGACATCCTTTTAGTCATTTCTTGGGAAGTTATGTTTCTCCTTCAAATGAACTGGTGAGAATACGTTGTCACTTCAAACTTCAGGAAGACCATCTCATGGAGAAAGTACACCTATATTGGAAATATCATCCCCTTTAAAGGCTTAATCTAGGTGTCACACCTCTAATTTAGGGAATTTTTTTTTTTTTTTTTTTTTTCTCTAGGTACTCTTTGAATGTTCTAGTGATCTAAATGAAAAGACCATTATTCCACTTAAATAACAATTTGAGTCCACCTATGATACATTTCCCTAATGTACATAACATTTTATTTCATCTCCTACCCTTGTGTACATTCCTACTGTTTGTTTGTTTTTCTCCAACATGGATTGGATATATATATATATATCATTTACATACAACATAGAACCCTAATATATAGCATTATAAAATCCATATATATATTTATTATGGAATAGAGTTATTTAACTCTCTTATCCTTATGCATGACTTAGATATATATATATCTACCATGAGTTACAGATATTAAATCTTCGTACCATTATGCATAACTTGTTTATATAGATATATATAAATAATTATATATATATATATATATATATAAATCTTCAATTTATTAAAACCCTCTAGGTCGCATATGATACTCGAACCGACAGATCGATTTGTCATACTTATATATTGACAGTAAGTAGAGACCATGCTCACGATCGTGAGACATAGAATAGCCCATGTGTTTAATTTATCATATGACCTACTCCCGGCCGTAGGTATGGGTCGATACACGTGTCCATGGTTGGTGGAATGAAAAGATTTGTTTTTTTTTTTTTTTTTTTTCTGTTAATACGTATCTCCCATAATCAACTTATGTTGACATGATGCCCTAATTATGATGCGTTGCACCTGTCAGGGTTAGGAGTATATCGCGCAGCCGGTCAATTGCAACCACGCCAAAATCCCGTTGCAACAGTCGGCGCGCCTGCGAGTACTCATTCACCATCTCTCCTGACCATTCTTTGCTGATTGAGACCGGCGCCGACGCGTCGGATTTTGCTTTGTGAGTACCATATAGGTGTGCAGGTTAGGGTTCGTAGGAGCTGTCTCTCCAGGCGCTGTTTGAAAATTTTGGTGTGTAACTCTGATTATAATATTTTCTTGGTTTGTTTTTTTTCTTTTCAAGAACAGCCTCTCTCCCATGTGGGAGTAGCAACGACGGCGTGCATCGTCCTCTAACGCTCAACGTGTGGATTTTTCCTTCGTTCGGCCTATTCAGGTACTGTGAGCATTGGACTCCTGCTCTGACAGTATGTGGCTTTCGAGTTAAAGCTCTGCTTCCGTGCCTACGACTACCTACACATTCGGCGCTCATTGACATATTGTAGTACTCTCTCTTATCAATCAGCGTCTGCTCAATCTCCCTTGGGATTGTCTGAAGTTATCCGGCAGAGTAATTAGGGTTTCAAGTGTTCATTTCATGGGAGACTCTACTGCCAACCTAACCACCAGATTGTTCCTTTATCGATTATCTCCCTTTGTTTCCATCGCTCAGCTCGAAGTGAGACCTGCGCCGGGAGTTTCAGGGTTGTGGCTTGCTATCAGGTTTCCGAGTTTACGTTCTTTTATGTATTGAGCAGAGAAGCGGTATATCGGCATTTCAGTTGGTCACGTTTTAATGTGGACACTGACTGTACGCTTTAACGATAGTTCTAACCCTGATTCTCTTCTGCTCCCTCGAGTTGGGTATTGGTTATTACAGTATGGTCTCTTTTTCTTTCATTCGGATCCCTCAGTTAACTGTTAAAATCCTTCTAGGTTACCGACGGTATACTTATGTTGAATTGCTTTGGTCGTTCTAATGCGTCGGTATTTACTACATCATTAAATTTCCATATATAATTGCTGGAGGTAATATTAATGTTTCATCTGAGGTTAGGGAACCGATTTGGTTATATTGGCCGTCCTCCTCTCTGAACCACATCTTCAATCTTTCTCTTCTACGATTTTATTGAGAATGGCATGCCTTCCTCGTGTGTATTATGACACGCTGGTGTGAGAAGGCTTAACGCCCTGCCTCAGGTGTAGAATAGTTAGATGGCCGTTCAACCACAGCAACAGTGAGGTTGGCGACCCATAGCCCAGATATATTCGTGTATGGTTGGATTCGGCACCACCAACCATGGAGATGCCACGACCAAATTTGTATTGGCTCGACAGCAAATTTTTATTTAATTTAACTTCTGTGGTTCCAGACTAACCATAATCGCCCATATCCCAATCGGAACTTGGTTCGATTTGTGCAATTATCTTCTCAACTAATATTTTCTTTGAATTGGTTTCCTGTTTTGGTTGCTTATCTAAACGTATCGACAATCAGAATTTCGACAAGCGAGGGTAATTCTTGGCCGTAAGTCGAACAGTAAAATCGGCCCATGCTAATGTAGGTTTGATTCATGTCGACCTGTTTTTTTTTTCATAGAAATCGTTCGTTGACCCTATTCAGAGCTTTCATGGTCGGTTAATTTTACTATCTAATTACCCTTTTCTAACCCGGGATTTTTAAATTTAAATCATCATTCTATTCGACGTTACCTGTGTTTATCATTTCGGTGTTCTCTTGTTCATATGTATTACTATTCGTCAACAATAGATTATGAATACGTTCGAGGCATGTCGATTTTGTTTTTGCATATCGATCTGGAATTGGGTTTATTCTATGACGCGGCAATGATACGTTATTCGTCATTTAATGTATACATACATGTATTCCAATAAACCTAGAATATAAGGCATTCTTTTTATAGCACTTCTCTGCCAATATACTTGATTTATATGTATATCCATATCATAGGTAGGTTTCTTTATTATGTATTTTCCGTAGGTCGTTGGCATATAAGATCATCGCTCACATCGCTTTTGTAGTATATATCGGCATGTATAGGTATATATGTATAGGTCGTAGTCGAGGTTATCAAAGCCCAAATGATGGGTTACTTGATACCTAGGAATATATCTATACTTTTGACTTATTTAAAATCTTTTTGTTATGCATATATGTAAATATAGGTATACAATAATTCTATTGTTGATACATCTCAAGTCTAATTTTACTGGTTTACTCTAATGTTTATTTCAAGGTTTATAACTGATGTTAATCATGCAAAATACCCCCTAATTGCTATCAATAGTCTAACCATTCTTATTGCAGGTTTACTTGTGAATGTAATAAGATTTCAATTACATGTTATAGAATCCTTGCTAGTAACTTCTATTTTCTTTTAGAAGTATAGCTATAGATGTGGCCCATGAGGTTTGACTAGATAACAATGAGTATAGGTCAAGCAGTTTGTTATGCTACCATGTTCAAGGAGTACAAAGAGATTTTTAGAGATGATATCTATACCTTTAGATCTGTTATAAGGCTCATATAGAGTATACTGAGTGTTCTTTTTTTTTAATCTAATATCTTGTTCTATTCATTTCTCTTATGGTTCATATAGACCTCATTTCGGCTATAATATTTCTAGCATATACCAGAGCATAAAACTATCCCATTTGTATTTGCAAGAGACAAAATAATATTTATTTATCTATGAGGATTAAGTACTTCAGATTTAAGCCAACCCTGGCTTAGAGTTTCTGTAGTTCTACTTCATGGATTGCTGGTCTACAACTAAACAGGACTGGAAAGGTGGATACCTTAAGAACGGTGCTGTTAAATGTAGAACTAAATCAATCATACATCAAATAAATTTTACATGTAGCCAATTCATACCATTACAACTCAAAATAACAAGCATTTCAGACATACCACAATCTACAATTGACCAACCTCCCAACCTTAGAGTCCTCTTTGTCTCCCAGGACTCACCCCCGAGCAGAGATCACCTTCTAGCACAGATCAACCTCTGATCTGTCTAGGAGTAGCTTATTTAAGCTCATAGTTCCCCAAAGCATGTTTCTAATTCTGCGTCCATAATAGCAGGATGCTTTCTTTCCTGTTTAGCCTAGGCTTCCCATATTGGGATTCTTTAAAGCTGCTTTAATCTTTTCCTCAGCTTTTCCAGCTTTTTCTCACCTCTTCCCAACTACTCCTCTTCATTGGGGGAAATTTTAGATTCTTCCTCAAATCTAAATAAATCTCTTTCAAGGATTTTTGAAAGATTTTTGGGGATTTGTTGCCTTATCCATCCTCATGGATTTGGCAAGTGATCTCTAATTCTCATCTTGGTCAAAATGCACAATCATTTTATTTATTTCTCAAATAAAATAGCAATTCATCCATCTGAAATATCCAGCAGGGTCCACACATATGATTTAAGTTCAAATGTCTAACTTTAAAAATTCAACACACAAATTGGGGGTGTTACATATTCCCCCTCTGAAACTAAACACCGTCCTCGGTGTTGTTATTCAATTACTAGAGTTCATTTAAACATAAATGGATATTTCTCCATCATTTCAGCTTCCCTTTCCCAGGTGGCTTCTTCAGCAGTAAAGTGCTTCCACTGCACTTTTACTCTGGCCACTGTTCTGTTTCTCAATTCAATTTCTTCCCGCTCCAATATTTGAAGCGGTTATGGCAGAAACTCCCCTTCTGGTTCCACCTGTACAACATTCCAATCAACTATGTGAGAAGCATCATGCACATATCTTTTTAATAATGAAACATGAAACACATTATGCACTTTAACATGGGGTGGTAAGGCCAGCTTGTAAGCTACTGGTCCCACCCTTTCTAAAACATCAAAAGGCCCACAATATCTAGGTGCAAGTTTTTCACAACCCCCAGCATAAAGTGTGCTCTTTTTGGGTTTGATGCGTAAATACACTGTTAAGTCCCTATATTAATAGTATAGCCCCTTATTATGTTAGTGTAGCCCCACTTATTGTTATTATTGTACCCCTGTAACCCCCATATTGCTATTATTGTGCCCTTAAATTATTATTGTTAGGTCGGCTAGGATTACATTGTGGCCCACTAGGATTACATTATGACCCCATGGACTCCTATATATAGAAAGGAGGTTTTGTAAATTGTATCATCCAAGAATTGTTCATTTATGTAATGTATTGGAGGTTGCCCCCTCGAAGTGGCTCATTTCTAAGTCGTTTATATCTCTTTTCTTCTCTTTTTGAGTTGGTTACACAACATTTGGTATCAGAGCTTGGGATTCTAGGGTTTCGCTGCTCCAAACAGGTCATCGTGACATTTTCGCTATAACTTTTTTTCTACGAAGTTTCAGAAGCTGAAAGTTTTAGGGTGCGAAGCTGAAATCCTGAGGAAGATTGTCTAAAAATTTCAGATCTTTGTTCGCAATATTTTTGGAGATAGGATCTGTGGAAGGTAGTGCTTTTTCAGGCTCCTGAATTGCATCTCAAAGAGGTGATCGTGGGAAAATTTCAATAACTCTCTCTCTGGGCATCAGATTGGAGTTCCGTAAAAAGTGGTCACAAGTACACAGCCTGTAGTTTCTTCGCTATCAATTTCAGAGACAAAGGAAAAAACAGTGACACGTGGCAAGTCGTACAAGTTCGCTCTACTGAACCAGTCCAGAATTAGGTCATTGTGGGAGATTGGACACAACTTTGTCTTGGAGCATCAAAATCAGGTCAGACCTGTGGCATTCGAAATATAATTTAGAGGGCTACTTTGGTACCTAAATTCATATATTGAAGTGTTTCAATCACATAGATAATCCAATTTCAATATCGAGCTCCTCAAAAGCAAGAAAAACGTGTGTATTTTTCCGAATTGCATAAGTCTTGTTTGAAGAATCAATTTGAATTGATTCCAAGGGCATATTTTAGAATTTTTATCAGTATTGGGTTCTATAATGCCTCCAAAAAATAATTCCATACCCATTAATCCCTCAAAAAGCTATACTATGATGCATGAAGATGAAGAGTTGCAGTATGAGATATCAAAATTATGGTACCAAGTGCAACAAGTTTCAATCTTACGAAGAGCAATTGAAGATGAAATAGATGGTTTAAAAGCAGAAATGGAGGCTAAGTTGGATGGTTTGAATGATCAAATAATAGCAAATATGGATGATAAATTAATGGAAGATCACATCGAGCATCAACAACAAGTTCTCCAACTCTCAAAGGATAACCTAACTTTGGTGCAGAATCTAATGAAACAACATGAAGATCAACATCACATCGAAAGAAGTTATGAAGAAGTCATAGAAACAAGAACTCGACAAGTACGATCAATTTCAGAGTATCTCAGCAAGTGGAAGAACTTTCCTATAAAATATTTCACATGGGAGGATGAGAATTTTATACAGAAGCATCAAGAAATAATCAAGCGTTGAGGACAACACTTGTTTGAAGGAGAGGGGCATGTTAAGTCCCTATATTAATAGTATATCCCCTTATTATGTTAGTGTAGCCCCCCTTATTGTTATTATTGTACCCCTGTAACCCCCATATTGTTATTATTGTGCCCTTACATTATTATTGTTAGGTCGGCTAGGATTACATTGTGGCCACTAGGATTACATTATGGCCCCATGGACTCCTATCTATAGAAAGAAAGGAGAGTTTTGTAAATTATATCAATCTCAAAAATTGTTCATTTATGTAATGTTGGAGGTTTCTAAGTGGCTTAAGTGGCTCATTTTCTAAGGCATTTATATCTCTTTTCTTCTCTTTTGAGTTGGTTACCGCATACATGATCCCCCACTTTGAATTCTAAATTGTATTCTTTTCTTATCGGCATAGCTTTTCTGGCGATCTTGTCTTTGTCTTTATATTTCTCTGTATTTGTTTAACAATTCTTTCCATCTCTTGTAGTGCATCTGGTCCCAACACCAGTTTATCCTCTGGTTGACTCCAGCTCAAGGGAGTACGGCACTTTCTTCCATAGAGTGCCTCAACGGACTCATCTTAATAGAGGATTGATAGCTATTATTATAGGCAAACTCAGCTAGATGCAGATACTCTTCCCATTTTGATGGCCTATCCATCACATACATTCTCAGCATATCCTCTAAAATTTGATTTGTCCTTTCCGTTTGCCCATCAGTTTGAGGGTGATAGGCAGTACTAAAATTCGATTTAATGCCCATTCTGTAAATCTGCCCTTCCCGAGAATATTTCTTGTAAACTTGGCATCCAGTCTCGGAGCCAATCAACTTGGGCACTCCATGAAAGCCTCTCTCCTTCGGAAGCTTATTTGCTATGAAATTTATTCAGAAGTATGTTTCAACACAGTATAAAGTGGGCGACTTTGGTTAAAGTGTCTACTACCACCATTACAGAATCATGTTGATATTTGGTTCTAGGTAGTCCTGTTATAAAATCCATGGAAACTGTGTCCCATTTCCATTCTGCAATTGGCAGGGGATTTAAAAGCCCTGCTGGGTGTTGATGCTCAACTTTGACCAGTTAACATTCCATACACCTACTTAGATACTCTTCCACATCTCTCTTCATTCCTGGCCAGAACAGCTTCTTCTTTAAGGCTGTTAAAATCTTTTGGTATCCGGGATGTCCTGCATAGGGCTGTTTGTGATATTCATCCAAAATTTCCCTTTTTAATGACTCTACATTAGGAACATACAACCTGTTTTTATAATAGAGCAGCCCTTGTTGGTTTTGAGTGAAACCAGTTTTATCTTTCGTCTGTAGTTTTACCAAGAGTGCTTCATAATTTGGGTCTTGGCTGGCTGCTTCTCTCACCAACTCTTCTATCTCAATATGTCCACTACTCCTAATGCTGTTTACATGTTGACAAGCATTTCTACTTAATGCATCAGGAACTTTATTTTATTTCCCCTTGATATGCTTGATGTCCATATCAAATTCACTTAAAAAAGGACAACCATCTGGCTTGTCTTGCATTTAGATCAGTTTGGGAGAAAAAATATTTGAGGCTAATATGATCAGTCATCAATGTGAACTTCTTCCCCAGCAGATAGTGTCTCCACATTTTTAAAGCATGGATAACAGCTGCAAGTTCCAAATCATATGCACTATAATTTTGTTCATGTACTTTCAGTTTCCTAGATTCATAGGCAATGACTGAATTTTCCTGTAACAGTACTCCTCCCAGCCCTTCTCTGCAAGCATCTGTACATACAACAAACTCTTTATCAAGATCAGCGATCTTTAGTATAGGGGCAGAAATAAGTTTTTGTTTTAACTGCTCGAAACTGTTTTGACATTTTTCAGTCCACACAAACTTGACGCCCTTCCTTTGCAATGAGGTTATGGGATTTGCTATAGCAGAAAATCTCTCCACAAATATGCGATAATAGCCTGCAATTCCCATAAATGATCTTACTGCTGAAACATCAGTGGGAACTGGCCATTCTTTAATGGCTTTTATCTTTTCAGGGTCAACTTCCAACCCTTTTTCAGAAATTATATGACCCAGATATTGAATTTTATCTCTATAAAATTCACATTTGCTGAACTTGGCATATAGCTGGTTTTCTTTTAAAGTCTGCAACACTATTCTCAGATGTTCCTTATGTTCATCTCCATTTTTAGAATAGACTAAAATATCATCTATGAACACAAGAACAAATTTGTCCAAATACTTATTCAACACACTGTTCATCAGACACATAAAGGTGGCAGGGGCATTCGTCAAACCAAAAGGTAGGACTAGAAATTCATAATGCCCATACCTGGTTCGAAATGCTGTTTTGCTGATGTCTTCTTCTTTAATTCTGAGCTGGTGATACCCAGTCCTGAGGTCTATCTTGGAGAAGACTGAATCTCTTCTCACTTGATCAAAAAGATCATCAATTCTATGAAGTGGATATCTATTCTTAATGGTCAACTTGTTCAGTTGACGATAATCAATGCACATCCTAAAGGTTCCATCCTTCTTTTTAACAAATAACACAGGTGCTCCCCATGGAGACACACTTGGTCTGATGTAACCTTTATCCAATAATTCTTGCAGCTGCATCTTCAGCTCCATCAGTTCTGGCGGACTCATCCGATAGGGGGCTCGGGAAACAGGTGTGGCTCCCGGTACCAGATCGATTGAAAAATCAATCTCTCTTTTGGGGGGGAGATGAGGGATTTCCTTGGGAAAGACTTCTTTAAATTCTCTGATGACTGGTATAGCATCCAGTAACTCTTCCTCAGTTTTCTGTTCTATTTCCTCCACATGTACTGCATAGATTTGGTATCCCTTTCTAGCTGTTCTTTTTAATTGTAAGGCTGATATTTGTCTTATTGAAATGGATTTTGGCTTCCCTTTTAGTGTAAAAGGTTTCCCTTCTTCATCCACACAATGCAGGGTTTTATCCCAGCAATTCATCAAAGCTTTCTTCTTTTCTAGCCAATCCATTCCTATCAGCAGATCATAGGATCCTAATGGAAATATGTTCAAGTTTACTTCTGTGGAAAAACCATTTAGTTGTATTGCTGTTTTGGGCAACTTATGAGTGACTTTTCTCTTAGTTCCAGTGGCCAGCTGTACCAACCATGACTGCTGAAATTTTTCATGTTTAATTTTACATTTTTCTACAATTCCAGGACTAATGTAACTCAACGAAGCACCTGGATCAATCAAAACAGTAATAGGTAGTTCAGAAATCTTACCCTCCATTTCCACCATGGTTGCTTGATGTTCTGCTTGTCGATTCTCCAATGCTGCACTGATAGTTGGTATATTTCTGGCTATGTCGTTTACTGTTGTTGCCTCTCGCTCTCTGCTGATCATATGTATATTTCGATGGGGGCATTCTCTCATCATATGGGGTTCTCCACAGCCCCAACATTTCAAAGGTTCCTTCATTCTGACTGTCCCTTCCTTTCTATTGTTCCCTTCTATTGGTTTTGAAGCCACTTGGGACTGAGCAGTTTGACTTTCTTTTGGTTTACTGAATTTTTTCCGCTGATGATCTCTACCAAAATTTCTTAGATATGCTGGTTTTGGTCTTTTACCTTTGAACTCACCCTTGTTCATCGAGCTCTTCCCTTGTTCAGCTTTACCTTTAAACTGCTGATAGCATAGTCTTGCTTTTCTAACAGCTTCATCCATGGTCTTTGGGTTGTCAAACTCTATTTTCTCCTTATATATAGTAGGCAAACAATTTAAAAACCTTTGCACTTTTGCCTTTTCTTCCCTAATGTAAGGGACATACCTCAATAAATTAGAAAACTTAGTGACAAACTCATCAATAGTGAGCTTCCCTAGCCTAAGTTCATGGAATTCTTTTGCTTTATCATCATAATATTGTTCATTTAAGTAACGACTTTTGAACTTAGTCTGAAAATATTCCCAAGTAACTGTTTTTTCATCAATAGCATGCACTATTTTTGTCTCTTCCCACCACAGTGTAGCCTTTCCTTGTAGCTGATACACAGCTAATCTGGCCTTCAGGTTACTCTCATATTCATATACTTGAAAATACTTGATCATGTTCAGCAACCAAGCTTCAGAATCCTCCTCCTTCTCCCCATCATAGGAGGGAGGTTTGATCTTTCTAAATTCTCCCTGCAATTCCCTTTTCTACTTCTGTTGATTTCTAGCTGCATCCTCATCCTCAGATTCATCCATCTTTCTTTTTCCAGAACCTTCGCCTTCCTGGCTGTTGCGGGAAGTTAGCTCTCTGATGAGCTTTTCCTGATCCTTACTAGGTGATGACAACATGTCATTTTGGCTTCTTAATTCAACCAACTCTCGTTGCATCCTATGCAACATAGCCAGTACCGGGGCATTGGGATCTGGAGTAGCAAACTCATCCCGCAGATCCACATAAATCCCTTCACCTTCAGCCATTTCACTGTACACACTTACAACACAGATTAGAAAAGTTTATAGATTTCAGAAAAACAGAATATGGAATAAGCAGTGAGCACTAAACGACAACCCAATTTGTTGTAACTAGTGCTCCGATACCATTTGTCACACCTCTAATTTAGGGAATTTTTTTTTTTTTTTTTTTCTAGGTACACTTTGAATGTTCTAGTGATCTAAATGATAAGATCATTAATCCACTTAAATAACATTTGAGTCCACCTATGGATACATTTCCCTCATGTACATAATATTTTACTTCATCTCCTACTTGTGTGCACATTCCTCCTGTTTGTTTGTTTTTCTCCAAACATAAACTGAATATATATATGGACATATATCATCTACTTAAAACATAGAACCCTAATATATATAACATTATAAAATCCATATATGCATATTTTTTGTGGAATAGAGTTATTTAACTCTCTCTTATCCTTTATGCATGACTTAGATATATATCTACCATGAGTTAGAGATATTAAATCTTCGTACCATTATGCATAACTTGTTTATATAGATATATATAAATAATTATATATATATATATATATATATATATATATGAATCTTCACTTTATTGAAACCCTCGAGGTCGCATAGAATACTCGTACCGGTAGATTTATTTGTCATACTTATATATTGACCGTAAGTAGAGACCATGCTCACTACCTTGAAACATAGAATAGCCTATGTGTTTAATTTATCATATGACCTACTTCCGGCAGTAGGTATGGGTCGATACACGTGTCCATGGATGGTGGAATGAACAGCTTTGTTTTATTGTATTGTTTTCTGTTAATACATATCTTCCATACTCAACTTATGTTGACATGATGCCCTAATTATGATGCGTTGCACCTGTCAGGGTTTGGAGTATATCGCGCAGCCGTTCAATTGCAACCATGCCAAAATCCCGTTGCAACAGTCGGCGCGCCTGCGAGTACTCATTCACCATCTCGCCTGACCATTCTTTGCTGATTGAGACCGGCGACGACGCGTCGGATTGTGCTTTGTCAGTACCATATAGGTGTGCAGGTTAGGGTTCGTAGGAGCTGTCTATCCAGGCGCTATTTGAAAAGTTTGGCGTGTAATTCTAATTATAATATTCTCTTGATGTGTATTTTTTTTCTTTTCAGGAACAGCCTCTCTCCCATGCGAGAGTCGCAACGACGGCATGCATCGTCCTCTAACGCGCAACGTGTGGATTTCTCCTTCGTTCGGCCTATTCAGGTACTGTGAGCGTTGGTCTCCTACTCTGACAGGATGTGGCTTTCGAGTTAAAGCTCTGCTACCTACACATCCGGCGCTCATTGACATATTGCAGTACTCCCTCTTATCAATCGGCGCCTGCTCAATCTCCCTTGGGATTGTCTGAAGTTATCGGGCAGAGTAATTAGGTTTTCAAGTGTTCATTTCATGGGAGACTCTACTGCCAACACAACCACCGGCTCGTTCCTTTATCGATTGTCTCCTTTTGTTTCCATCGCTCAGCTCGAAGGGAGATCTGCGCCGGAAGTTTCAGGGTTGTGGCTTGCTATCAGGTTTCAGAGTTTACGTTCTTTTATCCATTGAGCAGAGAACGGTATATTGGCGTTTCAGTTGTTCACGTTTTAATGTGGACACTGACTGTACGCTTTAACGATAGTGATAACCCTGATTTTCTTCTGCTCTCTCGAGTTGGGTATTGGTTATTACAGTATGGTCTCCTTTTCTTTCATTCGGATCCCTCAGTTAACTGTTAAAACCCTTCCAGGTTACATACGGTATACTTATGTTGAATTGCTTTGGTCGTTCTAATGCGTCGGTACTTACTACATCATTAAATTTCCATGTATAATTGCTGGAGGTAATATTAATGTTTCATCTGAGGTTAGGACACCGATTTGTTTATATCGGCCGTCCTCCTCTCTGAACCACATCTTAAATCTTTCTCTTCTACGATTTTATTGAGAATGGCAGGCTTTTCTCGTGTGCATTATGACACGCTGGTGTGAGAAGGCTTAACGCCCTGCCTCAGGCGTAGAATAGTTAGATGGCCGTTCAACCATAGCCAGAGTGAGGTTGGTGACCCGTAGCCAAGATATATTCGTTTATGGTTGGATTCGGCACCACCAACCATGGAGATGCCGCGACCGAATTTGTATTGGTTCGACGGCACTTTTTTTTTTTATTTAATTTAACTTCTGTGGTTCCAGCCTAACTATAAACTCCCATATCCCAACCGGAACTTAGTTCGATTTGTGCAATTATCTGTTCAACTAATATTTTCTTTGAATTGGTTTCCTGTTTTGGTTGCTTATCTACACGTATCGACAATCAAAATTTCGACAAGCGAGAGAAATTCTTGGCGGTAAGTCGAACAGTAAAATCGGCCCATGCTAATGTAGGTTTGATTTATGTCGACCTGATTTTTTTCATAGAAATCGTTCGTTGACCCTATTCAGAGCTTTCATGGACGGTAAATTTTTTTTTCTATCTAATTACCCTTTTCTAACCCGGGATTTTAATTTTAAATCATCATTCTATTCGGCGTTACCTGTGTTTATCATTCCGGCTTCTCTCGTTCATATGTATTACTATTCATCAGCAATACATTATGAATACGTTCGAGGCATGTCGATTTTGTTTTGCATATGGATCTGGAGTTGGGTTTATTCTATGACGCAACAAGGATACGTTATTCGTCGTTTAATGTATACATACATGTATTCCAATAAACCTAGAATATAAGGCATTCTTTTTATAGCACTTCTCTGCCATTATACTTGATTTATATGTATATCCATATCATAGGTAGGTTTCTTATTTATGTGTTTTACGTAGGTCGTTGGCATATAAGATCAGCGCTTATATCGCTTTAGTAATATATATATCGGCATGTATAGGTATATATGTATAGGTCGGAGTCGAGGTTATCAAAGCCCCAAATGATGGGTTACTTGATACCTAGGGATATATCTATTCTTTTGACTTATTTAAAATCTTTTTGTTATGCATATATGTAAATATAGGTATACAATAATTCTATTGTTGATCCATCTCAAATTCTAATTTTACTGGTGTACTCTAATGTTTATTTCAAGGTTTATAACTGATGTTAGTCATGCAAAATACCCCATAATTGCTATCAGTAGTCTAACCATTCTTACTGCAGGTTTACTTGTGAATGTAATAAGATTTTCAATTACATGTTATAGAATCCTTGCTAGTAACTTCTATTTTCTTTTAGAAGTATAACTATAGATGTGGCTCATGGGTTTGACTAGATAAAAAGGAGTATAGATCAAGCAGTGTTTTATGCTACCATATTCAAGGAATACAAAGAGATTTTTAGAGGGGATATCTATACCTTTAGATCTGTTATAAGACTCATATAGAGTATACTGAGTGTTCTTTTTTTTTCTTTCTAATATCTTGTTCTATCCAATTCTGTTATGGTTCATATAGATCTCATTTCTGCTATAATATTTATAGCATATACCAGAGCATAAACTATCTCATTTGTATTTGCAAGAGACAAAATAATATTTATTTATCTATGAGGATTAAGTACTTCAGATTTAAGCCAACCCTGGCTTAGAGTTTCTGTAGTTCTACTTCATTGATTTCTGGTCTACAACTAAACAGAACTGGGAAGGTGGATACCTTAAGAACGGTGCTGTTAAATGTAGTACTAAATCAATCATACATAAAATAAATTTTATATGTAGCCAATTCATACCATGACAACTCAAATTAACAAGCATTTCAGACATACCAAAATCTGCAATTGACCAACCTCCCAACCTGGGGTCCTTTTTGTCTCCCAGACTCACCCCAGAAAGCAGAGATCACCTTCAAAGAGCCAAATCAACCTCCATCCGTTTAGCTGATATTTTATTCAAGTCAAGGCCTCTCAAAGTGTCATTTAATTCTCGGGCGTCTGTAACAGCGTGTGATGCTTTCTTTCCTGTTTAGCCTAGGCTTCCCATATTGGGATTCTTTAAAGCTGCTTTAAGCTTTTCCTCAACTTTTCCAGCTTTTTCTCACCTCTTCCCAACTACTCCTCTTCATTGGGGGAAATTTTAGATTCTTCCTCAAATCTAAATAAATCTCTTTCAAGCATTTTTGAAAGATTTTTGGGGATTTGTTGCTTTATCCATCCTCATGGATTTGGAAAGTGATCTCTAATTCTCATCTTGGTCAAAATGCACAATCATTTTATTTATTTCTTCAAATAAAATATGTAATTTCATCCACATCATACTTATCCCTTGGGGTCCACCCCCTTTAGGATTTAAGTTCAAATGTCTAACTTTAGAAATTCAACACACAAATTGGGGGTGTTACACTAGGTCATAAACACAATGGTTGATTTTACTGTAACGAATAGAAAAAAAATTGAAGGTCTTATTGTTAATCAATATGGAGTGAATGGATTGACATTCCAATTTCTCCGTCCTGCAAATTAGTACACCCATACTATCTCAAAGTCCTAGAGGCAGTTCCACCACTTCAACTCAATGAATTTTATGGTTGATATCATCACTTACTTGAACACTATGATTGAAATACGCGTCCCGATTTTCCTTATCCAACCTTAATGACAAGTTATATATTGTGTTACATCAGAATCTATTGCCAAAGATGTTTTTTTATTAATCAACTTTAGATGTATGGGTTTAACTTTAAATGCTATTATGTTGGTAACCGAAGGTAACAAAAATATTGCAAAATCCAATTAAGAGGGATTCATCCATCATCCATAAAGATATTAAAAGATAGTATACATGGAGTGGAATCTATTAGAGATATAATGAAGTTGTAGGGAAGATTCAATAAATTAGCAAGAGTGCTCCAATAAATCCAAAAACAATGCTCCAAACAACATATCACTATAAAATAGGGCACAATAACAACAAAGGAAAAAGGGCGCTCATCAAAGCAATCAAGATAACTCAAGTTTTGATGAGAAAGAGAATCACATAAGTGCATAAAAAATAAAAAGTATGATAATGATGAACATAGTTTCTTTAAGAAAAAAATGGTGTTGGCTATGTAAACATAATTGTAGAAATTAGCTGTTAAAAAATAAGAAAACACAAACTAACAATATTGTGGTATACCTAGGGGGGATAATATGAGGTATACCTAGGTGGGATAATATGATGTATACTTAGGGGGGACCATATGGGGTAAATGGGGAGGTACCCATGGAAATAATGTAATGTAAGGATGATAAATACATGAGCCATAATTAATAAATAGAGTGGTTAACCCACATTATGCAAGGGACTACAAGTAGTTAGGAAATAATGTTGTAAGCCCATGGTATTGGATGTATGGCCCATGGTAGCTACCCATTGTATTTTATGTATGAATCCTATATAGAGGCTAGAGACTCTCCATTCAGGGACATCAAGGACTATTGTATTTACAATAATATGGCTTCTGGAGTGATCTCCTTCCTTAAGGAGTACTTGTATGTTACCCTACCTCAAGGGTTTAGATAAATAAATATTTGAAGATTCTATATTTTCTCTCATTATTTTGGGATTATTGATAGATATTTTGAATATTTTTCATTTGATTAAATTTGTAGGTCATATCTGTTACAACGACAAAGTAGAAAAAAGGACCATACTTCCTTGTATGAATTCAAAATGTAGGGAGGAAAGAATATTAATGAAATACATCAGTTGTGCTACCATGAAAACATTCCCTTAATCCCCAGTAGGTAAATTGAATGAGGGATTGCAGATAATTTTTGTAAAAAAACATAACCACTATGGCCGAGCTTAGAGATAACAAGTGACTACAGTCTTTGTCATGCAACCAAAAATGGTTTTATTATGGTAGTCGAAAAGAGCCACCAAGATGGAACTCTTGAAGATTTACTCTTGGAATAGAATGGAGTGGAGACAACATCATCCATCACACTTCAGGCACTGCTGTGGGGGGAAGAAAGAGTGAATATCCATATGCTTCTAGTAGAATGCAAGGAGTAGACAATTCATTCCATTAAGCATAGGGAGGTGGAAGAGGATCTCTTAGGCGTGCTCCTTTGGATTCGATGTGATAAAGTGACTGCATGTAGTAGTTGGAATGTGGAGGTAGATGGTCGTATAGAGTCCCTATTTCAGAGGGCAACATTCGTCCAATCCATTGAGCACGCATCTTGAAGTATCAAAATATGAATTGGGGTGAGTATTACAACAAAGGCTTAGTTGTAGTGTGTCTATGGTTGGGTGGAGAGTCAATGTCCCAATCTCATTCGTTCAACACATTTTACAAGATAATTGATACTAAAGGTCTTGCACTTTAATATTTAGAATATGTTTAATGTGTTGAATTAAGGCATGTATTGGTACTTATTTAATGTGTTGGTCAATGTCTGTGATTTAGTATGCAATGTGGTTTCCTGCATATTTGAGGAATATTGAATTCTTGTAAGGTTATTTGTTAATTGAATGGATTCTTGCATGCATTCATAAACTTGTTTAATTTCATTATTATCCTAAGGGGCATGTGTATTCTTGAACTATTATGCGATTGAATTTTCTCTAATGGGAATTAGTTTGAATGAATTGATAAATCCTTGTACAACTTAATTGTGCATTTAAGATATTGTCTGTCACACCTCATTTTATTAGTGCCAAGCTTAGGAAGGATAGTATATGCATGTTATATATATATATATATATTGAAGACCTGACCAAAGCCTCTATAAGGTCAGGAAGGATAACACGGCATTGTGTATGTGCACACAATATAAGCTCAAGAGGGATATCTCTAAATATATTTACTACAATATATATAAAAATGTACTCGTATAGAAAAGTGTGTGGTATGAGCCTTAATTCATTAAAGGATATTCCTTATAGTCGTAATAGGCCATCTGTGGTACAGAACCATGACCAAGCACCAATGAAATCCCAAAACATAATTATGTATGTCACAAGAACTCTAATTTCATTAGCTGAAGGAGAGAAGGGCTTGTTAGTTTGGACCTCGTGGGAAGTAGATTCAAGTGGTAATATTGGGTAGGACCTCCTTTTCGGGGGTCAGGTTAATCATTTAGTTCATGATAATACTTGGATGGGACACATGGCTAGTGTGTTATGTGTGGTGGCCTCATATATTTGTGGAAACCTCAAACGAAGGACATGCATCACATAGATTTGGGGTTTTCTATGGGGCCAAGTGGCATATAAATGGGCGACACGTGGAAATTTCTAAGTGGAGCGTTGTGGAGGGTGTCACATCACCCTAAATAAAAAAAGTTAATGACATCACCACGGTGACTCTATCCCGATGATTTCTTGAGGTGTTAGTCGCAATCCCATGGGTATTTTATTTCCATGGTGATGTGGAATTCATGAATTCCACATGGATAGTTGTAACAGAAAGGAATGTAAGACATAAGTGGCGGGGTACGTGAAAGTGGCTTAACCTCATGCAATTAACTGGAACGCAACACAATAGTTTCACATGATGGTACAAAAAGGGAACTTCCATTAAAGCTTGAGATTTCTTCCCCAACAGTTCCAATGAGGTATGGGGGAGTAATCCTAGGATTAAAATGAGCTTTTACAATATCTGATGGAGCTCATTGAGGGGTAGAATAAGAAATTCCAAGAGAAAAAATACTAGAAAATTTAGTTGTTATAGGTAGTTCTCCAGGGTACTCCACTTCATATTCTTAATGAGCCACTTGGAGATGGGATCATTGTTAGTTACTTAGGGTGGTGAATCTTAGATGTGTGAGAGTGACCTAAGGGTACTTCCTTCATGACTAGAGACGATGAGCTTATGGGGAGGATTCTTATATGACATTGAAATTCTAGGGTCATTTCACATGTATGGAGTGGCATGTGTTATTGTTGATTTGGCATCGAAATAAAATTAACTACCTAATTATATAAATACATAATGATATCTAGCACATGGCAGTTAGGTTTGAGTATTCACAAGTAGATGATATACAATGTCACAAACATGATAAGTTTTACTTTAATTGTATTTATGGCTTAAGGATTGATAAGATTCCAACGGGGTTCATTTTCTAGGAAGATAACATTTCGTGAGTGTGTAATGATTTAACACTCCTATGATTGGTCCACGTATGTTCCTCAACTATAACTCAGACAAAGAACATGGAGGAATGCGTGTCATAGTATTTGTAAAATTAGCCGCAACGTTTGTAAATTTTATCATGATGGGATGAAATGGAGAGTTGAGATGTTGATTTGTGTTGAGAAGACATGGGTTACTCTCCTACACATTTTTTATGAGCACACATGTGAAGGGGGGAAGTCACAATAGGAAAAAATGCACTTACACTTGATATGGTATCGGGACATGAGACAAAACAAGAAATGAGATGGACCAAGACATCGTTGAGACATGGGATGGGACCATAATGAGGCCGCAACATTATATGAGTCATGGGATGAATTTTGAACAATTACCTCAATGTGGCATGATGGATTGAATATGAGGACAAGATGAGGAGCATGGCACATGAATTGTATGCATGCAAACACATGTGGTGCAATGAAATTATGGGATTATGGCATAATGAGTCAACCAAGGTTGTTACATCAAAAATTTAGAGTGTCTGCTTACAATGCGACCAAGGGACACAAAACTTGACCTTCCACCTTCCACTCTTGATATGGGATCAATGAGGCAAAACAAGACATTAGATGGACCATCACATGGTGAATACATGAGATTTGACTACGAAATTAAAAGTCACTAGATTAGTGTGGCATGATGGCATCAGGGTGGCATGGGGAACGAAGGAAGAGGTCAATACAATGATCATGGCACACAATGTGCGTTCATAGTGGTACATATTATTCAATGGCATCATGAGATGATCACACTATGAGTCGAGCCAATTGGTAAATGGAAAGATTAATAGGCCATCCTAGGTGATGCTACTTGCGTGCACCTATTTATACATTAAATTGGGGTTTTGTTATACTTAAAAGTTGAATTGTTAGATAAAGGTGTGGCTAGTGTTCACAAACATTTACCATCCACCTTCACCCTTTGGAGGGGGTATTTATACATAATGGTTGGAATTTGGAGAAAAAAAATTGACACTTGCAAAAGGTAAAACATTACAGTGAATCATAACCCACATTATGAATCGAGGGATAACTATGAGGTCCTTTTGAGACGATTGATATGTTCCTTGAGAGGTAGACTATTTAGAACCATTTTGTATAGTTCGGATACTAGTCATCAACACGTTCTTTGTGTAGATAAATTTGGGAGGTGTTTCAAGTTGTTGTAGGTCTAGTATAAATAATTCGCTACAATACTCACATTAGGTTAGAATCTGTTAGGTAGGGTGACTCGAGTATGGATTCAAATTTATCTTTTGGTTGGCTTGGGAAGTTGTACTTGAGTAAACAATGAAGAATTGTGCAAACATTTTATTGCATTTTAGGGTGACTTGAGAATCCATGCTCAAGTATTGAGAAGGCTCACATTTGATTCATAATGTTTTATATTTGTGAGAGAGTGGGTTTGATAAACCACACCCAATCCTGGAGTACACTATGGATTTTTATTTCTTATAATTGTATGAGGACCATTCCATACACATTGTATTCGTGCACACTTGTATCACATGTATATGGTGATTTATACATTTCGGTGCAACTTTATTGTTTCATGAATATAGTATGATTACATGTTATGTTTATGCAAGATTGAAGTTAAGAGCAATCGTAGATGTGATTTGGTTATATGTTATATTCCACTATTGTTAACTAAATGTATTACAAAAGAATAAGCTTAGAGGCATAGTGTAAGTGAAGCACTCGCAAGTTCGTCATGTCATTGTTGAGGGAACATGTTGGTGTCACACTGACAAGGCATCTTGAATTATTGGTCTAATTTGTGGGCATGACACTTATGTTTTCATACATCTCACATTACCAAGATTTATAAAAAATCATAAAAATAACCAAATTTTAACTTTATTTAAAATTGTTATTATTATAATTTTTATCAATTGTAAGAGAAGTAATATATGATTTAAACATATATCTATTTAAAAAAGCAATTAAAAATATTTTTAACTATCTAGATTTACCATGGATATTCTTAATTTGTAAATTAAAAATTGAAAATAGAAATTTGTAGTTAAAACATTGTATTAGTGTGTTGCTCAAAATGTATGAAATTTGTAATTCCTTCCAAGTTCAGATGCATAAAAGATCAAATATTTAGAAGTATAATTTTTTTTCAAAATTTTCACTCTAAAACAATATGCATTTCAAAAAATTTAAACTATAATATATTTAAAAACAAAAACTTTATTTCTTTAATAATATAGTATTTAATAATAATAACCTATATAAAAATAAGCTAAATTTTAGAATTAAAAAATACTTCACGTTGATTGCAAAGATAAGATATTTGTTGAGAAATTAACATTGCATAATAATATTAATAATGAAATTAAACGATAACATTACATAATTATATTTACATTAATGAAAATGGTTATAAATTGAAATATAAAATATAATATCAAAATTTAACCTTTTAATTTAATGATATAAAATTGATTATTAAAATTACTCATAATAAGATAAAATGAAGGTGGAATTTAAAAATAAACATATAAACTCTATATTTAAAAATAAAAAGCAAATAGATAATGTTATATATATACGACCATCCAGGTACACAGTCTTAAATCTTATTACGTAATTGTACTAATTAAAAGAGTTTTTGCAAATAAAAATGGCTCTTCATTTAGTTGCATAAAGCATACACTGCACATTGTTTTAAGATGTTTTAAAAGTAGATGTGGGCGCACTTCTTTTATGCTATCCGTTGAAGTAGATGTGGCCGCCCCCGGAAGCATCCATTCTATCCATTAAAGGAAAGCAAGGAAGCCTAGAAGCATCTATTATATCCGTTAAAGGAAGATATTTTTCATGCTACCACTCCTTTTCATTAAAAGTTTGTTACACAACCTGGAAGATATTTTCAAGTTTGTAAGGAAGATATTTTCAAGCTTTGTGGAGCGCGCCTATTCTAAAGTTTGTTACCTTGCCTTCTTTTCAAGCGTCAGTTCTAACAACATTGTGAAGAGATCGGAAAGTGCCTATATATATCAAACATTGTCAAAGAATTCTCAAGCTGTTACAGAGTCTTCTTAAGAATTGTCAGTGCCTCTATATATATCAAACATTGTTACAGAGTCTTATTTTCAAGCTGAAGCATGTTGGAAGAACTGGGAGTGATGGTGGTAGTTGTAGAAGTTCATAGTGGGAGAGTGGCATATCTGGGAGTCCGCCCGTAGAGTGTATGTGTGAAATGGAGGAAGTTGGACTGGACTGCACCTCGAAAATGGTTGACTGGTTCAAAATGGAGATATGTGCTCTTTGTCAATGGATGTATGTATCTCTCTCTTCTTTACTCTTTGTAAATATTTATGATCTGATCTTAAATTTAATCTCTCTCTCTCTTTACTCTCTCTGTTATGTACATTGTGGGTCCTCTTCTGCTTTCTTGGTCGCAAGTTCTATGATCTAATATACGCAATCTTCATCTTTGTGTAGATTCGTTCAGAACCTTAATCTGCCCTAGTTTTTCATCATTGACTGGAGGTTTTTTCTTTGTTATGCAACAGGAACTATTTTGTTTTGATCTGTTGCCATCGACGGTGGGATCCTCCTGCATGAGGCTGTTACAGCTGCGGAGGCTTGCTGTGTTCTTCCTTGAATAAATCAAATCATTACTCTAGGTACTATGTATATGCTACTGCTTTTATTTTAAAATAAAGTCTAGCCTTGCTGTGAAGTTCTCATTGCTATTTATTTTAGTTACGTTAACCTGTCATTTGTTAGGTTAGTCTCAATAAACCAACCTCCTCTTAGGTTTTTGTTTTGAAATTAGTTGAGCCCCTATGTTAAAGGCTTCTTTTAATTTCTCTAATGGGTACCTTTTTTAGGAGCATATGGACAGGGTTTTAAGTTGTGTTGACAGCATCTAGGAACATAGGTTTTTGGGTATGTGGGAACTCAATTGATTTATTTTACTAGCCTTTTATTGAATCATGATGAAGATTATTTAAGGCGATCTCCATTGATTTTTTCGAATCCACTAATTGTCGTAAATTTTTTTCGATGAACTTCAAAAGTCATGCCGAAAAGATTTATGGATGCCCTTAGTTCAATTCTTCCCATCTTCTCTTAGGATTTAATATCGCTGTTCAATATTTTGTTTCTGTGTCCTCAGTTGCCTTCTAAGTTGTAAACTCTCAAAAAACAGAATAGAACTTACCTCTTTGTTACTACATTTGTTGATATCTGTAACTAATTTTTATTCCATACAATAATTAATTTGCTTTTCAGCAAAGGCAGAGAAATTAATTGATCATATCAACAAAGTTGGTTAGTGAGTAATATTTTTAATAAACTTTAAGTAAAGAAAGTTTCCCTGTTGAATATCTGGGTAGAACGGAAATCTGGTCTGTTCTCTATTACTTTTACATAAAGAAGAACGAAGCGAATTTGCCCATATTTTATTGTGATATGTTTCGTCCGTAGTGGTTTTAATGGGTTTCAATTGAAGACAACAACCAGAATTGATCAGACGATTTTACTATTAATCTTAAACGGCCCCATCATCATATGGTAAGTCTAAGAGGGACATGATATTTGTTCCGGTGTCTACACTGTTAGCATTTCAATCTGTCCACTAATGCCTGCCCCACTAGGCATAGGCATTACCAGAACTGCAATCGATACTTTTTCAATAATATCTGCAATATTATTACCAGAACTGCAATCGATAATTTTTCATAATCTTTATAATGCGTTCCATGCCAGTCCACAGGACTGTCTTGCCCATTTTGGATCATCCTTGCTTCCTTATCTTCTACCTCTTTTAGCGTTTGCTTCGCTGCTTCTGTCTCTTTCATAAGATTTTATAATATATTAGAAATTTGATAGCTACCAGCAATGTCCAACCCCTTATATCGCCATCTATTATTGCATAGTGGATACCATATTTCTTGTGTTTCATCAGGCTGATGGTGATATTCTTACTACCATGTATATTCATACATCAAACACATACACGTCCAAGCACGCCTAACCGGTCCTTACGCAATGAAACCTTATCTTCCAGAACCTGGAATGTGTGGACAAGTGTGCCTGTTCGTGAATCTCTTTCCATTATAGAAAACTGACCAGTAATATCATTATACAAAATATTCTATTATTTCAACATATTTGAATGTCCTCTCTCAAAGTTATTGATTTTTCAAATCAAAATCATCAACGCACTTCATTTCCTGCATTTTGGTGTTGTAACGTGTGAAAATATTCATGTGGTTTCAAATTTTTCTAAATTAAAATAATCGCATTTTGAATTTCACTGTTATAATTTGATTTTAAAAATATATTAAAAATACCTAAATATATATTTTTAAATTATATTTTTCCCATTTTAAAGTCGGTATATTGTCTAATGCTTCTTAAACTCATAAAAATTTCAAAATAATCTCTCTATATATTATTCCTTCATAACTTTCCTATTCTTCCCTCAGTTTTTCATACAATTTTTTGATATTTTGGGGTTAATTTTATTTTATATCGTTGATGAATTTTATTTTTATGTTTGATATTTTTTCAATATTCAAAATGTTAGAATTGAAAAAGAATTTAAAAGATGATATTATATTATATTTATTATATTTTTCATTAAAATATTTAATTATTTCAATCATGATAATTATTGTGATTATGTTAATGATAGTGAAAAACTTGTTTAAATTTATTTCATTTGAAGTATGTATATTTCACCTTATGTTAGCGTTAGAATGTCCTATTGAAGGTATTAAAATTATTGTTTATGAAACATAGTGCAAGTGAGAGAGGGAGAGGGAAAGAGAGAGGGAGGGAGGAAGGACAGAGGGAGGGAGGGAAAGAGAGAGGGGGGAGGGATGGGGAGATGGAAGGAGGGAGGCAGGGAGGGGGGGATGGAGACTGAGTGAGAGGGTGAGGCATAGGGATAGGGAGGGTGGCGGAGTGAGAGGAGGGAGGGAGAGAGAAAGGGGGAGGGAGGGAGGAAGGGAGAGAGAAAGCGGGAGGAAGTGGGAGGGAGTGGGTGAGGGGGATAGGGAGAGGGAGGGAAGGAGGCAGGGAAGGAGGTAGGGGGGATGGGGAGATGGAGGCAGGGAGGGCGGGACGGAGGGACGGATGGAGACTGAGTGCGAGGGTGTGGTAGAGGGAGTGGGAGAGAGGGGGAGTGAGAGGAGAGAGGGAGAGAGATAGGGGAAGGGGGAGGAAAAGGGAGAGAGAGAGGGGGAGGAGGGGAGTGACGGAGTGAGGGAGGGATGAAGAGAGGGGCAGGGGGGAAGGGAGGGAGAGGTTGAGAGGGATAGGGAGAGGGAGAGTGGGCAGGAGGTAGGGAGAGAGAGAGAGAGAGGGATAGAGTGAGGTAGAGCAAGAGAGAGGGAGGGAGAGGGGAGAGGTAGGGAGATAGGGAGTGGGGAGGGGGAGAGGGAGGTGTGGGTAGGAGGAAGTGGGAGGTGTACAAGAAGATGGCGGGAGAGGGAGTGAGGGAGAGTGAGTGAGAGGGAGAGAGGGAGATGGAGGGACAGAGGGTCAGAGAAGGAGGAAGTGGGGGAGAGGGAGAGAGGAAGGAAGGCAGAGGTAGAGAGGGAGGGTAGGATAGGGGGAAGAGAGGGAGGGAGGGAGAGTGAAGGGGGAGGGAGAGAGAGAGGGATATGGAAAGAGAGATAGGGAGAGAGAGAGAGAGAGGGAGAGAGAGAGGTAGAGAGAGAGAGAGAGGGATATGGAGAGAGATATAGGGAGGGAGGGGGAAAGAGACAAAGGGAGGGAGGGAGAGAGAGTGGAGGGAGGGGGAGAGAGAGAGAGAGAGAGAGAGGGGGGGGGGGGGGGAGGAGGCGAGAGAGGTGGTGGGAGGGATGGAGGGAGAGGGAGAGGGATATGGATATGAATATGGGGAGGGAGAGAGAGGAGGAGGAGGGGGAGGGAGGGAGGAAAAGGGAGAGAGAGAGGGAGAGAGGGAAGGAGAGGAAGTGGGAGGGAGAGGAAGTGGGAGGGATAGGGAGAGGGAGACTGGGTAGGAGGTAGGGAGAGAGAGAGAGAGGGGGGGGTAGAGTGAGGGAGAGAGAGAGGGAGGGAGGGAGGGAGAGGGGAGAGGGAGAGAGATAGGGAGAGGGGAGAGGGAGAGGGAGCGAGAGGGAGGGAGAGAGGGAGGTTGGGGGAGTGGGAGGTGGACAAGGAGATGGAAAGAGATGGAGTGAGGGAGAGTGAGTGGGAGGGACAAAGGGAGATGGAGTGAGGGAGAGTGAGTGGGAGGGACAAAGGGAGATGGAGGGAGAGAGGGTGGGAGGAGGAGGAAGGGAGAGAGAGAGGTTGAGAGGGAGGGAGGGAGAGTGAAGGGGGAGGGAGGGAGAGAGAGTGAGGGGGGAGAGGGGATATGGAGAGAGATAGAGGGAGGGAGGGAGCGAGGGGAAAGAGGCAAAGGGAGGGAGGGAGGGAGAGAGAGAAATGGAGAGATAGAGAGAGAGAGAGAGGTATTGGGAGGGATGGAGGGAGAGGGAAAAGGATATGGATATCGATATGGGGAGAGAGGAAGGGAGGGAGATGGGGTGGGAGCGAGGGGAGGAAGTAGAGAGGGAGGGACGGAGAGGGTGGTAGTGAGAGGGAGAGGGATAGGGAGTTAGGGGTAGAGAGAGGGAGAGAGAGAGGGGGAGAAAGGCAGAGAGGGAGACGAAGGAAGGGAGAGGGCAGAGAGTGATAGAGAGAGAGGAAGAGGTAGATATCGGGGGAAGGGAGAGAGGAAGGGAGGGAGGGAGAGAGGAAGGGACGGAAATGGAGTGAGAAGTAGGGAGATGAGGGAGCGAGGGAGCGAGGGAGGGAGGCGAGTGAGTGGAGAGCAGGATAGAGATAGAGGGAGAGATAGGGAGGGGTAGAGAGGGAGAGGGAGAGGGAGAGGGAGGGAGGGAGAGGGGAGAGATAAGGAGAGAGAGAGGGAGAGGATTTGAGGGAGGGAGGAAGGGAGAGAGGGGGGATAGGGAGGGGAAGGAGAGGGGGAAGGGGGGAGAGGGAATTAGAGGGTGGGAGAGAGAGAGAGGGAGTTGGAAGGAGAGTGGGAATGAGCGAGAGGGAGAGGGAGAGAGGGCGGGAGATTGGGAGAGAGGGATGGTGAGAGGGAGGGATGGTTGGAGGGAGAGAGAGAGGAGAGAAGGAGATAGATGAGAGAGGGAGGGAGGGAGAGGTGGGGAGTTAGACATAGAGGGAGAGGGAGGTAGGGAGAGAGATAGTGAGTAGTAGTGAGAGAGATAGAGGGAAAATGAGGGAGACGGAGCGGGCGGGAGAGATAGGGAAGAGAGAGGGATAGAGAGAGAGGAGAGGGAGAGAGGGAGGGAGGGTGGATTGGGAGAGGGAGGGAGGAAGGGAGGGGGGATTGGGAGAGAGGGAGGGAGGTAGGGAGGGAGTGAAAGGGATAAAGGGAGGGAGGTAGAGGGAGTGGGGGGGGGGGGGAGAGGAGGATTGGGAAATGGAGGGAAGAAGTGAGCATGGGAGAGGGAGTGAGAGGGTGAGGCAGAGGGAGTGCGGGAGCGATGGAGTGAGAGAGAGAGAGAGAGGGGGGAGAGGGAGGAGGAGAGGGAGGGATGGAGCGGGGTGGGGAGAGTGGGTGGGAGGTATAGAGAAAGAGAGGGAGAGAGAGGGGGAGCAAGAGGGGGAGAGTGAGGGAGAAAGAGAGAGAGGAAGAGGGAGTGAGGGAGGGGGGATCCGGAGAGTGAGAGCAGGAGGGATTGAGGGGGGATGGGTATAGGGAGGAAGAGGGAGGGATATGGAGAGAGAGAGAGAGGGAGAGAGGGAGGAGGGGGAATGGCTGGGAGGGAGAGGGAGAGAGAAAGAGAGAGAGGGAGATAGAGAGAGGGAGGGAGGGAGAGATAAAGAGAGAGAGGGGGGAGGGGGGTAAGGAGGGAGAGATGGATATGGAGGGAGAGAGAGGGAGGGAGAAACAGAGGGAGGGGAATGGAGAGAAAGGGTGAGAGGGAGGGAGGGAGAGTGAAGGGGGAGGGAGAGAGAGAGGGATATGGAGAGAGAGAGAGGGAGAGAGAGAGGTAGAGAGAGAGAGAGAGATATGGAGAGAGATATAGGGAGGGAGGAGGAAAGAGACAAAGGGAGGGAGGGAGAGAGAGGAGACGGGGGACAGAGAAAGAGGGGGGATGGGGGACAGACAGAGAGAGAGAGAGAGAGAGAGAGGAGGGGAGAGAGGTGGTGGGAGAGATGGAGGGAGAGGGAGAGGGATATGGATATGGATATGGGGAGGGAGAGAGAGAGGAGGAGGGGGAGGGAGGGAGGAAAAGGGAGAGAGGGAGGGAGAGAGAGAGGGAGAGAGTGAAATAGAGGAAGTGGGAGGGAGAGGGTGAGAGGGATAGCGAGAAGGAGACTGGGTAGGAGGTAGGGAGAGAGAGAGAGAGAAAGAGGGGTAGAGTGAGGGAGAGAGAGAAGGAGGGAGGGAGAGGGGAGAGGGAGGGAGATAGCGAGTGGGGATGGGGAGAGGGAGGGAGAGGGAGGGAGAGAGCGAGGGTGGGGGAGTGGGAGGTGGAAAAGGAGATGGCAAGAGAGGGAGTGAGGGAGAGTGAGTGGGAGGGAGAGAGGGAGATGGAGGGAGAGAGGGTTGGAGGAGGAGGAAGGGGGAGAGAGAGGTTGAGAGGGAGGAAGGGATAGGGAGAGAGGGAGGGTAGGATAGGGGGGAGAGAGGGAGGGTAGGATAGGGGGGAGAGAGGGAGGGTAGGATAGGGGGGAGAGAGGGAGGGAGGGAGAGTGAAGGGGGTGGTAGGGAGGTAGAGAGAGGGGGGGGTATATAGAAAGAAATAGAGGGAGGGAGGGAGAGAGAGGGGACAAGGGAGAGAGAGAGAGAGAGGGTGGGAGGGATGGAGGGAGAGGGAGAGGGATATGGATATGGATATGGGGAGAGAGGAAGGGAGGCAGATGGGGTGGGAGCGAGGGGAGGATGGAGAGAGAGAGGAGAGAGGGAGGGAAGGAGAGGGTGGTAGTGAGAGGGAGAGGGATAGGGAGCTAGGGGGAGATAGATGGAGAGAGAGAGGTGGAGAAAGGTGGAGAGGGAGACGAAGGAAGGGAGAGGGCAGAGGGTGATAGAGAGAGAGGAAGAGGGAGATATGGGGGGGAGGGAGAGAGGAAGGGGGGGAGGGAGAGAGGAAGGGACGGAAATGGAGTGAGAAGTAGGGAGATGAGGAGGGAGAGAGGGAGGGAGGTAGAGGGAGCGAGGGAGGGAGGGAGAGAGGGAGGGATAGGGAGGCAGAGGGAGAGGGAGAGGGGCGAGTGAGTGGAGAGTGGGATAGAGATAGAGGGAGAGATAGGGAGGGGTAGAGAGGGAGAAGGAGAGAGAGGGAGGGAGAGGGGAGAGATAAGGAGAGATAGGGGGAGAGGATTTGAGGGAGGGAGGAAGGGAGAGAGGGGGGATAGGGAGGGGAAGGAGAGGGGGAAGGGGGGAGAGGTAATTAGAGGGGGGGAGAGAGAGAGAGGGAGTTGGAAGGAGAGAGGGAGTGAGCGAGAGGGAGAGGGAGAGAGGTCGGGAGATTGGGAGAGAGAGAGGAAGAGAGGGATGGCGAGAGGGAGGGATGGTGGGAGGGAGAGAGAGAGGAGAGAAGGAGATAGATGAGAGAGCAAGGGAGGGAGAGGAGGGGAGTGATACATAGAGGGAGAGGGAGGTAGGGAGAGAGATAGAGGGCAGTAGTGAGAGAGATAGGGGGACAGTGAGGGAGAGGGAGAGGGAGCGGGAGGGAGAGATAGGGAAGAGAGAGAGGGAGAGGGAGGGAGGGGCGGAGGGGGGAGAGGGAGGGAGGGAGGGGCGGGAGGGGGGAGTGGAGGATTGGGAAATGGAGGGAAGAAGGGAGCATGGGAGAGGGAGTGAGAGGGTGAGGCAGAGGGAGTGCGGGAGCAGTGGAGTGAGAGATAGGGAGAGATGGAAAGAGGGGGGGCGGAGAGGGAGGCAGAGAGAGAGAGAGGGAGAGAGGGAGGGATGGAGCGGGGTGCAGGGAGAGAGGGATGGAGTGAGAGGGAGAGTGGGAGGGAGGTATAGAGAAAGAGAGGGAGAGAGAGGGAGAGCAAGAGGGAGAGAGTGAGAGGGAGAGAGAGGGAGATCAAGAGGGAGAGAGTGAGAGGGGAGAGTGAGGGAGAAAGAGAGAGAGGAAGAGTGAGTGAGGGAGGGGGGATGGGGAAAGTGACAGCAGGAGGGATTGAGGGGGGATGGGTATAGGGAGGAAGAGGGAGGGAGATGGAGAGGGAGAGAGGGAGGAGGGGGAGTGGTTGGGAGGGAGAGGGAGAGGGAGGAAGAGGGAGAGAGAAAGAGAGAGAGGGAGATAGAGAGAGGCAGGGAGGGAGAGAGAAAGAGAGAAAGGGGGGGAGGTGGGTAAGGAGGGAGAGAGAGAGAGGGATAGGGAGAGATGGACATGGAGGGAGAGAGAGGGAAGGGAAGGGAGAGAAAGGGTGAGAGGGAGAGAGCGAAGGAGAGAAAGAGGGAGGGATGGAGAGAGGTAGGGAGAGAGGGGGAGTGGGATAAGGAGATGGAGAGAGGAAAAGGGAGGGAGGGAGAGAGCATGAGATACATGGAGAGAGAGAGAGAGATATAGAAAGGCAGAGATGGAGAGGGAGAGAGAGAGAGAGGGTGAGGGAGAGCGAAAGAGAAGCAGAGGGAGAGGGAAGGAGAGGGAGAGGGAGAGGGAGAGCGATATCAAGATAGAGAGGGATATTGATTTAGGGAGGTAGGGAGGGAAGGAGAGGGGGAGAGAAAGGGAGATAGAGAGAGAGAAGGAGGGAGAGAGAGGGAGAGGGAGAAAGGGACACACACACACACACACACACAAAAGGAGAGAGAGAGAGAGAGAGAGGCAGTGGGGAGAGAGAGAGAGAGGGAGGAGGTGTTGTGAAACCAACTCCAAAAATAGAAGAAAAGAGATATCAACACCTTATAAATAAGCCACTTCTAGGGGGAAACCTCCAATACATTACATTAATGACCAATTATTGGATGATACAAATTACAAAACCTCCTTTCTATATATAGGAGTCCATGGGGCCATAATATAATCCTAGTGGGGCCACAATGTAATCCTAGCCGACCTAACAATAATAATTTAAGGGCACAATAATAACAATATGGGGGTTACAGGGGTACAATAATAATAATAAGGGGGTTAGACTAACAACAATAAGGGACTATACTAGTAATATAGGGACCTAACATGCCCCTCTCCTTCAAAAAAGTGTTGTCCTCAACGCTTGAGTAGCTCTGGGTGCTTATGTATAAAATTCTCATCCTCCCATGTAGAATCTTCAGTGGGTAATTTCTTCCACTCGATGAGATACTCTGAAATTGATCAATTCCATAGGTGTCGAGTTCTTGTTTCCGTGACCGCTTCAGGTTCCAATATGATTTTTCCTTCCTCTTCAAGTTCTGGCAATATTGTTTGAACTAGAAGATTTTCACCTATAACCTTCTTTGAGCATGAATCATGGAAAAATGGATGCACTCGTGAAGAAGCAGGAAGCTCCAATTTGTATGTCATAGTACCAATCTTTTGCAACACCTTGTAACGACCATAGTACTTTGGCGATAATTTATTATCCTTCTTAGCTTGCTTGAGGGAAATTTGTTTCTATGGTTATAGCCGTAAAAATACCTAATATCCTACATCAAAACTTCTCTCGCTATGATGTTGATCTGCCTGTTGCTTCATTCGATTTTTTTTTCAAATTCAGGTTATCCTTTAAGAGTTGGAGAACTTCTTGTTGATGCTCGATGTGATCTTCCACTGCTTGAACCTTCAAATTTTCTGCTGGCAAACCTAACATTTCACCACAAAATTTTGAATATCAGATTTAAGGCCATCCCAAAAAAAATCTTTCTTCACCCTGTGGTAAGTTTTCAAAAATCTTCAGTGTCCTCGAAAAGCTAGAAAAACTAGAATTCAGAAAAGAAGGATTTAATAGAAAAGCTAGATTTAGAAAAACAGATTTAATAGAAAAGCTAGATTTTAGATTTAATAGAAAAACAAGATTTCAGAAATAATAGAAAAATTGGATTTCAAAAAAGATAGAAATAGAAAAGTTAGATTTGAAAAAATATATAAAAGCTAGTTTTGAAAAAGGATAGATTTAAATGAAACCTAGATTTGAAAAAAAATAGATTTAATAGAAATCTAGATTTCAAAAGGATAGTTTTAATAGAGATGATATATTTCATAGAAATAATAGAAAAGCTAAATTTCATAGAAATAAAAGAAAAGCTAGAAAGGTTATATTTAAAAAAGATAGTTTCATAAAAATTCTAGATTTCACAGAGAAACTAGATTTCAGAAAAGCTAGATTTAATAGAAAAGTTAGATTTCATAAAAATAATAGAAAACCTAGAAAAGATATATTTCAAAAAGATAGATTTAACATAAAATATCAATTCAAAATAAGATATAAATAATAGAAAATATAGATTTCAAAAAAGATAGAAATAATAGAAAAGATAGAAAGGCTAGATTTCAAAAATAATAAATTTAATGAAAAAGCTAGAAAAACTAGATTTGATAGAAAATCTTGATTTCATAAAAGATATATTTAATAGAAAAGATAGATTTCAAAAAATATAGATTTAATAGAAAAGATATATTTAATTGGAAAAAGATTTCAAAAATAATAGATTTAATAAAAAATCTAGAAAACCTAGATTTAATATAAAATTTGGATTTCATAAAAGATATATTTAATAGAAAAGATAGATTTCAAAAAATATAGATTTAATAGAAAAGATAGATTTAATCGAAAAAGATAAATTTTAGAAAAGATAGATTTCATAGAAATAAAAGAAAAGTTAGAAAAGCTAGATTTCAAAAAAAGATAGATTTAAATAGAAAAGTCGATTTCAAAAAAGATAGAAAAGCTAGAAAATTTAGTTTCATAGAAAATACACAAATAATAGAAAAACTAGATTTCAAAAAATGTAGGAAAGCTACAAAATCTAGATTTCATAAAAGATAGACAAGCTAGAAATACTAGATTTCGAAAAGATCTAAAATGTTAGAAAAGCTAAATTTCTAAAAAGTTAGAAATAGAAAAGCTAGATTTCATAGAAAAAGATAGATTTAATAGAAAAGATAGATTTCATAAAAAATAATAGAAAAGCTAGAAAAGCTAGATTTCAAAAGAGATGGATTTAATAGAAAAACTAGATTTCATTGAAAAAACTAGATTTTATAAATAATAGAAAATCTAGAAAAGTTAGATTTCAAGGAATACATAAATAGAAAAGCTAAATTTCAAAAAAGATAGATTTAATAGAAAAATCTAGATTTCAAAAAAGACTCAAATTTAATAGAAAATCTAGATTTTAAAAAAGATAAATTTAATAGATAATCTAGATATCAAAAAAGATAGATTTAATAGAAAAGCTAGATTTCATAGAAATAATAAAAAAAACTAGAAAAGACAAATTTCATAGAAAAACTGTATTTCATAGAAATAATAAAAAAAACTAGAAAAACTATAATTCAAAAAAATATAGATCTCATAGAAAACCTAGATTTCAAAAAAGATAAATTTAATAGAAAAAGCTAGAGTTTTAGATACACTTTAAATAGAAAAACTATATTTCAAAAAATATAGAATAATAGAAAAGCTAGAATTCAAAAAAAAGATAGAAAGGAATATAAAAGCTCGCTTTCCATAAAAAGATAGATTTAAGAGAGAAGCTATATTTGATATATATATATATATAATAGAAAAGCTAGGTTTGATAGAATTGATAGATTTAATATAAAATCTATATTTCATAAAAAGGGCAACGTTAATAGAAAAGATAGATTTAAAAAAAAGATAGATTTAACTAGAAAATCTAGATTTTAAAAAGAAAGTTAGCACTACCCACCACGCGTATAAAGAAGTCCAGCAAGCTCCAACATCCTCTCATTAAATTATATTAATAATTATTAATATAATAATTAATAATTATTATTAATACAATTATATTATTATATTATATTATTATATTTATTATTATTATTATATAAAATAATAATAATAATAATAATAAAAAATTTAGAATCTATTTTAATAATATTTTAACCTTGTAACCATTAAAAAAATCTACTTGATCACTTCCATGAGTAAATTGTATTTTAATACAATCCATAATTAATATACATTAAATAATTTAAACATTAAAATATTAATAAATTGGAGCATTAAACATTATTAAGTAAAATACTAATTAATAGCATTAATTAAAAACATTTTACAATATGTAATTAAAACTTTTGTATAAAAAAATGTTTAATAACAATAAAGATTAATTCAAAAAATCTCTAAAAATATATATTAATATTAATTAATAATAAAGTGAAATAATTATTATATTGCTATTATTACATTGACATATTAATTAAATCATTAATATGTAATTATTATATTTAATTACACTATTCAAATATATCTAAACATGAATATATTGAGATTTAGTTAATAATAATAATAATAATAATAATAATAATAATAGATGTTGGAATTATACTTAAATGCTTTTTAACTTTAAAATATTAATTAAAACTTTTGACAATATATTAATTAAAATATTTATTTAAAAATGTTTAATAAAAATAATTTAAATATGTTTAAAGAAATGAATTAATAGAACGTGCTAATTAATTAAACTATTAAAACAATAATTAACATTAATATTAATTAATTACAACATTAACATTAATTAATTAATTAAAGCATTTAATAACATAAAATAAAATACTTGATCGATATATTAATTAAAAATATTTATATAAAACTCCGCAAGGTGAGTGTAAGATGAAACCTCATGAAGTGTGGTTAAACGTTGAGACAATTATTGTCGTAATTGAGACAATTATTTGATATAATATGAAAGTCTATATTATTGAGTTTAATAATAAGTCTTATAATATTTGTTTTAATATTACAATTTATAATATTAAGTTTCTATATATATAGGGCTTATAATATTTGGTTTTAATATTATTATTTACGTTATGGAGTAATGTGTTGGGTTATAATATATATTCTAATATATGGGGCTTATAATTAGGCTTTAATATTGTGTTTATAATATTTGGGTTTAATATTAGGGTTTATAATATTGTGTTTAATATTTAGATTTTATAACATGCAGGGATTATAATATTTCAGTATCATAATATTGATTCTTAGGGTTTATTGTTATCTTGTGTTTTTTAATATTGATCCCTTGGACTTATTGATCCCTTTATGTATTTAATATTTATCTCTTGGGTTCATGAATATCCTCGATTTGTAATTTAAATCCTTGGGTTTTATTATTTCATTTGTTTATAATATTAATAACCCCTTGGGTTTATTAATCTCTTAGATTTTAAAATATTAATTCTTATGGTTTATTAATCTCTTTATTTTAAAGTATTAATTCTTATGCTTTATTAATTTCTTTGGTTTATAATATTAATATTTATCCCTTTCGGTTCACCAATTCCTTTGGTTTATAATATTAAACCCTTAGGTTTATTAGTTCATTTGGTCTATATTATTAATAATCTCTTTCATTTTATTAATCTCTTCATTTTAAATTATTAATTTGTAGGGTTTATTAATTTCTTAGGTTTTTAGTTTAAGGTATTAATTATTAGGTTTATTCATCCCTCGAGTTTCCAATTCTTTGGTTTGGTAATATTAGGCGCTAAATATTAGTCTTACACTTTAAATATTAATGCATGGTCCAATGTCACATTATGAAAAACATTGTCTCAATATTAAAACTAGCCATGGGCTACCATTTTTAATCATAGTTAGTTAAAGTCAATGAAGGTCTTCCATGATCGAATGTCACATTGTGACAAATATTGCCTCAATATGAAAATCACCCATGGAAAACCATGATCATTCTTCACCCAATGTCGCATTGTGACAACAATTGTCTCAATGTTTAAATCAAGCATACTTAACCATGTTTATTTTATGGTTTATAGTATTTATCTAAATATTTTTCTATAGTTCAAGTTTATAATATTTATCTAAAGGTTTTTATATACTTGAGGTTTATAATATTAATATCTTAGGTTTAATATTATTCCCTTGAGTATATAATATTAATAATCATGTCAGATTATCAAACCTTTTTGTTTAAGATATTAATTTTTAGGGTTTATTAATCTCTTATGTTTTTCATATTGATCCCTTCGTCTTATTGACCAATTAAGTTTTTAATATTTATCCCTTGGATTTATAATATAAATCCCTTGGGTTTATTAATTTTTTTCATTTATAATATTAAACCACTCTTGGATCTAAGAATCTCTTGAGTTAAAAATATTAATTCTTACGGTACTGAATTTCTTAGGTTTTTGAGATAAAAATACTAATTCTTAGGCTTTATTAATCTGTTGTGTTTTTAATATTGATCCATTGGCATTACTGATCCCTTAGATTTTTAATATTTATCCCTTTCATTCACCAATTCCTTTGCTTTCTAATATCAAAACCTTGGTGCTATTAGTTCTTTATGTTTAAAATATTAATAACCCCTTGGTTTATTAATCTCTTGAGTTTAAAATATTGATTCTTAAGGTTTTTTAGTCTCGTTAGTTTAAAATATTAATTATTAGGGTGTGTTTTATTGGTTTATAATATTAATATTTATCCCTTGGGTTCACCAATTACTTTCATTTATAATATGAAACCCTTGGGTTTACTGCTTCTTTTGGTTTATAATATTAATAATGTATCGGGTTTATTAATCTATTTAATTTAAAATATTAATTATTAGGGTTTATTAATTTCTTAATTTTTTTAGTTTAAAAAAATTATTCTTAGGGTTTAATAATCTTTTTTATTTTAATATTCATCCCTCGACCTTAATGATAATGTAGGTTTTTAATATTTATATCCTCGTTTCACAGATACCTTTGGTTTAGAATATTAAACCCTTGTGTTTATTAGTTATTTTGGCTTATAATATTAATAATACATTCATTTTATTAATATTTTGAGTTTTAATATTATGATTTACATTATGGTGTAATATGTTAGGTTATAATATAGATTCTAATATATAGTTTTTATATTTAGGCGTTAATATTGTGTTTAATATTAGGGTTTATAATATTGTGTTTAATATTTACAGTTTATAACATTGGGTATTATAATATTTCGGTTCATAATATTGATCTTTAGGGTTTATTGATCTCTTGTGTTTTTAATGTTGATCCCTTGGCCTTATTGATCCCTTAGGTCTTTAATATTTATCCCTTACGTTCACCAATTCCTTTGGTTTGTAATATTAAACCCTTGAGTTTATTATTTTGGTTTATAATATTAATAACCCCTTGAGTTTATTAATTTTAAAACATTAAGTCTTAGGGTTTATTAATATCTTCACTTTAAAATAGTAATTCTTATGCTTTATTAATTTCTTGGTTTATAATATTAATAGTTATCCCTTGGGTTCACCAATTCCTTTGTTTTATAATATTAAACCCTTTGTTTTATTAGTTCTATTTGTTTATAATATTCATAATAGCTTTAGTTTATTAATTTCTTTAGTTTAAATTATTAATTCTCAGTGTTTATTCATTTCTTACATTTTGAGTTTATGATATTAATTATTAGGGTTTATTAATCCCTTGAGTTTCCTAATTCTTTGGGTTGGTAATATTAGGCATTAAATATTAGTCATACACTTTAATATTAATACATGGTCCAATGTGACATTATGAAAAACATTCTCTATATGAAAATCAACCATGGGCTACCATTGTTAATCATAGTTAGTCATAGTCAATCAAGGAATTCCATGTTAGAATGTCACATAGTGACAAATATTGTCTCAATATGAAAATCAACCATGGCAAATCATTGTCATTCTTCGTCTAACGTCGCATTATGACAATAATTGTCTCAATTTTTATGTCAAGCATGCTCAACCATGTTTATTTTACGGTTTATAGTATTTATCTAAAGGTTTTTATATACTTGAGGTTTATAATATTAATCTCTTAAATTTAATATTATTTCCTTGAGTTTATAATATTAATAATTATGTGAGTTTATCAAACCTTTTTTTAAGATATTAATTTGCGGGCTTTATTAATCTCTTATGTTTTTCGTATTGATTCCTTTGCCTTATTTATCCCTTAGGTTTTTAATATTTGTCCATTGGGTTCACAAATTCATTGGGTTTATCACATAAAACCCTTTTTTTATTATTTATTTTCGTTTATAATATTAAACCACACTTGGGTCTTACAATCTCTTGAGATAAAAATATTAATTCTTAGGGTCTATTAATTTCTTAGGTTTTGGAGTTAAAAATATTAATTCTTAGGGTTTTTTAATCTCTTGTGTTTTTAATATTTGATCCCTTGGCCTTATTGATCACTTATGTCTTTAATATTTATCCCTTGGGTTCACCAATTCCTTTGGTTTGTAATATCCAATCCTCAGCTTTGTTAGTTCTTTTGTTTATAATATTAATAATCCCTTGGGTTTATTAATCTCTTGAGTTTAAAATATTAATTATTAGCGTTTACTAATATTTTGAGTTTAAGATATTAATTATTAGAGTTTATTAATTTCTTGGTTTATAATGTTAATATTTATCCTTGGGTTGACCAATTACTTTGGTTTATAGTATTAAACCCTCTTCTTTTGGTTTATAATATTAATAATGTCTTGGTTTTATTAATATATTTAATTTAAAATATTAATTATTAGGGTTTATTAATTGCTTAGGTTTTTGAGTTAAAAAAAAAGTATTCTTAGGGTTTAGTAATCTTTTGTGTTTTTAATATTGATCCCTTGGACTTATTGGTCGTGTATGTTTTTAATATTTATCCATTGGGTTCATCGATTCCTTTGGTTTATAATATTAAACCCTTGCATTTATTTGTTCTTTTGGTTTATAATATTAATAACACCTTTGGTTTATTAATCTTTTGAGTTTAAATATTGATTATTATGGTATTAATATCCTAGGTTTTTCAATATAAAATATTAATTCTTGGAGTTTATTAATTTCTTGTCTTTTTAATATTAATCCTTTGGCTTTATTGATCCCTTGGGTTTATTATTTCCTTGGGTTTTTAATATCAATCCATTTTTTTATTAATCCTTTCTATTTTTAATTCATTGGGTTTATAATATTAACAATCCCTAAAGTTGATTCTTATCTTCAATTTATAATATTAATAATCATGTGAGTTTATCATTCATTTGTATTTAAAATATTAATTCCTAGTTTTTATTAATCTGTTCTCTTTTTAATATGGATCCCTTGGGCTTGTTGATCTCTTAAGTTTTTAATATTCTCCCCTTGGGTTTGCCAATTCCTTGGGTTTATAATATTAGACCATTGAGATTATTAGTTCTTTTGGATTATAATATTAATAATCCCTTTGTATATTTGTAAGAGGTATACACTTATTATAAATAGTAATAAAATACTAGTATTATGTTATATTTTAATGTTAGTGTATTTTTAATTATAACTATTAAAGTATTGAAAATATTTAACAATAATTTATTATTTTATATTTTATTATCAAATTATATATATATATATATATATATATATATATATATATATATATATATATATATATATATATATATATATATAATTTTAATATAGTTTATTAATATAGTTTATATTATTAATATATTACAAGTAGATATATAAGATATATTGGTAATTATATTCATAAATGTATAATGACTATTTTGGTAAAATATATGTGGTGGGTGTTGCATAGAGGTCTATTCGCGTATATCAAATACATTAGTGAATGTGGTTGTAAATCTATTTCATATACGTCTATTCGCATATATCAACCACATTGATAAATGTGATCGTGCTCGTATATTGTCCCCATATCAACCTTTGAATGAGTTTGGGGTTTATGGTAATAGTCGTGAGAAGGAAAATAGTATTATAACATAAATACAGGAACTAGATGGAAAACCTAAGGAAATTTGTTAGCAACTATGAAAACTATTAGTAAAAGTGGAATAATAAATAGCAACTGTGTTGCTCAAATTCCATTATCACAATAGATATTGAGTGTAGTGGAGAAAGTATGAAAGGAAACCACACTACTAATTTTCAATGTGGTTCATTCAACTCAATTCAAAGCCGATGCTGGAAAGGTTTAGTTTTAATACGAACTAGGCAACACAACACATTCAGTAGAGAGACTAGAAATTTACCGTCAGGTACAATGGGATGTCAAGTGAAAATATTACATTCAACTTTGAATAACAATATGAATTAATCAATGGTGACAACATGTAGGAAAAATATATATTCCTCAGACAGTTATCAAATATATAAGAGCTCAACAATGAATCATCAAAAAGAGACACAGTAGACACAGTATATATTGTGTAATTTACCGAGTTCTATTAGCAGAATAACATATAAGAGATCAACAATGAATCATCAAAAAGAGACACAATAGACACAGTATATATTGTGTAATTTACCGAGTTCTATTAGCAGAATAAAATTCGAGAAAACAAATATTTTGTTTCAAACAAATAGTGAAACTAAATATCACGAAATAAAATTCACCCAAGAACGAACCATATGTTAATCAAGTTACGTAAATATTTTTGTAAACTATGGTCATACATCGTATTAAAATAAATATATTCACAAAGTATAACGAACGTATATGATTATAGCGATTTTTCTGAGCAAAATAAAAACAGAAATGCACCATAACTATAACCCATAAGAGGAATGGCATCCACGAAATATACTAAATTTGTAAAAATTCAGTGTATTCAATAACTTGAATACACATCATGTATAGACATTCAGGAAATTCATAGATGTGTCATTTTAATCAACTAATCCCTAGAATCGAGAGACAATTCCAGATCAACGGAGTAGTAGTACAAATTTATGTGCATACTGGATAGCACATATAATAATTTTAAACTGTTTCAAATACATGAATCATAACCAAGGACATAATATTATAGAGAGGGGTGTTTTTAGACAATATTTAAAATATTTTATGAGAAAATTGTCTTAATTTGAGATTAAAAAAAATTGTAAATTATCTTTAAGAAAGTGTCTCAAACTATTGTCTTAAAAAATTGTTTCTATAAACACAATATACACTACTACATATAAAGGGATTTAAAGACAAAATTTGAGACAATTTTTTGTTAAATTGTCTTAACTTGAGGCAAAATAAAAGTTGTGTATTGTCATAAAGATTTTCTTTAAGCCACTATCTCAAATTACTGTCTCAAAATATTGTCTCTATGAAGAAAATATATACCACAAGCATTATTGTCTTTTCGGAAAAAAAATATTTTTTCTCTCCAGATACAATAGTTGAGATTAAATAATATTGTCTTTATAGAGACAACATTTCTTTAATCCCAAATATTGTCTTTTTAGAGAAAATAAAAAATTATATTTAACGTCAATACAATATTACCAGAAAAATATCTCACAATTGAAATAGATAAATACAAAAGTATTTAATTTAAAATAAACTACAATGTTATTAATTGATTCTTGTTAGGGTACAATGGAATCAAACCATCAACTTGCTACTTATAAGAAAATTATTTTTCCAATGAGCTAGATCCATTTAAATAATTGTATAAGAAATTATGGAAGTCATTGAAATTGAATAGACAAACATTGATTTAAAAATAATTCTTGATACATAATGGCATAATCTTTGTAATGTCCATAATCATGCAACTCCTATTTTTAACTCAATAAAAAATAACTTATCTAAATAAGGTATCAAATCCATAAACCAATAAACCAGCAATCTAACACCATGTTGGAATTTTATTTTGCATTAATACACATCTTCGTTATCCATTTTTGTTTAAAAAAAAACTTGTGCAAGCACAAAGACTTTGATTTTGATATTAACATTGATTCGAAAGTTGTAAGATTTTTTTGGAATTCTCCACCTTGTAAGTCACAAATGAGCCAGAATAAATGGCCACCTATCTAAATAGACAACTTTAGAAGAATTCAATTAGACAACATGAAAAAATAATAATAATTCAATTAAACAACGTGAAAACATAATATGAAATTGGATTTATAGTTTATTGGACGTAATCATCAAATACAATGGAATAAATCACAAAATTTTCCTCTTTTCAGGGAAATACAGAAACTGCATTTTTTAGTGAGCAATATATACTATTGTTGCAAATATCTTTTATTTCTCTTGAGTTTTACAGGTAGCTGATTCATTCAATATTTTCATATCTTCATGTCTACGTTTCTTCAGTTCCAATATTTTCCTACAATTTCTATCATTTGAAATATTGTGTGATATTTCCTGGAAGTTCTATCATCTGATATTTTTTTTTATATTTGCAAGGATTTTCTTTCTAGAACCTCATTTATTTTTCCGAAAAACCTTATTAGCAACAAGGATCTATACTATAATTATGAGATGTAATGTTTCCAGGTTGTAATTCTTCCAAAAAATGGAGTTTCTATCGAGTTGGTTGGGAGGAAAGAGCACGCGATGAAGGGTCAAAATGATATTTATGAATATTTCATATGATTATCTTGTTCTTACCCACATTATTCAATGTAATAACAATTACACCAATGGTTACCATAATTGTGGTTTTTTCTACCAAAGAAACAACATGAGGTACTACCTTTTGCAATATCTGTATGATATGCCATATAACTATGAAGCTTTTTCACTTAGACTCTGTATGGTCATTTTATATGCATACATCAGGAGCCACCCCCTTGAATGTTAAATTTTCCAAACCAGAAGACCTTTCTTCCTTTCTGTCTTCTCTCCATCTGACTGAATTGATGGAAATACTCTTGAATGAATAGACCATTTATTCATAGTATTTGGCATGTTCCTTATCTGCGTGAGAAAATGATGCAAAAGTGTTGAAAAATAGAGGAATAGTGAAAATAAGGAAACCATATATTATGTGTCGGTTTCAAGGGCTGTAATAGAGGAATGGTTAAAAGACTACGCATGTCCTAATAGTATAACCATCAAATGGAAATTTCAAAATACCATCTAGAGACTAAGAAATGCTCTTACGAAGTCATATTTTGGTAGAACAGCCCTGCCCCATATGAGGATCGTAGCTTATCCCACATGGTGATTCATTATCCTACTTTGAAAAAAATAAATAATTTATTCCTTAACCTCTTATCTCCATCCCAATGACGTTATGGCATCATTCTTCAATCGACGTTCTATATCTTCATAGTATTTGGCATGTTCCTTACCTGAGTGAGCGATGCATTTTCTAGTGAGAACATCACGTGAGATGGTTGGTGTGAGTTATAATTTTCATGCACTCGCTCCTATGCGAATGCAACTGCCTCCTCCACAAATTTCTTTGTCATTCCTTGATGTTTCCTTTAGCCATTCCAAGACAATTATTTTTCTTTCCTCAAGATCAAACATAGTTTCATCTCTATCAACTTAATTTTGTTGTTGCAAAAACTGGACAAGAAACAATATATATTATTTACATACGAAGGAAATCAACATAGAAAACTAATACCATGTTTGATGAATAAAATGTGAGCACTGCTTAATTTTATTCCCCTATACAGTTTATTTGAAGCCCCTTCCAATGCTTTATTTGATATAAAAACTGAATATTGAAACCCACGTTATTAAGAAGGGTATAACCAATAAATTAAAAACCCCATCTATGCCGTCAGATTTCTATTATGGCAAAAATTCGCACCAGCTTCTTTGTTTCAAGCATCCCATCTCTATAATAAGTAGTTGATGCAAATTTCTGCCATGATAGAAACCAGAACTATTTGAATGCGAGTGACTACTCACATTGCATGAAGGAAGTGACAGGGAAATTGAAAGAATTGTGTCCTCAATCTAATGGTGCTCGAATACATTCGAGTGGTTCCCTTCTTCATTGTAAGAATAATACCTTATATAGTTAGGATGTGGACACTGGGGATTGTGTTTACTGTTCTCCCACAAATTTCAGATTTAGTGATCCACAAACGTTCCTTAAAGATTCGAGGACTTATCCACACAAATCATAATCGAAACTTCAAAAAATAATGGTTAAGGGAAACACATAAATATTCTTGATGAAAAATTTCCAACCCTTCCACAATCAAAATTTTTGAAGGGGAGTTTTCCTTTATATTTTTCAAATCCCCTTTCCAACTTCCTCGAAAATTTAGCAAATTAATGATCTGATTCATAGTTGGAATATTATTCATATTCTTATTCTTGAGAAACTCCTAACAAGTTTGCGTGGATAACATATTATATTATTTTCATCACAGTAGTTGAATGATTTGAGTCATTGGGTTTAAGAAGTTATGAATTTGCCTGAAGATGAGTAGATATTGGAATTGAGATAATTCCATACATGATGGCTTTTAATGAAAGTATGAAATCAATGGTGAATGATTTTGAACTACATGAAAGATAAACTTCCGCATGCAAATGGTACAGTTGGGAAATTGTTTGAGGCGCTTGTTTTATATGCACGGGCATTGGAAAAAAATATTCTGGGTTTTGCAGGCTAGCCCTGCATCATTTTATAGAAAAGCTAGATTTTAGAGAAGCTAGATTTCACAGAGCAGATAGATTTCAAAAACTTAAGAAGCTAGATTTCACAGAACAGATAGATTTCAAAAACTTAAGAAGCTAGATTTCACAGAACAGAAAAGTTAGATTTCATAGAAATAATAGAAAAGATAGAAAAACTAGATTTCAAAAAATATGGATTTAATAGAAAACCTAGATTTCTAAAAAGATAGAAATAGTAGAGAAGTTGGATTTCAAAAAAGATAGAAATAATAGAAAAACTAGATTTCATAGAAAAAATGGATTTCAGAAAAGATAGAAAAGCTTTATTTTAGAAAAAATAGAAAATCTAGATTTTATAGAAATAATAGAAAAGCTAGAAAATCTAGATTTCAAAAAAGATAAATTTGATAGGAAAGCTAAATTTCAAAACACTAGATTTAATAGAGAAACTAGTTTTCAAATTTAATAGAAAAGGTAGATTTCATAAATAATAGAAAAGCTAGATTTCAAAAAAAATAGAAATATAAAAGCTAAATTTCATCAAAGATATATTTAATAGAAAAGCTCGATTTCAAATAAGTTGGATTTCAAAAAAGATAGATCCAATAGAGAAGTCAAATTTCAAAAATAATATATTTAATAGAAAAGCTAGATTTGATAGAAAAGCTAGCTTTCAGAAAAGATAGATTTCAAAAAAGATAGATTTCATAGAAATCTATATTTCAAAAAAGATATATTTAATGGAAAAGCTAGATTTCAAAGAAATAATAGAAAATCTAGAAAAACTAGATTTAAAAAAAGATATATTTATTAGAAAAATTATATCTCAAAAAATATAGAAATAATAAAGAAGCTAGATTTCAAAAAAGAGAGAAATAATAGAAAAACAGATTTCATGGAAAAGACAGAAATAATAGAAAAACTAGAATTCTAGAAAAGATAGATTTTATAGAAGATATAAAAGCTATATTTCATAGAAATAATCGAAAAACTAGAAAATCTAGATTTCAGGAAAGATAGATTTAATAGAAAAGTTATATTTCAACAAAGGAAATTTTAATAGAAAAGGTAGATTTCAAATTTAATAGAAAAATTAGATTTAGAAATAATAGAAGAGCTAGATTTCAAAAAAGATACAAATAGAAAAGCTAGATTTCAGAAAAGATAGAAAAGCTAGATTTAAAAAAAATATAGATTTAAATGAAAGCTAGATTTCAAAAAAGTTAGATTTAATAGAAATCTAGATTTCAAAAAGATTGATTTAATAGAGAAGATGGATTTCATAGAAATAATAGAAAAGCTAGATTTCATAGAAATAATAGAAAAGTTAGATTTCAAAAAAGATAGATTTAATAGAAAAACTAGATTTAATAGAAAAGTTAGATTTGATAGAAATAATAGAAAAACTAAAAAGACTAGATTTCAAAAAACCTAGATTTCATAGATAGCTAGATATCAGAAGATCTAGATTTAATAGAGAACCTAGATTTCAGAAAATATAGATCTAATAGAAAAGATAGATTCAAGCTATATTTTAAAAAAGATAAATTCAATAGAAGTTTAGATTGAAAAAAAGATGGATTTAATAGAAAATGTAGATTTCATAGAAATAATGAAAAAATCAGAAACGCTGGATCTCATTGAAAAACTAGATTTCAAAAATGATATATTTAATAGAAAAGCTAAATTTTAGAAAAAATAGATTTAATAGAAAATCTAGATTTCAAAAAAGATAGATTTAATAGGAAGACTACATTTCAAGAATGAAAGAAAATCTAAATTTCAAAATAGATCGAAATAGAAAAGCTATATTTTAAAAATAATACATTTAATAGAAAAGCTAGATTTCACAAAATATAGCTTTAATGGAAAAGTTAGATTTCAAAAAAGATAGATTTAGTAGAAGAGCTAGAAAAAAGATAGAAATAAAATAAAAAACAGATTTCAGAGATAATAGAAAAGATAGAAAAACTAGATTTCAAAAAAGGTACATTTAATAGAAAATCTAGATTTCAAAAAATATAGATTTAATAGAAAAGCTATATTTAATAGAAAAGATATATTTCGTAGAAATAAAAGAAAAGCTAGAAAAGTTAGATTTAAAAAAAGGATTTTTTCATAAAGAAAGCTAGATTTTATAGAAAAGGTAGAAGTCAGAAGAGCTAGATTTAATAGAAACGATAGATTTCATAAAAATAATAGAAAACCTAGAAAAGATAAATTTCAAAAAAGATAGATTTAATAGAAAATCTAGATTCCAAAAAAGATAGAAATAACAGAAAATTTAGATTTCAAAAAATATAGAAATAATAGAAAAGCTAGATTTCATAGAAAAAGGACAGAAATAGTAGAAAAGATACAAAAGCTAGATTTCAAAAATAATAGATTTAATAGAAAAACTAGAAAAGATATATTTCAAAAAGCTAGATTTAATAGAAAATCTAGATTTCAGAAAATATAGATTTAATAGAAAATATATATTTAAGAAAATCTAGATTTAATAGAAAATCTAGATTTAATAGAAAAGCTAAATTTCAGAAAAGGTAGATTTCATAGAAATAATAGAAAAGCTAGAAAAGCTAGATTTCAAAAAAGATAGATTTAATAGAAATGTTAGATTTCAAAAAAGATAGAAATAATAAAAAATTTAGATTTCAAAAAAGATAGAAAAGCTTGAAAATCTAGGTTTTATAGAAAATATACAACTAATAGAAAATCTAGATTTCAAAAAAGATAGGAAAGCTAGAAAATCTAGATTTCAGAAAAGATAGAAAAGCTTGAAATACTAGATTTCTGAAAAGATCGAAAAGGTAGAAAAGATAGATTTCAGAAAAGTTAGAAATAGAAAATCTATATTTAATAGAATATATATATTTAAAAAAGATAGATTGAATAGAAAAGCTAGATTTGATAAAAATAATAGAAAATTTAGAAAAACTAGATTTCAAAAATGTTGGATTTAATAGAAAAAATAGACTTTATATATAAGAGAAAATCTAGAAAAGATAAATTTTAAATAAAGATAGAAATAAAATAAAAAACAGATTTCAGAGATAATAGAAAAGATAGAAAAACTAGATTTCAAAAAAGGTACATTTAATAGAAAATCTAGATTTCAAAAAATATAGATTTAATAGAAAAGCTATATTTAATAGAAAAGATATATTTCGTAGAAATAAAAGAAAAGCTAGAAAAGTTAGATTTAAAAAAAGGATTTTTTCATAAAGAAAGCTAGATTTTATAGAAAAGGTAGAAGTCAGAAGAGCTAGATTTAATAGAAACGATAGATTTCATAAAAATAATAGAAAACCTAGAAAAGATAAATTTCAAAAAAGATAGATTTAATAGAAAATCTAGATTCCAAAAAAGATAGAAATAACAGAAAATTTAGATTTCAAAAAATATAGAAATAATAGAAAAGCTAGATTTCATAGAAAAAGGACAGAAATAATAGAAAAGATACAAAAACTAGATTTCAAAAATAATAGATTTAATAGAAAAACTAGAAATAATAGAAAAGCTAGATTTCATAGAAAAAGGACAGAAATAATAGAAAAGATACAAAAACTAGATTTCAAAAATAATAGATTTAATAGAAAAACTAGAAAAGATATATTTCAAAAAGCTAGATTTAATAGAAAATCTAGATTTCAGAAAAGATAGATTTAATAGAAAAGATATATTTAAGAAAATATAGATTTAATAGAAAATCTAGATTTAATAGAAAAGCTAAATTTCAGAAAAGGTAGATTTCATAGAAATAATACAAAAGCTAGAAAAGATAGATTTAATAGAAATGTTAGATTTCAAAAAAGATAGAAATAATAAAAAATTTAGATTTCAAAAAAGATAGAAAAGCTTGAAAATCTAGGTTTTATAGAAAATATACAACTAATAGAAAATCTAGATTTCAAAAAAGATAGGAAAGCTAGAAAATCTAGATTTCAGAAAAGATAGAAAAGCTTGACATACTGGATTTCTGAAAAGATCGAAAAGGTAGAAAAGATAGATTTCAGAAAAGTTAGAAATAGAAAATCTATATTTAATAGAATATATATATTTAAAAAAGATAGATTGAATAGAAAAGCTAGATTTGATAAAAATAATAGAAAATTTAGAAAAACTAGATTTCAAAAATGTTGGATTTAATAGAAAAAATAGACTTTATATATAAGAGAAAATCTAGAAAAGATAAATTTTAAATAATATAGAAATAAGAAAGCTAGATTTAATACAAAATCTAGATTTCAAAAAAGATAGATTTAATACAAAATCTAGATTTCAAAAAGATAAATTTAATAGAAAAGGTAGATTTCAAAAAAGATAAATTTAATAGAAAATCTAGATAACAAAAAACATATATTTAATAGAAAAGCTAGAATTTATAGAAATAATAAAAAAACTAGAAAAGATAGATTTAATAGAAAAACTAGATTTCATAGAAATAAAAAAAAATGTAGAAAAGCTAGAGTTCAAAAAATATAAATTTCAAAGAAAAGCTAGATTTCAAAAAGGATAAATTTAATATAAAATCTAGATTTTTAAAAATCTAGATTTTAGAAATAATAGAAAAACTAATTTTTATATAAAATATAAATTTCACAGAAAAACTAGATTTTAGCCATAATAGTAAAGCTAGAAAGACTATATTTCGAAAATGATAGAAACAAGAAAAGTTAGATTTCAAAAAAGATGGAAATATAAAAGCTAGATTTCCAAAAAATAGATTTTAAAAAAGATAGATTTAATAGAAAAATTAATTTCATAGAAATTATAGAAAAGCTAGATTTTCAAAAAAGAGAGATTTAATAGAAAATCTTAGAGAAACTAGATTTCATAGAAATAATAGTTTTAATGGAAAAACTAGATTTCAAAAAAGATAGATTTAATAGAAAAGCTAGATTTTATATAAAGGCTAGATTTCAGAAAAGCTAGATTTCATAGAAAAAATAGATTTCAGAAAAGAGATTTAATAGAAAACGTTAGATTTCATAGAAATAATAGAAAAGCTATAGAAACTAGATTTCAAAAAATATCGATTTAATAGAAAAGCTAGATTTCTAAAAATATAAAAACAATGGAGATGCTAGATTTAGAAAGAGATAGAAATAATGGAAAAGCTAGGTTTCATAGAAAAGATGGATTTTAGAAAAGATAGAAAAACTAGATTTCAGAAAAAATAGAAAATCTAGATTTCATAGAAATAATAGAAAAGGTAGAAAATCTAAATTTCAAAAAGGATAGTTTTGATAGAAAAGTTAAATTTCAAAAAATCTAGATTTAATAGAGAAGCTAGTTTTTAGATTTAATACAAAAGGTAGATTTCAGAAATAATAGAAAAGCTAGATTTCAAAAAAGAGAGAATTATAAAAGCTAGATTTCACAAAAGATATATTTAATAGAATAGCTCGATTTCAAAAAAGATAGATTTAATAGAGATACTAGATTTCAAAAAAGATAGATTTAATAAATAAGGTAGATTTCATACTAATAATAGAAAAACTATATTTCATAGAAATAATCGGAAAGAAAGATTTTGAAAAAATATAGATTTAATAGAAAATTTAGATTTCATAGAAATAATAGAAAAGCTATAAAAGCTAGATCTCAAAAAAGCTAGATTTCTTAGAAAAGTTAGATGTCATAAAAGCTAGATCTAATAGTAAAGCTAGATACCAAAAAAGATAGATTTAATAGAAAATCTAGATTCAAGTTAGATTTCAAAAATAATAAAAAAAATTAGGAAAGCTAGATTTCAAAAATAATAGAAATGCTAGATTTGAAAAAGGACAGAAATAGAAAAACTAGATTTCAAAAAAGATACATTTAATAATAAAGCTAGATTTCACAAATGATAGATTTAATAGAAACACAGGATTTCAAAAAAGATAGATTTAGTAGAAAAACTAGATTTCAAAAAAGATATATTTAATACAAAATCTAGATTTAATAGAAAAACTAGGTTTCATAGAAATAATAGAAAAGTTATAAAAGCTAGATTTCAAAAAAGATAGATTTTATAAGAAAGCTAGAATTCATAGAAAAACTGGATTTCATAGAAATAATATAAAAGCTAGAAAAGATAGATTTTATAGAAAAGCTAGAATTCATGAAAAGTTATATTTCAGAAAAGAAAAATTTCATAGAATAGAAAAGCGAGGTTTCAGAAAAGAAACATTTAATATAAAATATAGATTTGGATGTGATTTTTACCGAAAGATTTTTTCACAATTTATGGATCACAGAAGCAATATTCCTAAAAAAGAAAGATTTAATAAAAAAAAGTTAGATTTCATAGAAATAATAGAAAAGCTAGAAAAGTTAGATTCTACAAAAGATAGATCTAATTAAAAACTAAATTTCAAAAAATATAGAAATAATAGAAAAGCTAGATTTTAAAAAAGATAGAAATAATAGAAAAACTAGAAAAACTAGATTTAATAGAAAAGCTTGAAAAGCTAGATTTCACAAAAGCTACATTTAATAGAAAAACTAGATTTCAGAAAAGGTAGATTTAATAGAAAAGTTAGATTTCATAAAAATACTAGAAAAGCCATATTTCAAAAAATTATGATTTAATAGAAAAGCTAGATTTCAAAAAAGATAGAAAAACTGGAAAAGCTATATTTATAAATAATATAAGAGTTGGATTTCAAAAAAAGAAAGAAATAATAGAAAAGCTAGAGAAGCTAGATTTAAAAAAAAATGATCGAAATAGAATAGCTAGATTCCAAAAAAGATAGATATAATAGAAAAGCTAGATTCAAAAAAATTAAGATTTATTAAAAAAGCTAGAGTTCAAACAAGATAGATTTAATAGAAAAGCTAGATTTCAAAAAAAAAAAAACATTGAATATAAAAGCTAGATTGCAAAAAAGATAGAATTAATAGAGAAGCCAGATTTCAAAAAAAGATGGAATTAATAGAAAAACTAGATTTCAAATATAATAGAAAAGCTAGATTTCAAAAAAGATAGATTTAATATAAAAACTAGATTTCAAAAAACTTATATTTACTAGAAAAACTAGATTTTGAAAGAAGATAAATTTAATAGAAAAACTATATTTCAGAGAAATAATAGAAAAGCTCAAAAAGCTTTATTTCAAAAAAGATGCATCTGATAAAAAAAAAACTGGATTTCATATAAAATATACATTTAATGGAAAAACAATATTTCAATAAAGACAGATTTAATAGAAAAACTAGATTTCATAGAAATAATACAAAAGCTAGATTTCAAAAACGATAGATTTAATAGAAAAGCTAGGTTTTAAAAAAAATACATTTAAAAGAAAAACTAGATTTCAAAATAGATAGAGTTAATAGAAAACCTAGATTTCAAAAAAGATAGAAATAATAGAAAAGCTAGAAAAAAGATAGATATAATATAAAAGTTAGATTTGAGAACAAAATAGAAAACCTAGATTTCAAAAAAATAGATTTAATAGAAAAAATATATTTCAAAAAAGATAGATTCAATAGAAAATGTAGATTACATAGAAATGATAGAAAAGATAGAAAAGATAAAATAGCTAGATTTCAAAAAAGATAGATTTAGTGGAAAAGTTTGATTTCAAAAATCATAGATTTAATTGAAATGCTAGATTATATAGAAAAGTCGGATTTTAGAAAAGCTAGATTTAATAGAAAATATAATTTCAGAAAAGATAGATTTTATAGAAATAATAGAAAAGCTAGAAAAACTAGATTAAAAAAAATAGATTTATTAGAAAAACTATATCTCAGAAAAGATAGAAGTAATAAAGAAGCTAGTTTTCAAAAAAGAGAGAAATAATAGAAAAGATAGAAATAAAAGGAAAACTAGATTTTATAGAAAAGCAAAATTTTAGAAAAGATAGAAAAGCTATATTTCATAGAAATAATCGAAAAGCTAGAAAATCTAGATTTCAGAAAAGATAGATTAAAAAAAAACAGATTTAATAGAAAAGCTAGATTTCAGATTTAATAGAAAAACTAGATTTCAGAAATAATAGAAAAGCTAGATTTCAAAAAATATAGAAATAGAAAAGTTAGATTTAAAAAAAGATAGAAAAATTAGATTTGAAAAAAGATAGATTTTAATGAAATCTAGATTTGAAAAATGTTAGATTTAATAGAATTCTAGATTTCAAAAAGATAGTTTTAATAGGGATGATAGATTTCATAGAAATAATAAGAAATTTAGATTTCCTAGAAATAAAAGAAAACCTAGAAAAGTTAGATTTAAAAAAGATAGTTTTCATAAAAATGCTAGATTTCATAGAAAAGCTAGATTTCAGAAAAGCTAGATTTCATAAAAATAATAGAAAACCTAGAAAAGATACATTTCAAAGAAGATAGATTTAATAGAAGATATAAATTTAAAAAAGATAGAAATAATACAAAATATATATTTCAAAAAAGATAGAAATAATAGTAAAGCTAGATTTCATAGAAAAAAGATAGAAATAATAGAAAAGCTAGAAAAACTAGATTTCAAAAATAACAGATTTAATAGAAAAGCTAGAAAAACAATATTTTAAAAAGTTATATTTAATAGAAAATCTAGATTTAAGAAAAGATATATCTAATACAAAAGATAGATTTCAGAATATATAGATTTAATAGAAAGGCTAGATTTAATCGAAATAATAGAAAAGCTAGAAAAGCTAGATTTCAGAAAAGCTAGATTTTATAGAAAAGCTAGAATTCATAGAAAAGCTAGATTTCATAGAAATAATAGAAAAGCTAGATTTCAAAAAAGATAGATTTTATAGAAGAGCTAGAATTCATAAAAAAAGCTAGTTTTCAGAAAAGAAAAATTTGATAGAAAAGAGTGGCTTCAGAAAAGTTACATTTAATACAAAATATAGATTTCAGAAAAGAAGGATTCAATAAAAAAGCTAGATTTCATGGAAATTATAGAAAAACTAGAAAAGTTATATTTTATAAAAGATAGATTTAATAAAAAGAAGAGATTTCAGACAAGATAGATCTAATAAAAAAGCTAAATTTCATAAAAATAATAGAAAATTCATATTTCAAAAAATTAAGATTTAATAGAAAAGCTAGATTTCAAAAAAGATAGAAATAATAGAATAAATTAAAATATTAATAAATTAAAATAGAGAATTAAACATTAAAATATTAATAAATTAGAGCATTAAACATTATTAAGTAAAATACTAATTAATAGCATTAATTAAAACATTTTACAATATGTAATTAAAACTTTTGTATAAAAAAATGTTTAATAACAATAAAGATTAATTCAAAAATCTAGAAAAAATTATATTAATATTAATTAATAAAAAAGTGAAATAATTATTATATTTCCATTATTACATTGACATATTAATTAAATCATTAATATGTAATTATTATATTTAATTACATTATTCAAATATATCTAAACATGAATATATTGAGATTTAGTTAATAATAATAATAATAATAAGATGTTGGAATTATACTTAAATGCTTTTAACTTTAAAATATTAATTAAAACTTTTGACAATATATTAATTAAAATATTTATTTAAAAATATTTAATAAAATTAATTTAAATATGTTTAAAGAAATGAATTAATACAATGTTAATTAATGAAACTATTAAAACAATAATTAACATTAATATTAATTAATTACAACATTAACATTAATTAATTAATTAAAGCATTTAATAACATTAAATAAAATACTTGACGATATATTAATTAAAATATTTATATAAAAGTCTACAAGGTGAGCGAAGATGAAATCTCATGAAGTGTGGTTAAACGTTGAGACAATTATTGTTGTAATTGAGACAATTATTTGGTATAATATGAAAGTTTATATTATTGAGTTTAATAATAAGTCTTATAATATTTGTTTTAATATTACAATTTATAATATTAAGTTTCTATATATATAGGGCTTATAATATTTGGTTTTAATATTATTATTTACGTTATAGAGTAATATGTTGGGTTATAATATATATTCTAATATATGGGGTTTATAATTAGGCTTTAATATTGCGTTTATAATATTTGGGTTTAATATTAGGGTTTATAATATTTTGTTTAATATTTAGAGTTTATAACATCAGGGATTATAATATTTTAGTTCATAATATTGATTCTTAGGGTTTATTGTTATCTTGTGTTTTTAATATTGATCCCTTGGACTTATTGATCCCTTATGTATTTAATATTTATTTCTTGGGTTCATGAATATCGTCGGTTTGTAATTTAAATCCTTGGGTTTATTAGTTCATTTGGTTTATAATATTAATAACCCCTTGGGTTTATTAATCTCTTTATTTTAAAGTATTAATTCTTATGCTTTGTTAATTTCTTGGTTTATAATATTAAACCCTTAGGTTTATTAGTTCATTTGGTCTATATTATTAATAATCTCTTTAGTTTATTAATCTCTTCATTTTAAATTATTAATTTGTAGGGTTTATTAGTTTCTTAGGTTTTTAGTTTAAGGTATTAATTATTAGGGTTTATTCATCCCTCGAGTTTCCAATTCTTTGGTTTGGTAATATTAGGCGCTAAATATTAGTCTTACACTTTAATATTAATGCATGGTCCAATGTCACGTTATGAAAAGCATTGTCTCAATATGAAAATCAGCCATGGGCTACCATTGTTAATCATAGTTAGTCGTAGTCAATGAAGGTCTTCCATGCTCGAATGTCACATTGTGACAAAGATTTTCTGAATATTAAAACTAACCATGGCAAACCATGGTCATTCTTCATCCAACGTCGCATTGTGACAATAATTGTTTGAATGTTTACATCAAGCATGCTCAACCATGTTTATTTTACAGTTTATAATATTTATCTAAATATTTTTGTATAATTGAGGTTTATAATATGTATCTAAAGGTTTTCATATACTTTAGTTTTATAATATTAATATCTTAGGTATAATATTATTCCCTTAAGTTTATAATATTAATAATCATGTGAGTTTATCGAACCTTTTTGTTTAAGATATTAATGTTTAGGCTTTATTACTCTCTTATGTTTTTCGTATTGATCCCTTCACCTTATTGGTCCCTTAGGTTTTTAATATTTATCCTTTGTGTTCACTAATTCTTGTGGTTTATAATATAAAACCCTTGCGTTTATTAGTTCCTTTCATTCATAATATTATTCCACCCTTCGGTCTTAGCATCTCTTGAGTTAAAAATATTAATTCTTAGGTTTATTAATTTCTTAGTTTTTTGAGAAAAAAACATAAATTCTTAATCTTTATTAATCTCTTGTGCTTTTAATATTGATCCCTTGACCTGATTGATCCCTTACGTTTTTAATATTTATCCCTTTGGCTCACCAATTCCTTTGGTTTGTAAAATCAAACCCTTGGTGTTATTAGTTCTTTATGTTTATCATATAAATAACCCCTTGGGATTATTAATATCTTGAGTTTAAAATATTATTTCCTTGGGTCTGTTAATCTCTTGAGTTTAAAATATTAATTCTTAAGGTGTATTACTTTATTGGTTTATAATATTAATATTTATCCCTTGGGTTCACCAATTACTTTGGTTTTTAATACTAACCCTTGTGTTTATTACTTCTTTTGGTTTATAATATTAATAATGTCTTGGGTTTAAAAATCTATTTAATTTAAAATATTAATTATTAGGGTTTATTAATTTCTTAGCGTTTTATTTTTAAAATTTTTATTCTTAGGGTTTAATAATCTTTTTTGTTTTTAATATTGATCCCTTGGCCTTATTTATCATGAAGGTTTTTAATATTTAAACCCTCGGTTCACCGATTCTTTTGGTTTATAATATTAAACCCTTGCATTTGTTAGTTCTTTGGTTTATAATATTAATAATCCCCTGGGTTTATTAATCTTTTGAGTCTTAATATTATGATTTACATTGTGACGTAATATGTTGGGTTATAATATAGATTCTTCTATATATTGTTTATAATTAGGGGTTAATATTGGGTTTATAATATTTGGGTTTAATATTAGGGATTATAAGATTGTGTTTAATATTTAGAGTTTATAACATTGGGGATTATAATATTTTGGGTCATAAGATTGATTCATAGGTTTTATTGATCTCTTGTGTTTTTAATATTTATCCCCTCACCTTATTGATCCCTTAGGTCTTTAATATTTATCTCTTGGTTTCACCAATTCCTTTGGTTTGTAATATTAAACCCTTGGGTTTATTAAGTTGGTTTATAATATTAATAATCCCTTAGGGTTTATTAATCACTTAAGTTTAAAATAGTAAGTCTTGGGGTTTATTAATCTCTTAAGTTTAAAATATTAATTCTTTTGCTTTACTAATTTCTTGGTTTATAATATTAATAATCCCTTTGGTTTATTAGTCTCTTCACTTTAAATTATTAATTCTTAGGGTTTATTCATTTATTATGTTTTAAGTTTAAGATATTAGTTATTAGGGTTTATTAATCCCTTGAGTTTTCTAATTCTTAGGGTTGCTAATATTAGGTGTTAAATATTAGTCTTACACTTTAATATTAATGCATGGTCCAATGTCACATTATGAAAAACATTGTCTCAATATTAAAACCAGCCATGGGCTACCATTTTTAATCATAGTTAGTTAAAGTCAATGAAGGTCTTCCATGGTCGAATGTCACATTGTGACAAATATTGCCTCAATATGAAAATCACCCATGGAAAACCATGATCATTCTTCACCCAATGTCGCATTGTGACAACAATTGTCTCAATGTCTAAATCAAGCATACTTTCTAACCATGTTTATTTTATGGTTTATAGTATTGATCTAAATATTTTTCTATAGTTCTAAGTTTATAATATTTATCTAAAGGTTTTTATATACTGGAGGTTTATAATATTGAATATCTTAGGGTTTAATATTATTCCCTTGAGTATATAACATTAACAATCATGTCAGCTTATCAAACCTTTTGTTTAAGATATTAATTTTTAGGCTTATTAATCTCTTATGTTTTTCATATTGATCCTCTTTCGCCTTATCAATCAATTAAGTTTTTAATATTTTATCCTCGATTTATAATATAAATCCCTTGGGTTTATTAATTTTTTTCATTTATAATATTAAACCACTCTTGGATCTAAGAATCTCTTGAGTTAAAAATATTAATTCTTATGGTATTGAATTTCTTAGGTTTTTGAGATAAAAATACTAATTCTTAGGCTTTATTAATCTGTTGTGTTTTTAATATATTTTTTTCGTATTGATTCCTTCCCCTTATTTATCCCTTAGGTTTTTAATATTTGTCCATTGGGTTCACAAATTCATTGGGTTTATCACATAAAACCCTTTTTTTATTATTTATTTTCGTTTATAATATTAAACCACACTTGGGTCTTACAATCTCTTGAGATAAAAATATTAATTCTTAGGGTCTATTAATTTCTTAGGTTTTGGAGTTAAAAATATTAATTCATAGGGTTTTTTAATCTCTTGTGTTTTTAATATTTGATCCCTTGGCCTTATTGATCACTTATGTCTTTAAAATTTATCCCTTGGGTTCGCCAATTCCTTTGGTTTGTGATATCCAATCCTCAGCATTATTAGTTATTTTTGTTTATAATATTAATAATCCCTTGGGTTTATTAATCTCTTGAGTTTAAAATATTAATTATTAGCGTTTATTAATATTTTGAGTTTAAGATATTAATTATTAGAGTTTATTAATTTCTTGGTTTATAATGTTAATATTTATCCTTGGGTTGACCAATTACTTTGGTTTATAGTATTAAACCCTCTTCTTTTGGTTTATAATATTAATAATGTCTTGGTTTTATTAATATATTTAATTTAAAATATTAATTATTAGGGTTTATTAATTGCTTAGGTTTTTGAGTTAAAAAAAAAAGTATTCTTAGGGTTTAGTAATCTTTTGTGTTTTTAATATTGATCCCTTGGACTTATTGGTCGTGTATGTTTTTAATATTTATCCATTGGGTTCATCGATTCCTTTGGTTTATAATATTAAACCCTTGCATTTATTTGTTCTTTTGGTTTATAATATTAATAACACCTTTGGTTTATTAATATTTTGAGTTTAAATATTGATTATTATGGTATTAATATCCTAGGTTTCTCAATATAAAATATTAATTCTTGGAGTTTATTAATTTCTTGTCTTTTTAATATTAATCCCTTGGCTTTATTGATCCCTTGGGTTTATTATTTCCTTGGGTTTTTAATATCAATCCATTTTTTTATTAATCCTTTATATTTTTAATTCATTGGTTTTATAATATTAACAATCCCTAAAGTTGATTCTTATCTTCGGTTTATAATATTAATAATCATGTGAGTTTATCATTCATTTGTATTTAAAATATTAATTCCTAGTCTTTATTAATCTGTTCTCTTTTTAATATGGATCCCTTGGGCTTGTTGATCTCTTAAATTTTTAATATTCTCCCCTTGGGTTTGCCAATTCCTTGGGTTTATAATATTAGACCATTGGGATTATTAGTTCTTTTGGATTATAATATTAATAATTCCTTTGTATATTTGTAAGAGATATACACTTATTATAAATAGTAATAAAATACTAGTATTATGTTATATTTTAATTTTAGTATATTTTTAATTATAACTATTAATGTATTGAAAAGATTTAACAATATTTTATTATTTTATATTTTATTATCAAATTATATATATATATTATTTTAATATATAGTATTAATATAGTTTATATTATTAATATATTACAAGTAGATATATAAGATATATTGGTAATTATATTCATAAATGTATAATGATTATTTTGGTAAAATATATGTGGTGGGTGTTGCATAGAGGTCTATTCGTGTATATCAAACACATTAGTGAATGTGGTTGTAAATCTATTTCATATACGTCTATCCGCATATATCAATCACATTGATAAATGTGATCGTGCTAGTATAATGTCCCCATATCAACTTTGAATGAGTTTGGGGTTTATGGTAATAGTCGTGAGAAAGGAAATAGTATTATAACATAAAGACAGGAACTAGATGGAAAACGTAAGGAAATTTGTTAGCAACTATGAAAACTATTAGTAAAAGTGGAATAATAAATAACAACTGTGTTGCTCAAATTCCATTATCACAATAGATATTGAGTGTAGTGGAGAAAGTATGAAAGGAAACCACACTACTAATTTGCAATGTGGTTCATTCAACTCAATTCAGAGCCGATGCTGGAATGGTTTATTTTTAATACGAATTAGGCAACACAACACATTCAGTAGAGAGACTAGAAATTTACCGTCAGGTACAATGGGATGTCAAGTGGGAATATTACATTCAAATTTGAATAACAATATGAATTAATCAATGATTACAACATGTAGGAAAAATATATATTCCTCAGACAGTTATCAAATATATAAGAGCTCAACAATGAATAATAAAAACAGTTATCAAATATATAAGAGCTCAACAATGAATAATAAAAAAGAGACACAGTAGACACAGTATATATTGTGTAATTTACCGAGTTCTATTAGCAGAATAAAATTCGAGAAAACAAATCTTTTGTTTCAAACAAATAGTGAAACTAAATATCACAAAATAAAATTCACCCAAGAACGAACCATATGTTAATCAAGTTACGTAAATTTTGAAGTTATATTCTAATTCAATTCGGAATTTTTGTAAACTATGGTCATACATCGTATTAAAATAAATATATTCACAAAGTATAACAAACTTATATGATTATAGCGATTTTTCTGAGCAAAATAAAAACAGAAATGCACCATAACTATAACCCATAAGAGGAATGCCATCCATGAAATATACTAAATTTGTAAAAATTCATTGTATTCAATAACTTGAATACACATCATGTATAGACATTCAGGAAATTCATAGATGTGTCATTTTAATCAACTAATCCCTAGAATCGAGAGACAATTCCATATCAACGGAGTAGTAGTACAAATTTATGTGCATACTGGATAGCACATATAATAATTTTAAAGTGTTTCAAATACATGAATCATAATCAAGGACATAATATTATAGAGAGGGGTGTTTTTAGACAATATTTAAAATATTTTATGAGCAAATTGTCTTAATTTGAGATTAAAAAAAATTGTAAATTATCTTTAAGAAGGTGTCTCAAACTATTGTCTTAAAAAATTGTTTCTATAAACACAATATACACTACTACATATAAAGGGATTTAAAGACAAAATTTGAGACACATTTTTGTTAAATTGTCTTAACTTGAGGCAAAATAAAAGTTGTGTATTGTCTTAAAGATTTTCTTTAAGCCACTATCTCAAATTACTGTCTCAAAATCTTGTCTCTATGAAGAAAATATATACCACAAGCATTATTGTCTTTTCGGAAAAAAATTATTTTTTCTCTCCAGATACAATAGTTGAGATTAAATAATATTGTCTTTATAGAGACAATATGTCTTTAATCCCAAATATTGTCTTTTTAGAGAAAATAAAAAATTATATTTAACATCAATACAATATTACCAGAAAAATATATCACAATTGAAATAGATAAATATAAAAAGTATTTAATTTAAAATAAACTACAATGTTATTAATTGATTCTTGTTAGGGTACAGTGGATTCAAACCACCAACTTGCTACTTATAAGACAATTATTTTTCCAATGAGCTAGATCCATTTAAATAATTGTATAAGAATTTATGGAAGTCATTGAAATTGAATAGACAAACATTGATTTAAAAATAATTCTTGATACATAATGGCATAATCTTTGTAATGTCCATAATCATACAACTCCTATTTTTAACTCAATAAAAAATAACTTATCTAAATTTGGTATCAAATCCATAAACCAATAAACCAGCAATCTAACACCATGTTGGAATTTTATTTTGCATTAATACACATCTTCGTTATCCATTTTTGTTTAAAAAAAAACTTGTGCAAGCACAAAGACTTTGATTTTGATATTAACCTTGATTCGAAAGTTGTAAGATTTTTTTTGGAATTCTCCACCTTGTAAGTCACAAATGAGACAGAATAAATGGCCACCTATCTAAATGTAATAACTCTAGAAGAATTCAATTGCATAAATATGAAAAAATAATAATAATTCATCAAACAACATGAAAACATAATCCGAAATTGATTTATAGTTTATTAGATCGTAATCATCAAATACAATGGAATAAATCACAAAATTTTCCTCTTTTCAGGGAAAGACAAAAACTGCATTTTTTAGTGAGCAATCTATACTATTGTTGCAAATATCTTATATTTCTCTTGAGTTTTACAGGTAGCTGATTCGTTCAATATTTTGATATATTCATGTCTACGTTTCTTTAGTTTCAATGTCATCTGATATTTTTTTTTATATTTCCAAGGATTTTCTTTCTAGAACCTCATTTATTTTTCTGCAAAACCTTATTAGCAACAAGGATCTATACTAGCATTATGAGATGTAATGTTTCCAGGTTGTAATTATTCCAAAAAATGGAGTTTCTACCGAGTTGGTTGGGAGGAAAGAGCATGCGATGAAGGGTCAAAATGATATTTATGAATATTTCATATGATTATCTTATTCTTACCCACATTATTCAATGTAATAACAATTACACCAATGGTTACCATAATTGTGGTTTTTTCTACCAAAGAAACAACATGAGATACTACCTTTTGCAATATCTGTATGATATGCCATATAGCTATGAAGCTTTTTCACTTAGATTCTGTATCGTCATCTTATATGCATACATCAGGAGCCACCCCCTTGAATGTAAAATTTTCCAAACCAGAAGACCTTTCTGTCTTCTCTCCATCTGACTGAATTGATGGAAATACTCTTGAATGAATAGCCCATATATTCATTGTATTTGGCATGTTCCTTATCTGCGTGAGAAAATGATGCAAAAGTGTTGAAAAATACAGGAATAATGAAAATAAGGAAACCATATATTATGTGTCAGTTTCAAGGGCCATAATAGAGGAATGGTTAAAAGACTACGCATGTCCTAATAGTATAACCATCAAATGGAAATTTCAAAATACCATCTAGAGACTAAGAAATGCTCTTACGAAGTCATATTTTTGGTAGAACATCCATGCCCCATATGAGGATCGTAGCTTATCCCACATGGTGATTCATTATCCTACTTTGAAAAAAATAAATCATTTATTCCTTAACCTCTTATCACCATCCCAATGACGTTATGGCATAATTCTTCAATCGACGTTCCATATCTTCATAGTATTTGGCACATTCCTTACCTGAGTGAGCGATGCATTTTCTAGTGAGAACATCACGTGAGATGGTTGGTGTGAGTTATAATTTTCATGCACTCGCTCCTATGCGAATGCAACTGCCTCCTCCACAAATTTCTTTGCCATTCCTTGATGTTGCCTTTAGCCATTCCAAGACAATTATTTTTCATTCCTCAAGATCAAACATAGTTTCATCTCTATCAAGTTAATTTTGTTTTTACAAAAACTGGACAAGAAACAATATATATTATTGACATACGAAGGAAATAAACATAGAAAACTAATACCATGTTTGATGAATAAATTTTGAGCACTGCTTAATTTTATTCCCCCATCCAATTTATTTGAAGCCCCTTCCAATGCTTTCTTTGATATAAAAACTGAATATTGAAACCCACGTTATTAAGAAGGGTATAACCAATAAATAAAAAACCCCATCTATGCCGTCATATTTATATTATGGCAAAAATTCGCACTAGCTTCTTTGTTTCAAGCATCCCATCTCTATAATAAGTAGTTGATGCAAATTTCTGCCATGATAAAAATCAGAACTATTTGAATGCGAGTGACTACTCACATTGCATGAAGGAAGTGACGGGGAAATTGAAAGAACTGTGTCCTCAATCTAATGGTGCTCGAATACATTCGAGTGGTTCCCTTCTTCATTGTCAGAATAATACCTTATATAGTCAGGATGTGGACACTGGGGATTGTGTTTATTGTTCTCCCAAAAATTTCAGATTCAGTGATCCACAAATGTTCCTTAAAGATTCGAGGACTTATCCACAAAAATCATAACCAAAACTTCAAAAAATAATGGTTAAGGGAAACATGTAAATATTCTTGATGAAAAATTTCCAACCCTTCCACAATCAAAATTTTTGAAGGGGAGTTTTCCTTTATATTTTTCAAATCCCCTTTCCAACTTCCTAGCAAATTTAGCAAATTAATGATCTGATTCATAGTTGGAATATTATTCATATTCTTATTTTTGATAAACTCCTAGAAAGTTTGCGTGGATAACATATTATATTATTCTTATCATAGTAGTTGAATGACCATCCTTGCACTAAAATACAATATATTGACTTTTCCGCTAACATTTTAATTGACATTAATTCATTTGCGAAATAATTCAAAGACTGAATCTAGAAACATCCTTTCTCAATCACAACTTATGTGAAATAAAAGTATTTACAATGAACATTTTCACCAACCGAGTAGTACATATTCTATGGATTTCATTGTATGTCCAAAAATATAGTTTCCTTCTCAATATCCAAGGCATCCAATAGACCAACCATGTCTTCAACAAGGTTATAAATTACAACTTTCTCTAGCTTAGAGGGCTGATAAAAACCACCATAAACTCAAAGCTCAAGAGATACAAAATCAAATTCTAATTTTGCAAACGCTATCATCTAATGCAGCAAATAGTAGCCCCCCAATTAGGGTGCTTGCTGTTAAGTGCCACAAGGCAGGTGGAAGGTGATCTCACTGACTGGACAATGGTTCATGCATGAGAACTCAGTCGGCATGCATATCACCAGGTATGCGGCATTATTTGAAATGATGCTGCATTTATTAAGACATGTTGGATTGTCAGGAGAGCATCGGAATATGAAAAATAAGAAAAGCTTTAGGAGGCAACAGGGGAATACGCATAAAACATTTCAAAGAAGGAGGCGCAGTGATTTCAGGCCAGGTACTAGTGCAGACATTATTCAGAGGCTTCCACTGTGGGTTCAGGGGTATGTAACTCTCTATTCCAACATTACGTTTCTAGTTATTAATTTGCACATGAGCCAGGATAGAGAAGGATTCAAAATGTGTGGAATGCATCTGGAAATCAACAGTCTAAAGGTCCAGAATTCAAATTTCTTAGTATTAGAGGAAGCCATTCAACCTTGTTTTCATGATACCTATAGCTTCAAGGAGTTCTATTTCATAACATCCATGTATTTCAAGCATGCATGCAAGTTTAACTCTGATGGTAAATTGAAATTGTTTTCAAATTATTATAATTTCTGGATGCATGGAGTTGAATCTAGGCTTATTGGGGAAGCAACCTCGTTTGAGGATTCTGGAAAGTGTTTTTGCACATGTTTCCACCTTTTTTTGGATAATATAAATGAATTAGGGAATAATTGGGGCCTCTGTTGTCTGTTTGAGTGCCTCGTCTATTTTAGGCAGGGCAACATCTTGAAAATACCTTGTTTGCAAATCTATAAAACCATAGGGGAAATTCATAATAGTTTCCGTGAATGTCTTGTCTATCTAGTTCGGTCAAAGTCCAAGCATCTCTCGAATACTAGTGGTCATCGCAGTGAAGGTAAATTTTATGATCTTTGTTCTGAAGGAATAAAATGTCATTGTCATATTTGGATTTTTCCTATATCTTTTGTAAGAGTCTCTATATCTGACAACTTAGCTATCCAAATCTATTCGTTAATTACCTCAGTTAATGAAATTACAACAATAATTATGCGAATTATGTGCCAGAGGAAGATTTATCCCTCAAAATGCAAAGTTTAACTGTAATATCTCCGTTCTTCCATCATACAGGCTCTCGGATAGATTAAACAATTTTTAAGGAGAACATTAAGAACAAAAAAATGGTGAAGAGGAAAATTAAGAAGAGTAAGGTCAATGCTCAGAATAAAGGGAAGGTTTAGATGGTAAAACCCAAGGTTGAGACTAGTAAAAGAGGTAGGAAGACTAAGCAAGAAATATTACAGAATATCTCGCAAGCGTATTCTTTTGGGAACCCTCCCCAAATCAAGAATAAAATCCAGGGATGGGAAAAATAAAGTTACAGTAATGAGGAGGATAATGAGGCAGAGGAGGAAATAATGGATTTCATTACTAATCTAGGCAATACAAGAGGGTGTCTCTCATTGTTCAATCAAAGTTTTCATACGTATTAGATAATGAAATGTGTCCTGGCTAAAGAAATGCAAAGTCTTCGTCCAGGGTAAGGGAATGAAACATTGTCAGTTATTGCACTTTTTTAGGATATTACCATTTAGCTTCATCAAATCAAGGTGTCACAATATCAAATGACAACTCGAATAGACCGAATTGAGAAGCAGATTTAACAGATGCAACAAGTGGACATGCCTTGTTCCACTGCTAAGGATCATGCACCGATAGACTCTTCAGATGGATAGTAACCCAACCTATGTTTTATAAATTTTGGAATAGTGTTTATGATTTTAATTTTCATTCAGTTAATGCTTTAAATAGTAAATTGGCCATTGTGGAAAGTAGAAGAAGGACAAAATTTCAATTTTGGATGGCTTTCAATGCGCTAAGGTGGCCAACAAACCTGGTTTCCTACGAGCAGGTTGAGGCCACCAGCTTTGTATATGATGCAATCTGCTTTTATGGTAATAGAAACTAGTAAGGACCTACCAAATTCACAAAAAAAAGAAAAATAAAATAGTAGCATCTCTCCAGAAATAAAAAAACATGCTCACCTATATCACGTTGTTACAAATTAGTTAATTCAAAATATAAAAAATATAAAACTCCATCTTCACTCTAGCTTTATTAAGCATGGGGATTAAAAAAAAACGTATATGAATCTCTCCACATTTATTGACACATACTTTAAGATCTAAATGCATGGAAATACATCTTTTCCACCCTGATTACTATATAACAACACCTTTCTTGTCCTTTGTAATGGCAACAAAGAAATTGTTTGCTATGGGAATCAAACACCTGCTCCAATTTATTTAACCTTATAACTGAGCTAGAGCCCTCCAACATAAACTCTTTTTTGTTCCTTTTACTCCATTTTTGATGGATGTGTGGGTATTAGATGATTTGTATTTGCTCCATTGTTGATGGATATGTAAGTATTATATGATATTACTAATGAGGGATAAATTTCTCTAATGAATATATGAATGTTGATTATTATGTCAGTTACTTTTCAGGCACAAGCATAACTGTGGATAAAATCATGGATTCATTACTTTATAGATATGAAGGAAATTTTTTAATTGATTTAAAATGAAAAAAAAGAAGTCAAAGTTCTAAAACTTTTAAAATTTTAGACTAGAAAAAATGCCATAAGATTCATAAATTTACTATTGAACCCTTAGCGTTGAACTAATTCACATTGCAGGAATATATTGGAATGTAAAGACAGGTCAAAAAAATTACCTGGTGTTGTCTAACATCCACCAAATTCCAAAATTTGAAAACATGTTGTACCTTTTTCAAAGATAGGTGGTCACCGTCTACAATATGGGAAGTAGAACATATTATTAGTAGCCAAACCAGGATGGACCCAAGGAAAAATTTGTCTACCATAACTTCTCTTGGTATAGCCACTAGAGATGAGATTGGAGTACTTGTGCCAAACAACCTTTTCTACTCATATCCACAATCTATTTTACAAAATGGATATGATTTTTGATAACATTCATAATACTTGAAAATGAACTAGGCTTATGTATGAACTAATAAGAAACTTGTAGACGAGAAAAAAAAATATTTCAGAAATTATTGTCGTGTGGGATTTCTAATGATGTTGATGGACATTCCATAAAAAAAAAAATACTCACTTGATGTTACTAATTCTTGTTTCTCTCCATAGCTTGCATTTTGGCATGGATTTTATGAATATTATGAATATGCATGAAATCCATTCCTCCTCACCTCTTCTACAGTTTTGTCTTGAAGATTGAAATATATTACTCTTCATGAAACACAAAAGACGAGGATATGTAATAGTTTGATGGTAGTAGGAAAGCTGCTAACTTGTTTTTTAAATCCCTAGTATGCAAATGGAGGTCAAAAACCCAGGTTCACAGAGTACAATGTTTGAGAAAAAAGGAAATGCATTTAGAGAGCCATTAAGTATGTCCCTTATAAGACCCGTGACTACCCACGGGTCTTGATGGGTCTTATAGCGAGACATGTCACTCACATAGAAATTGTAGTTATTACAAGTAGCCATGAACACCCGTGTTAAACTCATCCGCCTGCATCAAAATCACATTTAACCCATGTAAGACCCGTCAAGACCCTCAAAATTCTATTTTTTTCCTTTTTTGTTGGAAATCATGTAGACGGAAAGGGAAAATGGAGGGAAGAAAATGTTTTATGAGTCTTATACAAGACTTATGGAGGTCACTCCAAAATATTACATGGGATTCTAAGAAAATAGAAATGCAAGTCTTATACGAGTATAATTCATGCAACATTGGTAAAGAGTGCAGGTGAATCCTCTTGCGAGGGTTCATGAATAATTCATTTTTTTGTTTCAGAAAGCAGACGCATAATTTTATCTAAAGAACTGATAGAATGAATGAATGTATGGAATTCCACAGCTTTGATTTTCCTTTATTTTCATTTCATATTGAAACTCATTCTCACCATGCTAATGTACAGCAATTACTAACCATCCATCAATGGGATTCATATTTTTCTCGACAAAGAGTTGGAAAAGTGGGAGAGTGTAGAGGAATTGTCTCAAAATTTCCAAACTATGACAACTCTATGATATGTCTTCCTAGTAAGACAAAGCCAAAGTTTAATTACTAGTAGAGTAGTTTGAAAAAATAGAAATATTATACATCTTTCACATGTATATTTCAACTAAAGATATACAAGCCAATTTAGGAGTGATCACCTAATGCATGGGTGTGTATCATCAACTGAAGTGTCAACTGAGGCATGCAAACAACAAACAACAGTTAATTCCCTACAGAGGTGCATGCTCTTTTATTTCCGACTAGCTTCGTCAAGTGATAATTAAGGCAACAAAATGAGGATGGTCCTTGAATGTCGGTTTAATGTTATGTTGTATAATGTTGAGTTATATTTATCTTTTATTTCACACTGTAGGCATCAGGTATCACTATAAGAAATAAAATTAGGACAATCCTTGAGGAAAATTTGGGAAAAATTAAAGTAACCTTGAATCTATACTCAATCACAATTTATGCCAAGAGGGAGAATAAAAAAACTTACATATCCATGCCTAGAAATTGAGGATTTATCATTCCTAGTACCCTATTCATCCTTCTTAACATAATTTTGCAGTGGGTCTTCCATGGAATAATTGATCTTCTCATATTTCAATTGAAAATACTTATTTTTGCACTTAATGAGCAACTTTAACAGACCAATATGCTCACTCGTATTCCCAGGCTAGTTTTGTGTCAGAACTTCTCAAGTAGATAGTAAAAAAATGGAAAGCAAATAATGAGTGGTGGTAGCCCATGATTCCATTATAACACATCCCCTAAATTTAGGCATCAAAACTGCAACTACTCATGCCATATCAATGGCTTTTTTTTAATGCAAGTGGTACATCTTTGATTTCAAAATTGATTTAAATTTTTGTTAATCTAAAGCCACTAAAACCTTCATGGGATTATTTGGAAAATGATAAGGAAAATGATTCATCCAATGAGTGGGGATATTCTCTCGATGTTGGATAGTTTCTTCTAACCTGAATTGAAGAATGTGGATAAAATGCATTGTAGGTTGCATCGTATTTGGCCCTCTGTAAACAAGTACATTGAGTTCATAAACATGTTTTTCTATTTTATAGCTCCCAATGAGTACTCTTGGAGATGTTTGTAATGACATAGCTAACTTGGTTGGTTGGTTAAAACAATTACACCATACTATAAACGTTTTTTTATCATATATTATGAACTTGGTAACCAATAAACTTAATTTTAATTTTCCCACGTATGTGTTTCTTGCTTATGAAAGGTCTTGACCATGAAAATAAATTATAAAATATGTTCTTGTGACATGTTTGACTTTCGCAATATTAAAAAAGAATATCCCATTTTCAGTGAACAATGTAGGAGTTAGTCACGCGAACAAGTGGCTTGTATAATTTGACCAATATCATTTGCTAAAACTTTGCATGAGTGAATCTCATGGTATAGGATATTTAAATTATATTGAAATTGTAATATTTCCACATTGCTATGTTATTTAAAAAATTCTTTATTTATCCTATGCCAAGACTTGTAGCCATTATCAAAGACAACTACATATTTTTGAGATGTCCAGATACCTTTACAAGCTTCCAAGGGTTAAATGACATTGAAAAATAATTTTGGTGGAAGATTGGCCTATTGAAAGTATTGTAAAAAGAGAAATAAGCTCCATATATCATATACCTATGCTTATTACCTTGCCCTGTGGTGGTGCAAAACCTCATCTGAAATCTCTACCATCAACAAATGATATCAATTCAATTTCCCACTTTCTTAATATTACACATTATGCTTCTCAGAGAGATCTAAATAGCTCAAGTTCATGACCTCTTCCTTTTTGAATTAGTGTATTCTACTAAATATGAGGAAGATTAAGGAATAACAAACATCTCCATAGATTTAGGAAAAAAAGGGATCCTCCATCTAATATTTTTCTATTGATAATGTTAGTCATAGTGCAAACAAGATCATGATTTTTTTAGAGAGTAGAATATTTAAAAGGAAAGGATTTCTAGGATGATATTTGTATAGCTAAAATACATACACCTCTAAAGCATGAAGCTTCTATCATAGAGAAACCATTTTTCTTAGAGGGTTTTAGACATCCTTTTAGTCATTTCTTGGGAAGTTATATTTCTCCTTCAAATGAACTAGTAAGAATACATTGTCACTTCAAACTTCAGGAAGACCATCTCATGGAGAAAGTACACCTATATTTGAAATATCATCCCCTTTAAAGGCTTAATGTAGGTCATAAACACAATGGTTGATTTTACTGTAAGGAATAGAAAAAAAAATTGAAGGTCTTATTGTTAATCAATATGGAGTGAATGGATTGACATTCCAATTTCTCCTTCCTGCAAATTAGTACACCCATACTATCTCAAAGTCCTAGAGGCAGTTCCACCACTTCAACTCAATGAATTTTATGGTTGATATCATCTCTTACTTGAACACTATGATTGAAATACGGGTCCCGATTTTCCTTATCCAACCTTAATGACAATTTATATATTGTGTTACATCAAAATCTATTGCCAAAGAAGTTTTTTTATTAATCAAATTTAGATGTATGGGTTTAACCTTAAATGGTATCATGTTGGTAACCGAAGGTAACAAAAATATTGCAAAATCCAATTAAGAGGGATTCATCCAGCATCCATAAAGATATTAAAAGACAGTATACATGGAGTGGAATCTATTAGAGATATAATGAAGTTGTAGGGAAGATTCAATAAATTAGCAAGAGTGCTCCAATAAATCCAAAAACAATGCACCAAAAAACATATCACTATAAAATAGGGCACATTAACAAAAAAGGAAAAAGGGAGGTCATCAAAGCAATCAAGATAAATCAAGTTTTGATGAGAAAGAGAATCACATCAGTGCATAAAAAATAAAAAGTATGATAATTATGAACATAGTTTCTTTAAGAAAAAAATGGTGTTGGCTATGTAAACATAATTGTAGAAAGAGGCCGATTAAAAATAAGAAAACACAAACTGACAATATTGTGGTATACCTAGGGGGGATAATATGAGGTATACCTAGGTGGGATAATATGATGTATACTTAGGGGGGAGCATATGGGGTAAATGGGGAGGTACCCATGGAAATAATGTAATGTAAGGATGATAAATACATGAGCCATAATTAATAAATAGAGTGGTTAACCCACATTATGAAAGGGACTACAAGTAGTTAGGAAATAATGTTGTAAGCCCATGGTATTGGATGTATGACCCATGGTAGCTACCCATTGTATTTTATGTATGAAGCCTATATAGAGGCTAGAGACTCTCCATTCAGGGACGTCAAGAACTATTGTATTGACAATAATATGGCTTCTGGAGTGATCTCCTTCCTTAAGGAGTAGTTGTATGGTGTTACCCTACCTCAAGGGTTTATATTAATAAATATTTGAAGATTCTATTTTTTTTTTTCTCTCATTATTTTGGGATTATTGATAGATATTGCGAATATTTTTCATTTTATTAAATTTGTAGGTCAGATCTGTTACAACGACAAAGTAGAAAAAAGGACCATACTTCCTTGTATGAATTCAAAATGTAGGGAGGAAAGAATATTAATGAAATACATCAGTTGTGCTACCATGAAAACATTACCTTAATCCCCAGTTTTTAAATTGAATGAGGGATTTCAGATAATTTTTGTAAAAAAACATAACCACTATGGCCGAGCTTAGAGATAACAAGTGACTAGAGTCTTTTTCATGCAACCAAAAATGGTTTTATTATGGTAGTCGAAAAGAGCCACCAAGATGGAAGTCTTGAGGAGTTACTCTTGGAATAGAATGGAGTGGAGACAACATCATCCATCACACTTCAGGCACTACTGTGGGGGAAGAAAGAGTGAATATCCATATGCTTCTAGTAGAATGCAAGGAGTAGAAAATTCATTCCATTAAGCATAGGGAGGTGGAAGAGGATCTCTTAGTCGCGCTCCTTTGGATTCGATGTGATAAAGTGACTACATGTAGTAGTTGGAATGTGGAGGTAGATGGTCGTATAGAGTCCCTATTTCAGAGGGCAACATTCATTCAATCCATTGAGCACGCATCTTGAAGTATCAAAATAGGAATTGGGGTGACTATTACAACAAAGGCTTAGTTGTAGTGTGTCTATGGTTGGGTGGAGAGTCAATGTCCCAATCTCATTCGTTCAACACATTTTACAAGATAATTGATACTAAAGGTGTTACACTTTAATATTTAGAATATTTTAATGTGTTGAATTAAGGCATGTATTGGTACTTATTTAATGTGTTGGTCAATGTCTGTGATTTATTATGCAATGGGGTTTCCTGCATATTTGAGGGATATTGAATTCTTGTAAGGTTATTTGTTAATTGAATGGATTCTCGCATGCATTCATAAACTTTTTTAATTTCATTATTATTCTAAGGGGCATGTGTATTCTTGAACTATTATGAGATTGAATTTTCTCTAATGGGAATTAGTTTGAATGAATTGATAAATCCTTGTACAACTTAAATGTGCATTTAAGATATTGTCTTTCACACCTAATTTTATTAGTGCCAAGCTTAGGAAGGATAGTATATGCATGCTATATATATATATATATATTGAAGACCCGGCCAAAGCCTCTATAAGGTCAGGAAGGATAACACAACATTGTGTATGTGCACACAATATAAGCTCAGGAGGGATATCTCTAAATATATTTAATACCATATATAGAAAAATGTACTCATATGGAAAAGTGTGTGGTATTAAAGGATATTCCTTATAGTCGTAATAGGCCATCTGTGGTAGAGAACCATGACCAAGCACCAATGAAATCCCAAAACATAATTTTGTATGTCACAAGAACTCTAATTCCATTAGCTGAAGGAGAGAAGGGTTTGCTAGTTTGGACATCGTGGGAAGTCGATTCAAGTGGTAATATTGGGTAGGATCTCCTTGTCGGGGGTCAGGTTAATCATTTAGGTCATGATAATACTTGGATGGGACACATGGCTAGTGTGTTATGTGTGGTGGCCACATATATTTGTGGTAACCTCAAACGAAGGACATGCGTCACATAGATTTGGGGTTTTCTATGGGGCCAAGTGGCATATAAATGGGTGACACGTGGAAATTTCTAAGTGGAGCCTTGTGGAGGGTGTCACATCACCCTAAATAAAAAATGTTAATGACATCACCATGGTGACTCTATCCCTATGATTTCTTGAGTTGTTAGTCGCAATCCCATGGGTATTTTATTCCCATGGTGATGTGGAAGTCATGAATTCCACATGGATAGTTGTAACAGAAAGGAATGTAAGACATAAGTGGCGGGGTACATGAAAGGGGCTTAACCCCATGCAATTAGCTGGAACGCAACACAATAGTTTCACATGACAGTACAAAAAGGGAACTTCCATTAAAGCTTGAGATTTCTTCCCCTACAGTTCCAATGAGGTATGGGGGAGTAATCCTAGGATTAAAATGAGCTTTTACAATATCTTATGGAGCTCATTGAGGGGTAGAATGAGAAATTCCAAGAGAAAAAATACTAGACAATTTAGTTGGTATAGGTAGTCCTCGAGGCTACTCCACTTCATATTCTTAATGAGCCACTTGGAGATGGGATCATTGCTATTTACTCAGGGTGGTGAATCTTAGATGTGTGAGAGTGACCTAAGGGTACTTCCTTCATGACTAGAGACGATGAGCTTATGGGGAGGATTCTTATATGACATTGAAATTCTAGGGTCATTTCACATGTATGGAGTGGCATGTGTTATTGTTGATTTGGCATCAAAATCAAATTACGACCTAATTATATAAATACATAATGATATCTAGCACATGGTAGTTAGGTTTGAGTATTCACAAGTAGATGATATACAATGTCACAAACATGAGAAGTTTTACTTTAATTGTATTTATGGCTTAAGGATTGATAAGATTCCAAGGGGGTTCATTTTTTAGGAAGATAACATTTTGTGAGTGTGTAATGATTTAACACTCCTATTATTGGTCCACGTATGTTCCTCAACTATAACTCAGACATAGAACATGGAGGAATGCGTGTCATAGTATTTGTAAAATTAGCCGCAACGTTTGTAAATTTTCTCATGATGGGATGAAATGGAGAGTTGAGACGTTGATTTGTGTTGAGAAGACATGGGTTACTCTCCTACACCATTTTTTATGAGCACACATGTGAAGGGGGGAAGTCACAATAGGAAAAAATGCACTTACACTTGATATGGTATCGGGACATGAGACAAAACAAGAAATGAGATGGACCAAGACATCATTGAGACATGGGATGGGACCATAATGAGGCCACAACATTATATGAGTCATGGGATGAATTTGGAACAATTACCTCAATGTGGCATGATGGATTGAATATGAGGACAAGATGAGGATCATGGCACATGAATTGTATGCATGTGAACACATGTTGTGCAATAAAATTATGGGATGATGGCATAATGAGTCAACCAAGGTTGGAGATGTCATGACCCATAGGTCAGCATGGGTGCCACTACTTGTGTGCACCTACTTACATATTATATGGTGGTTTTGTTACATAAAAAATTTAGAGTGGCTGCTTACAATGCGACCAAGGGACACAGAACTTGACCTTCCACCTTCCACCCTTGATATGGGATCAATGAGGCAAAACAAGACATTAGATGGACCAAGACATGGTGAATACATGGGATTTGACTACGAAATTAAAAGAGTCACTAGATTAGTGTGCCATGATGGCATCAGGGTGGCATGAGGAACCAAGGAAGAGGTCAATACAATGATCATGGCACACAATGTGCATTCATAGTGGTACATATTATTCAATGGCATCATGAGATGATCACACTATGAGTCAAGCCAATTGGTAAATGGCAAGATTAATAGGCCAGCCTAGGTGATGCTACTTGTGTGCACCTATTTATACATTAAATTGGGGTTTTGTTATACTTCAAAGTTGAATTGTTAGATCAATGTGTGGCTAGTGTTCACAAACATTTACTGTCCACCTGCCACCCTTTGGAGGGGGTATTTATACATAATGGTTGGAATTTGGAGGAGAAAAAAAATTGACACTTGCAAAAGGTAAAACATTACAGTGAATCATAACCCACATTATGAATTGAGGGATAACTATGGATTTTTATTTCTTATAATTGTATGAGGACTATTCCATACACATTGTATTAGTGTAGACTTGTATCACATGTATATGGTGATTTATACATTTTAGTGCAACTTTATTGTTTCATGAAGATAGTATGATTACATGTTATGTTTATGCAAGATTGAAGTTAAGATAAATCGTAGATGTGATTTGGTTATATGTTATATTCCACTAAACATTGTTAACTGAATGTATATCAAAAATATAAGCTTAGAGGCATAGTGTAAGTGAAGCACTCGCAAGTTCATCATGTCATTGTTGAGGGAACATGTGGGTGTCACACTGACAAGGCATCTTGAATTATTGGTCTAATTTGTGGGCATGACAGTTATGTTTTCATACATCTCACATTACCAAGATTTATAAAAAATCATAAAAATAACCAAATTTTAACTTTATTTAAAATTTTTATTATTATAATTTTTATCAATTGTAAGAGAAGTAATATATGATTTAAACATATATCTATTTAAAAAAGCAATTAAAAATATTTTTAACTATCTAGATTTACCATGGATATTCTTAATTTGTAAATTGAAAATTGAAAATAGAAATTTGTAGTTAAAACATTGTATTAGTGTGTTGCTCAAAATGTATGAAATTTGTAATTCCTTCCAAGTTCAGATGCAAGAAAGATCAAATATTTAGAAGTATAATTTTTTTTCAAAATTTTCACTCTAAAATAATATGCATTTCAAAAAATTTAGACTATAATATATTTAAAAACAAAAACTTTATTTCTTTAATAATATAGTATTTAATAATAATAACCTATATAAAAATAAGCGAAATTTTAGAATTAAAAAATAGGGTGCAAAGATAAGATATTTGTTTAGAAAATAACATTGCATAATAATATTAATAATGAAATTAAACGATAACATTACATAATTATATTTACATTAATGAAAATGGTTATAACTTGAAATATAAACTATAATATCAAAATTTAACCTTTTAATTTAATGATATAAAATTGATTATTAAAATTACTCATAATAAGATAAAATGAAGGTGGAATTTAAAAATAAACATATAAACTCTATATTTAAAAATAAAAAGCAAATAGATAATGTTATATATATACGACCATCCAGGTACACAGTCTTAAATCTTATTACGTAATTGTAATAATTAAAAGAGTTTTTGCAAATAAAAATGGCTCTTGATTTAGTTGCATAAAGCATACACTGCACATTGTTTTAAGATGTTTTAAAAGTAGATGTGGGCGCACTTCTTTTATGCTATCCGTTGAAGTAGATGTGGCCGCCCCTGGAAGCATCCATTCTATCCATTAAAGGAAAGCAAGGAAGCCTAGAAGCATCTATTATATCCGTTAAAGGAAGATATTTTTCATGCTACCACTCCTTTTCATTAAAAGTTTGTTACACAACCTGGAAGATATTTTCAAGTTTGTAAAGAAGATATTTTCAAGCTTTGTGAAGCGCGCCTATTCTAAAGTTTGTTACCTTGCCTTCTTTTCAAGCGTCAGTTCTAACAACATTGTGAAAAGAATTCTCAAGCTGTTACAGAGTCTTCTTAAGAATTGTCAGTGCCTCTGTATATATCAAACATTGTTACAGAGTCTTATTTTCAAGCTGAAGCACGTTGGAAGAACTCGGAGTGATGGTGGTAGTTGTAGAAGTTCATAGTGGGAGAGTGGCATATCTGGGAGTCCGCCCGTAGAGTGTATGTGTGAAATGGAGGAAGTTGGACTAGACTGCACCTCGAAAATGGTTGACTGGTTCAAAATGGAGATCTGTGCTCTTTGTCAATGGATGTATGTATCTCTCTCTTCTTTTACTCTTTGTAAATTGTTTTGATCTCGATCTTAAATTTTATCTTTCTTTACTCTCTCCTCGTTAGTGTACATCAGGTCCTCTTCCCGTTTCTTGGTCGCAAGTTGATCCGAGTCTTTCTACGCAATGTTCATCTTTGTAGATTCGTTCGTGCTTAATTTGCCCTACTTTTTCATCGACCGGAGGTTTTTTCTTTGTTATGCAACAGAACTATTTTGTTTTGATCTCATACATCGAGGGTGGGATCCTCCGCATGAGGTCACATACCATGAGGTCATTGTTCTTCCTTGAATAAATCAAATCGTTACTCTAGGTACTATGTATATGCCATCGTTTTTCTTTAAAATAAACTCTAGCCTTGTCAGATGTTCTTCGTTGATATTTATTTTAGTTACGTAACCTGTCATTTGTTAGGTTAGTCTCAATAAACCAACCTCCTCTTAGGTTTTTGTTTTGAAATTAGTTGAGCCCCTATGTTAAAGGCTTCTTTTAATTTCTCTAATGGGTACCTTTTTTAGGAGCATATGGACAGGGTTTTTTGTAACACCTCTAGTTACGGAATTTTTTTTTTTTTTTTTCCTTCAATAAATACTTGGATCCCCTTTGTATTTTCCTTTCTAATAACATTCAATGCTACCCAAATTCACATTAGACTCGTGTACATACCATGCTAAGTCTCTTATAGAATTCTTATAGCCCTAAGTACACTCATATTTCTTTTTCCACATGTGGTAATGATATATCACATATATATAAAATATCGAATCCATATATATATATAGTATCGATCATATATATATAAAACATCGAACCCATATATATATAATTTCAATCCTATATATATATATATATGTCGTTGAATAAAGTCAATTCAAGTTTCTTACACCTATGCATAAGTTTGATATATATATAGAACCCATATAAAAGATAGAACACCCATATATACAATACCAAATCCTTATATATATATGGCATGGGATTAAGTCCATTAAAAAGTGCATTCACTTATACATAACTTATATATACATAAACCTCACATATAGCTATTGGTACCACCTGGTACCACTATTGAAGGTGCGCCCCATACAACCACACGACATAAACTATATTTATATATATATATATATTTGTCGCCTATGTCGATGCCTTTAAACTAAAAACAATTGTCACCCTCCAACAAAGATTTGACATAGCGTAATTACATTGCAGGCTATAATGAACTTTCAATTGAACACATCATAACTATCATACGTTCCGTGAATGTTCTGTATAGACAGAGTTATAGAAAACTTTCGGCGTTGGAATTTTGAGGTTGGTGAAGACGTGTCGTCCTCAACCCGAACTGGTCATGCATGCCTGGCGTACATTCTTTACAGTATGGTCGCGGCGTGGCTACCTCCTATTCCCTCGGATAACTATTGCGCTTATCACCTCAGTACAAAATGCCAGCTGTATAGGCGGTGGCGTAAACCCTAGTTTTTGATTTGGGACCTGCCCATACACGCGTTGTGTGCTCCTCCGCATGGTATCCAATACTAGTACGATTTCAGGATTGTATGCGCCGTCTACTGCACTGTTTCGTCCATCTTGGTTTGACGCGTGAGTGAAATATAATATTTTTCTGGTTTTTGTTTGCAAGAGCACGTTTCGTTCGCGGGAGGAAGGCTAGTGCAAGTACTGGGTGCATTGAGTTTGGCCTCTGGCTATTGGAAATTTCTAGGTTTACCCCTGCGACGGCATGCATAGGATGCCCTCCTCCTCTGCGCCCATTGACGGCGCTTGGTACCTTACTATCAACGTAGATAGGTTTTCTCAATAAACCTCGGGATTTTCTGATGTACTACTATAGTGGAATTAGGGTTTCGTTGTTATTTTAATTGAAACCCCCTTCATTCGACTTAATTCCCAGATCTTTACTATCCTGGTTTCATTTTTTTTTTCTTTCTCTACAGTATCTAACTAGCTGTAGTATATCTGCACAGAGGAGGCAGGAGATCGTAGCCTCTTTCTGTCCATGTTGGAGCGGTTTAATTCTTTTTATTTCTTACCACCGTGTTGCACTCCATTCAGAGTCTGATCTATGGGGTTTTGGGAGTTAATAGTTATCATTTCTGCATTCATTATGTTTCATACATGCCTAAACATTTGCAGGTCTTTCGGGGGGTTAAATATAGGAATTGCAAATCCCATTCCCACACGTCTGACGCGGCGATCGTTACACAACCAACTTTCACATTTCCTCGCGCACCATCTATTTTCCTCCTTTTTCGGTGGTTACCTTCAGCATGACGCAAAGGTGAAACGCTACTCGCAGGTAAACCCTTAGTTCTTTCCTTTCGGTTATAGAGATTTTGCTTTAGTTAGTTTATTATGTGTTGACCCCATCCTACTATCATTCAAAAACACCCGAGATCTGTCAAATTTATTCTAGGTTTGTGATTATATATTTATGTCGAACGGTCTGATTCCGTGAGAATAATAAGTGTTCTGAATCTACAGTTTCTAACTATGTCCATAGTTTCCAATTCGGCTTACTGTCATTTTTGGTTGTGCTTCATACGAGGAAAGGGTGCCAAATTTTTCATGTCGGCTACCCACCTCCCTGAACGAAAGCTCCGCGCTTTTGTTTCACTCGCTTTGGTGAGGATAGTATACCTTCCGAGCACAAGTTATTTCACGCTGGCTTTGGAAGGATTTACATACTATTTCTGATATGTAAAATTTATTTTAAAATGCTGCAGGAAGCTCAACTACAGCCATTAATCATGTCCCTGACTATTATTTTGGGAGGCGTTGTTTCATATTTTGGTTGCAGTTCATCCGGCGGCCTCACAAATGCCACGGCCTCTTTTATGGTGGCCTAACAGAGGATTTCACTGATTTGACCTACTGTTCACGTCTCTATAATGACTATCGTTTGATCGTAACTCCTTTGGAACCCTCCATGACTCTTTTATCATTTTGGTTTTATTATTTTTTTTCTAACTCTTTCGCCCGAATCAAAATCTAATGAGTTTATGATGGCGCTCAGTATTTATTATTATCTCCTTGTTTTATCATAATTGCATGTATGGCCAGCGCCATGAATACGATTCGGGTTTAGCTCTCGGCGTTGGCATTTTTATGGCAACTGTGTCCAGCTACAAGCATCGTATTAGTGATTTATCGTGGACTCTGTTAATTTTGTTTAACATTAAAACAATCCTTGACGTGCCGTAGCTATAAAAGTCGGACAGCCAAAGGTTTTGTTTGATTTATGGCTAAGACAGTGGGTTTTAAATTGACTGTCACGCACTTATGAATTTTAATTATACATTTACTCTATTAGTCGTAGGAATCACATATATATAATCTACTAGAGTCTCATTGTATCCTAATGCAATCGCATTAACATCTCCTTTGCACATATATATAATTCGTGGGTATGGTTATTATTTATAACTCTTTTTTATTATAATTCCATACATAAGATACACATAGGTATTTCCCTTTTTTACCTATGATTCATATATATACAGGTATAGCTTCACGTGCAGTCTATGTAAAAAGGGCCTATTGGTATTGGTTCTTGACACTTATTAACATATGGATATTTTTGTTAAATGCTTTTACATGGATTTAATAGTTCATTTGATAGTATACATTGAGCATAAATTAAATCCATATCCATAATATTTATTCAATGTTTATAGGTGGATTCCAATTTCGATAGAGTCCATACCTGCTATATAGGCTAGAATACTACCATAAAGTAGAAGTACTTCTTATCTAAAAGAATGTCGGATTCCATATGCTAATGTCTTAAATTTCTTTACCTCAGTTCTCTCCTGATATTCCATATGTTATTGTCTTAAATTTCTTTATCTCCAACTCTACTACATTATTCTACTAACATACTTATGGTATGTAACATAACTGTATCTACATGAACTCGGAGAATTTATATAATTATCTGTGAATTAAGTAACTACGGTCCTTCATCATAGTTTGAGATTAAGAGTTTTCTACTCTATGATTTTATGGTCTGCAACTAACCAGAGACTGGAAGGTGAAAGCCTTAGGATGGATTTTGGTAAATGTAGTACTAAGAGAAATCATACCATTAAATAGATTTTGTTTTTATATGTAGCCAATTAATATCATCATACAATAGAATAGCAAGAGTTTCAGAACATACCAAAATCTCCAATTGACCAACCTCCCAACCTTAGAGCCCTCTTTGTCTCCCAAGACTCACCCCCGAGCAGAGATCACCTCCTAGAACAGATCAACCCCTGATCTCCCTAGGAGCAGCTTATTTAAGCTCATATTTCCCCAAAGCATGTTTCTAATTCTGCGTCGAGAATAGCAGGATGCTTTATTTCCTGTTTAGCCTAGGCTTCCCATTTTGGGACTCTTTAAAGCTGCTTTAAGCTTTTCCTCAGCTTTTCCAGCTTTTTCTCACCTCTTCCCAACTACTCCTCTTCATTGGGGAAATTTAGATTCCTCCTCAAATCTAAATTAATTTCTTTCAAAGATTTTTGAAAGATTTTTGGGGATTTGTTGCCTTATCCATCCTCATGGATTTGGCAAGTGATCTCTAATTCTCATCTTGGTCAAAATGCACAATCATTTTATTTATTTCCTCAAATAAAATATGCCAATACATTCACACCATACTTATCCCTTGGGGTCCACCCCCTTAGGATTTAAGTTCAAATGTCTAACTTTAAAAATTCAACACACAAATTGGGGGTGTTACATATTCCCCCTCTGACAATAAACACCGTCCTCGGTGTTGTTATTCAACTACCAGAGTTCATTTAAACAAAAATGGATATTTCTCCATCATTTCAGCTTCCCTTTCCCAGGTGGCTTCTTCAGCAGTAAAGTGCTTCCACTGCACTTTTACTCTGGCCACTGTTCTGTTTCTCAATTCAATTTCTTCCCGCTCCAATATTTGAAGTGGTTCTGGCCGAAACTCCCCTTCTGGTTCCACCTGTACAACATTCCAATCAACTATGTGAGAAGCATCATGTACATATCTTTTTAATAATGAAATATGAAACACATCATGCACTCTAACATGGGGTGTTAAGGCCAGCTTGTAAGCCACTGGTCCCACCCTTTCTAATACTTCAAAAGGTCCACAATATCTAGGTGCAAGTTTAGCACAACTTCCAGCATAAAGTGTGCTCTTTTTGGGTTTGATGCGTAAATACACATGATCCCCCACTTTGAATTCTCTGTGCACTCTTTTCTTATCAGCATAGCTTTTCTGGCGATCCTGTGCTGTCTTGATATTTCTTTGTATTTGTTTGACAATTTTTTCCATCTCTTGTAGTGCATCTGGTCCCAACACCAGTTTATCCTCTGGTTGACTCCAGCTGAAGGGAGTACGGCACCTTCTCCCATAGAGTGCCTCAAACGGACTCATCTTAATAGAGGATTGGTAGCTATTATTATAGGCGAACTCAGCTAGATGCAGATACTCTTCCCACTTTGATGGTCTATCCATCACATACATTCGCAACATATCCTCAAAAATTTGATTCGTCCTTTCTGTTTGCCCATCGGTTTGAGGGTGATAGGCAGTACTAAAATTCAGCTTAGTACCCATCCCTCCAAACAATCCTTTCCAAAATGCTGCTGTAAACTTAGCATCTCGATCTGAAACAATTACGTTGGGAACTCCATGAAGCCTTACTATCTCCTTCAGGAAAACATTTGCTACTTGAGCTGTTCCGAAGGTAGATTTCACTGGTATAAAGTGGGCAGCTTTGGTTAAAGTGTCTACTACTACCATTACCGAATCATGTTGATATTTGGTTTTAGGTAGTCCGGTTACAAAGTCCATGGAAACTGTGTCCCATTTCCATTCTGCAATTGGCAAAGGGTTTAGAAGACCTGCTGGATGTTGATGTTCAACCTTGACCAGTTGACATTCCATACACTTACTTAGATACTCTGCCACATCTCTCTTCATTCCTGGCCAGAACAACTTCTTCTTCAAGGCTGTTAACATCTTTTGATATCCTGGATGTCCTGCATAGGGCTGTTTGCGATATTCATCTAGAATTTCTCTTTTCAATGACTCTATATTTGGAATATACAACCTGTTTTTGTAATAGAGCAGCCCTTGTTGGTTTTTAGTGTAATCTGTTTTATCCCTTGTCTGTAATTTCACCAAGAGTGCTTCATAGTTGGGATCTTGAGTTGCTGCTTTTCCCACCAATTCCTCTACCTCCAAATGGGCACTACTCCCCATGCTGTTTAGATTTTGACAAGCATTTCTACTTAATGCATCAACAACTTTATTCTCCTTCCCCTTGATATGCTTTATGTCCATATCAAATTCACTTAGAAAGGACAGCCATCTGGCTTGTCTTGCATTCAGGTCAGTTTGGGAGAAAAAGTATTTGAGGCTGATATGATCAGTCATCAATGTGAACTTTTTTCCTAGAAGATAATGCCGCCACATTTTTAGAGCATGGATAACAGCTGCAAATTCTAAATCATATGCACTGTAGTTCTATTCATGAGTCTTCAGTTTTCTAGATTCATAGGCAATGACTGAATTTTCCTGCAAGAGGACTCCTCCCAGCCCTTCTCTGCATGCATCTGTACATACAACAAACTCTTTATCAGGATCAGCAATTTTTAATATAGGGGCTGAAATAAGTTTTTGTTTCAACTGCTCGAAACTGTTTTGACATTTTTCAGTCCACACAAACTTGACACCCTTTCTTTGCAATGAAGTGATGGGATGTGCTATGGCATAAAATATTTCCACAAATCTGCGATAATAGCCTGCAATTCCCATAAATGATCTTATTGCTGAAACATCAGTGGGGACTGGCCATTCTTTAATGGCTTTTATCTTTTCAGGGTCAACTGCCAACCCTTTTTCAGAAATAATATGACCCAGATATTGAATTTTATCTTTATAAAATTCACATTTGCTGAACTTGGCATATAGCTGGTTTTCCTTTAAAGTCTGTAACACTATTCTAAGATGTTCCTTATGTTCATCTTCATTTTTAGAATAGACTAAGATATCATCTCTGAACACAAGAACAAACTTGTCCAAATACTTATTCAACACACTGTTCATCAAGCACATAAATGTGGCAGGGGCATTCGTCAAACCAAAAGGTAGGACCACAAATTCGTAATGCCCATACCTGGTTCGAAATGCTGTTTTGCTGATGTCTTCTTTTTTAATTCTAAGCTGGTGATAACCAGTCCTTAAGTCTATCTTGGAAAAGACTGAAGCTCCTCTCACCTGATAAAAAAGATCATCAATTCTAGGTAAAGGGTATCTGTTCTTAATGGTTAACTTGTTCAATTGCCGATAGTCAATGCACATTCTAAAAGTTCCATCCTTCTTTTTCACAAATAGAACCGGTGCTCCCCAAGGAGACACACTGGGTCTGATATACCCTTTATCTAACAGTTCCTGTAATTGCATTTTCAGTTCCATTAGTTCAGGAGGGCTCATTTGATAAGGTGCTCGGGAAACCGGTGATCGATTGAAAAATCAATCTCTCTTTTGGGGGGAAGATGAGGGATTTCCTTGGGAAAGACTTCCTTAAATTCTCTGATGACTGGTATAGCATCCAGTAACTCTTCCTCAGTTTTCTGTTCAATTTCTTCTACGTGCATTGCATAGACTTGGTATCCTTTTCTAGCTGTTCTTTTCAATTGTAAGGCTGATATTTGTCTGACTGAAATAGATTTTGGTTTCCCTTTTAATGTAAAAGGTTTCCCTTCTTCATCCACACAATGCAGGGTTTTATCCCAGCAATTCATCAGAGCTTTCTGCTTTTCCAACCAATCCATTCCTATCAGCAGATCATAGGATCCTAATGGCAATATGTTCAAATTTACTTCTGTTGTAAAGCCATTTACTTGTATTGCTGTTTTGGGCAATTTATGTGTGACTTTTCTCTTAGTTCCAGTGGCCAGCTGTACCAACCATGACTGCTGAAATTTTTCAGGTTTAATTTTACATTTTTCTACAATTCCAGGACTAATGTAACTCAAAGAAGCACCTGGATCAATCAAAACAGTAATAGGTATTTCAGAAATCTTACCCTCCATTTCCACCATGGTTGCTTGATGTTATGCTTGTCGATTCTCCAAGGCTGCACTGATAGTCGGTATATTTCTGGCTATGTCATTTACAGTTGTTGCCTCTCGCTCTCTGTTGAGCATGTGTATAGTTCGATGGGGGCAGTCCCTCATCATGTGGGGTTCTCCACAGCCCCAACATTTCAGAGGTTCCTTCATTCTGACTGTCCCTTCCTTTTTATTGTTCCCTTCTACTGGTTTTGAAGCCACTTGGGACTGAGCAGTTTGACTTTCTTTTGGTTTATTGAATTTTTTCCGCTGATGATCTCTACCAAAATTTCTCAGATATGCTGGTTTTGGTCTTTTACCTTTGAACTCACCCCTGCTCAGCCAGCTCTTTCCTTGTTCAGCTTTACCTTTAAACTGCTGATAGCATAATCTTGCTTTTCTAATAGCCTCATCCATTGTCTTTGGGTTATCAAATTCAATTTTCTCCTTGTACACAGTAGGTAAGCAATTCAAAAACCTTTGAAATTTTTCTTTCTCTTCCCTAATGTAAGGAACATACCTTAGTAAATTGGTAAACTTAGTGACAAACTCATCAATAGTGAGCTGTCCTAGTCTAAGTTCATGGAATTCTTTTGCTTTATCATCATAATACCGTTCATTCAAATAACGACCTTTGAACTTAGTCTGAAAATCTTCCCAAGTAACTGTTTTTTCATCAATGGCATGCACCATTTTTGTCTCTTCCCACCACAGTGTGGCTTTTCCTTGCAGTTGATACACAGCTAATCTAGCCTTCAGGTTGCTCTCATATTCATATACTTGGAAATACTTGATCATGTTCAGCAACCAAGCTTCAGCATCCTCTTCCTTCTCTCCATCATAGGAGGGAGGTTTGATCTTTCTAAATTCTCCCTGCAATTCTCTTTTCTGTTTATGTTGCTGTCTAGCAGCATCCTCATCATCAGACTCATCCATCTTTCTCTTTCCGGAACCTTCGCCTTCCTGGCTGTTCCGGGAAGTTAGTTCCCTGATGAGCTTTTCCTGCTCCTTACTGGATGATGACAACATGTCATTCTGGCTTCTCAGTTCAGCCAATTCTCGTTGCAACCTGTGCAACATAGCCAATACCAGGGCATTGGGATCTGGAGTAGCAAACTCATCCCACAGATCCACATAAATCCCTTCACCTTCAGCCATTTCAACTGTACACACTTACAACATAGATTAGCAAAAGTTTATAAAACTTCAAAAAAAAAACAAAATATGTAATAAGTAGTGAGCACAAAATTGATAGCCCAATTTTTGTAACCGGGGCTCCGATACCATTTGTAACACCTCTAGTTACGGAATTTTTTTTTTTTTTTCCTTTAATATATACTTGGATCCCCTTTGTATTTTCCTTTCAAATAACATTCAATGCTACCCAAATTCACATTAGACTCATGTACATACCAGGCTAAGTCTCTTATAGAATTCTTATAGCCCTAAGTGCACTCATATTTCTTTTTCCACATGTGGTAATGATATATCACATATATATACAATACCAAATCCTTATATATATATGGCATTGGATTAAGTCCATTAAAAATTGCATTCAATTATACCTATCTTATATATACATAAACCTCACATATAGCTATTGGTACCACCTGGTACCACTATTGAAGGTGCGCCCCATACAACCACACGACATAAACTATATTTATATATATATTTGTCGTCGATGTCAATGCCCTTAAACTAAAAGCAGTTGTCGCCCTCCAACAAATATTTGACATAGCGTAATTTCGTTGCAGGCTATAATGAACCTTCAATTGAGTACATCATACCTACCATACGTTCCGTGAATGTTATGTATAGACAGAGTTATAGAAAAATTTCGGCGTTTGGATTATGAGGCTGGTGAAGACGTGTCGTCCTCCACCCGAACTGGTTATGCATGACTGGCGTACATTCTTTACAGTATGCTCGCGGCGTGGCTACCTCCTTTCCCTCGGATAACTATTGCGCTTATCACCACAGTACAGAATGCTGGCTGTATAGGCGGTGGCGTAAACCCTAGTTTTTGATTTGGGATCTGCCCACACACGCGTTGTGTGCTCCTCCGCATGGTATCCCATCCTAGTATGATTTCAGGATTGTATGCGCCGTCTACTGCACTGTTTCGTAAATCCTTATATATATATGGCATTGGATTAAGTCCATTAAAAAGTGCATTCACTTATACCTAACTTATATATACATAAACCTCACATATAGCTATTGGTACCACCTGGTACCACTATTAAAGGCGCGCCCCATACAACCACACGACATAAACTATATTTATATATATATTTGTCGCCGATGTCGATGCCCTTAAACTAAAAGCAGTTGTCGCCCTCCAACAAAGATTTGACATAGCGTAATTTCATTGCAGGCTATAATGAACCTTCAATTGAGCACATCATACCTACCATACGTTCCGTGAATGTTCTGTATAGACAGAGTTATAGAAAACTTTCGGCGTTTGGATTATGAGGCTGGTGAAGACGTGTCGTCCTCCACCCGAACTGGTTATGCATGACTGGCGTACATTATTTACAGTATGGTCGCGGCGTGGCTACCTCCTTTCCCTCGGATAACTATTGCGCTTATCACCACAGTACAGAATGCCGGCTGTATAGGCGGTGGCAAAAACCCTAGTTTTTGATTTGGGATCTACCCACACACGCGTTGTGTGCTCCTCCGCATGGTATCCAATCCTAGTATGATTTCAGGATTGTATGCGCCGTCTACTGCATTGTTTCGTCCATCTGGGTTTGACGCGTGAGTGAAATATAATATTTTTCTGGTTTTTGTTTGCAGGAGCACGTTTCGTTCGCGGGAGGAAGGCTAATGCAAGTACTGGGTGCATTGAGTTTGGCCTCTGGCTGTTGAAAATTTCTAGGTTTACCTCTGCGCCGGCATGCATAGGATACCCTCCTCCTCTGCGCCCATTGATGGCGCTTGGTACCTTGCTGTCAACGAGATAGGTTTTCTCAATAAACCTCGGGATTTTCTGATGTACTGATATAGTGGAATGAGGGTTTCGGTGTTCTTTTAATTGAAACCCCCTTCATTCGACCTAATTCCCAGATCTTTACTATCTTGGTTTCATTTTTTTTCTTTCTCTACAGTATCTAACTAGCTGTAGTATATCTGCGCAGAGGAGGCAGGAGATCGTAGCCTCTTTCTGTCCACCTTGGAGCAGCTTAATTCTTTTTATTTCTACCACAGTGTTGCACTCCATTTGGAGTCTGATCTATGGGGTTTTGGAGTTAATAGTTATCATTTCTGCGTTCATTATGTTTCCTACGTGCCTAAACATTTGCAGGTCTTTCAGGGGGTTAAACGTCGAGATTCTTCCAAATCCCATTTCCCACACGTCCAAGCGCGGAAGTCGTTACACAACCAACTTTCACATTTCCTCGCGCACCGTCTGGTTTCCTCCTTTTTCGGTGGTTAACTTCAGCATGACGCAAAGGTGAAACACTACTCGCAGGTAATCCCTTAGTTCTTTCCTTCCGGTTATAACGATTTTGCTTCAGTTAGTTTATTATGTGTTGACCCCATCCTGCTATCATTCAAAAACACCCGAGATCTGTCAAATTTATTCTAGGTTTGTGATTATATATTTATGTCGAACGGTCTCATTCCGCGAGAATAATAAGTGTTTTGAATCTACAGTTTCTAACTATGTCCATAGTTTCCAATTCAGCTTACTGTCATTTTTGGTTGTGCTTCATACGAGGAAAGGGTGCCGAATTTTTCATGTCGGCTACCCACCTCCCTGAACGAAAGCTCCGCGCTTCTGTTTCACTCGCTTTGGTGAGGATAGTATACTTTCTGAGCGCAAGTTATTTCACGCTGGCTTTGGAAGGATTTACGTACTATTTCTGATATGTAAAATTTATTTTAAAACGTTGCAGGAAGCTCAACTACAGCCATTAATCATGTCCCTGACTATTATTTTGGGAAGCGTTGTTTCATATTTTGGTTGCGGTTCATCCGGCGGCCTCACAAATGCCACGGCCTCTTTTATGGTGGCCTAACAGAGGATTTCGTTGATTTGACCTACTGTGCACGTCTCTATAATGACTATCGTTTGATCGTAACTCCTTTGGAACCCTGCATGACTCTTTTATCATTTGGGTTTTATTATTTTTTTTCTAACTCTTTCGCCCGAATCAAAATCTAATGAGTTTATGATGGCACTCAGTATTTATTATTATCTCCTTGTTTTATCATAATTGCATGTATGGCCAGCGCCATGAATACGATTCGGGTTTAGCTCTCGGCGTCGGCATTTTTATGGAAACTGTGTCCAGCTACAAGCATCATATTAGTTATTTATCATGGACTCTGTTAATTTTGTTTAACATTAAAACAATCCTTGACGTGCCGTAGCTATAAAAGTCGGACAGCCAAAGGTTTCGTTTGATATATGGCTAAGACAGTGGGTTTTAAATTGACTGTCACGCACTTATGAATTTTAATTATACATTTACTCTATTAGTCGTAGGAATCACATATATATAGGTTTCATTGTATCCTAACGCAGTCGCATTAACATCTCCTTTTTGCACATATATATAATTCGTGGGTATGGTTCGTATTTATAACTCTTTTTTTTTTTTATAATTCCATACATAAGATACACATAGGTATTTCCCTTTTTGACCTATGAAATTCATATATAGATATAGGTATAACCCATGTGCGGTCTATGTAAAAGGGAACTATGGGTAATGGTTCTTAACATTTATTAACATATGGATATTTTGTTAAATGCTTTTACATGGATTTAATAGTTCCTTTGCTAGTACACATTTAAGCCTAAATTAAATCCATAACCATAATATTTATTTCATTGTTATAAGTTGATTTCAAATGCAATAGACTCAATACATGCTATATAGGCTAGAATACTACCATAGAATAGAAGTACTTCGTAGCTGAAAGAATAGAGGATTTCATATACTAATTTCTTAAATTTCTTTGCCTCAGTTCTACTACAATATTCCATATGCTATTGTCTTAAATTTCTTTATCTCAACTCTACTACAATATTCTTCTAACATACTTATGAGCATGTAACATCACTTTGCATCTACATGAACTCAGAATTTATATAATTATCTGTGGAGATTAAGTAACTCCAGATCTAAACCATCCTTCGTTTAGAGATTCTGGAGTTTCTACTCTATGAATTTATGGTCTGCAACTAACCAGAAACTGGAAGGTGAAAGCCTTAGCATGGATTCTGGTAAGTGTAGTACTAAGAGAAATCATACCATTAAATAGATTTTGTTTTTATATGTAGCCAATTCATATCATCATACAGTAGAATAGCAAGAATTTAAGAACATACCAAAATCTGCAATTGACCAACCTCCCAACCTTAGAGTCCTCTTTGTCTCCCAGGACTCACCCCCGAGCAGAGATCACCTCCTCAGACAGATCAACCTCTGATCTACCTAGGAGCAGCTTATTTAAGCTCATATTTCCCCAAAGTTGTATGAGCATGTTTCTCACTGCTATATGATTGCATTAGCAGGATGCTTTCTTTCCTGTTTAGCCTAGGCTTCCCATTTTTGGATTCTTTAAAGCTGCTTTAAGCTTTTCCTCAGCTTTTCCAGCTTTTTCTCACCTCTTCCCAACTACTCCTCTTCATTGGGGAAATTTAAATTCCTCCTCAGAATCTAAATTAATTTCTTTCAAGGATTTTTGAAATATTTTTGGGGATTTGTTGCCTTATCCATCCTCATGGATTTGGCAAGTGAACTCTAATTCTCATCTTGGTCAAAATGCACAATCATTTTATTTATTTCCTCAAATAAAATATGCAATTACATTCACACCACACTTATCCCTTGGGGTCCACCCCCTTAGGGTTTAAGTTCAAATGTCTAATCTTTAAAAATTCAACACACAAATTGGGGGTGTTACATTTATAATATGTTGGGTAATGGTTGTCCCTTGGGTTCACCAATTCCTTTGGTTTATAATATTAAACCCTTGGGTTTATTAGTTCTTTTGGTTTATAATATGAATAATCGATCAATTTCATCCATGATCAAATGTCACATTCTGACAAATATTTTCTCAATATGAAAATCACCCATGGCCAAGCATGGTCATAGTTGGTCCAACGTCGCATTGTGACAAAAATTGTCTCAATGTTTAAATCAATTCCCTTGGGTTCACCAATTCCTTTGGTTTATAATTTTTTGGATAATGGTTTTCCCTTGGGTTCACCAATTGATTTGGTTTATAGTATTAAACTCTTGGGTTTTATTAATCTCTATTGTTTTTAATATTGCCCTTAGCGTTACTGATCCCTTAGGTTTTTAATATTTATCCCTTGGGTTCACTGACTCCTTTGGTTTATAATATTAAACCCTTGGGTTTATTAGTTCTTTTCGTTTATAATGTTAATCACACATTCGGTTTATTACTCTCTTCAGTTTAAAATGCTAATTCTCAGGGTTTGTTAATTTCTTAGATTTTTCAGTTTAAAATATTAATTCTTAGGGTTTATTAATCTTTATTGTTTATAATATTCATCCGTTAGGTTTATGATATTTATCCCTTGGGTTCGCTGATTCATTTTCTTTATAACATTAAACCCTTGGGTCTATTAGTTATTTTGGTTTATAATGTTAATAATATTGTTGGTTTATTAATATATTATGTTTAAAATATTGATTCTTATGGATTATTAATTTATTAGGTTTTTTAGTTTAAAATATCAATTCTTACGGTTTATAAATCTCTTGTGTTTTTAATATTGATTCCTTATGTTTATAATATTTATCCTTTGGGTTCACCAATTCCTATGGTTTATAATATTTAAACCTTTGGTTTATGATGATATTGGGTTTGTATTATTAATTATCCCTTGGGTTTATTAATATCTTCACTTTAAAATATTAATTGTTAGGGTATATTAATCTCTTAGGTTTTTTTTTTTTAAATATTGTTTCATATGGTTTATTACTCTCTTGAGTTTAATATTAATATATTAATATATATTATAAATAAAAATTCAAATATTTATTAATAATGATTATTAGTAATATTATAATATTATTATTAATATATATTATTAATAATATAACCAACTATGATATAATATATATTATAAATATATTATTAGTTCTTTAGGTTTATTAATAATATAACCATCTATCATATTAATATATAAATAAATATTAAAATATTACATATTATTTATATCATTTTTATATTAATATATATTATATATATTTCAATTTAATTTATAGTATGTATATAGTTAATATTATTAATATATTAATAAATATTTTTAATGTATATTATTAATACTTATTATAATATTAATAATATATATAAAATATTTTTGTATATATTAATAATGATTATTAGTAATATTATAATATTTTTAATATATATTATTAACAATATATATAAATAATATTGAAATATTTTAATATTTATTTAGTAATATTAATAATATTATAATATTACTAATAATCATTATAAATAAATATTAAAATATTTATTAATAATGATTATTAGTAATATTATAATATTATTAATAATATAACCAACTATAATATAATATTATATTAATATATTATTAGTTCTTTTGGTTTATTAATAATATTACCATCTATGATATTAATATATAAATAAATATTAAATTATTATATATTATTAATATTATTTTTATATTAATATATATTATATATATTTCAAGTTAATTTATAGTATGTATATAGTTAATATTTTTAATATATTAATAAATATTTTTAATATATATTATTAATATATATATATAATATTTTTGTGATTTAGCATCATAATTAATATATTTAACATATTAATATTCTTATTAATATATAATATATATATTTCAAGTTAATATAATAAAATTATTATATATAATATTTATTTATTGATATATATTTTAATGTGATGGGTAGTGGATATAGGCCTATCGGCGTATATCAACCACATTGGTAAATGTGGTTGTAATTCTATTTTATATACGCCTATCGGCGTATATCAACCACATTAGTTTTTACTAATGTGGTTAGTTTGTATATATATATATATATATATATATATATATATATATATATATATATATATATATATATATAAGGGATGAAATTTATATTATAAAATAATTCAAGGGATAATAAAAAGGCCTAAAAATAGAAACTAGAGAAAAATTAAATAAGGAAAAAACTAAAAAGAAAATTAAAAACAAAGGGGAATAAAACAAGAGAGAGAGACAAAAACAAAGACACAAGGCAGAAGGAACTCAACACACGAGGGATAAATCATTTGGAGAGGGCTAGTCGAGTTCTTACTTAATTTCCACCCATCATCCTTGTTGAGATTCTTAGGATGCCTCTAAATTTCAATAGCTATTCTCAGCTTTCTATGATGGAAGTGATCCACCTTAGCAATGAATTTGTAGTCTTCAATGAACACATGGTGACACGATTTCCCAGCATGCACTGCAAGAGCAGAAGTGCGGGATCGATTGTGTCTAATGTCTGCAACATCTTCATGAATTCTCTGTTTAATGGATCGACCAGTTTCCCCAATATAGGGAGTACCAACGGAACAAGGTACTAAATAAACACCTTTCATGTCCTTATGGTCAATAGGGTCCTTGACAGACCTAAGAGGAATCTTGATAGCACAAAGAGGCTTGAACGAAGAGGAGACATTTTTTCTCCTAAGGACATGGGCAATTCTTTCCGTGGTACCTTGGATAAACGGGAGATTAACCTTGGAGATAGAATCCACCCGAGTAGACTTGTCCCTTAAGCCTTTAATGGCTTTTGAAAATTCCTTAAGACCCTGACATCTGCTATACCCATTAGTCTCAAACACTTCAAGAAGATGGGATTTCTTCGACAACAAGTGGCTATTATCATATATTCTAAGAGCACGGGTAGCCAGAGTGCAGAGAACGTGCTCAGTGTGAGTATTCTTGCAAAAAAATTCCTGAGAGATAGAAACATCATCCTTTCTAGAGAGAAGAATATATAAGAAGGGAAGGCAACCATCCACCTCTACTTCCATTGTGAATTTGATGTGATCCAACTAGGAATTAAAGTGATCAAGAAACAAATGTAACTTCTCGCGGCCATGGGGCGAAATGACACAGGTAACATCCATGAACCTATTCCATTTCTTAGGGCGAAATTGAGCTCAGACCAAGGCCTTCGCTTGAAAATCTTCCATAAATAAGTTAGCAAGAACAGGGGAAAGAGGGGAGCCCATGGAAACCCTGCAGGTTTGCTCATAGAACTAACCTTGGAAACTGAAAAAGGTCGATTTGAGGCATAGGCCAACCAACTTAGAACTTTCCTGGTCCAAGACCCGCTTAAATCTGGCAAATGGTATCTCTCATTTTCTTTAGAGCGTATTGGATGGCTTCTCGGCTGCTAAAGCACCGCAGGTGGAAGAAATTTCGAAGAAGAAGCACACCGTTAAGTTTGAGAAACTTTTGTCTTCTCAGACCTCCTCGTTCGTGGTTCGATCCAGTGTAAGCTAAGCACAAATATTTTCCCTCAGCACGTGGGTAAGAAGACAATATTCAGATTCCTCCCTAGGCTTATCTGTTGGAATATTGCAAATTCCAGAATTAAAATGGAGAAATAAAACTTCCCCTCCACAACACAGAGAAATAAAATATCAATCTCAGAAAACAGAGTTTTCAACTTAATAAAAAAAAATTTTATTCCATAAAATCTGTTACAAGTTCTTCCTCTATGCAGAGGGAATTACAAACTGTTGGACTGCTTCTAAGCACAGTTCCAAAAAAAAACTTTCTCTATCTCCTTCTTAAAAAAACTACTGTGAATTTACATTCACTGTCTCTGTTTAAAAACAAAAAAAAAACTAACAACTTTTTGTTTTCTAAAACATATACACTGCTGTGTATTTTTTTAATTCTCTGTCACTATCTTTTTCAACGCACTGCTGTTCTTACATATAAAAATAGAACTGCACTGTTCTATATCTCAGCAACTAACTAAAAATTACAATACTGTTCTATTACATATAAACAAAATATCTAAATTCCATTTAATGTCATTCATTGACTTTACAATCACCGCTTAAAAAAAAATTTATGGTGCCATAAATTCTGGATGCGCCGCGTAAAAATCGAATTGATGACAATTTTGAACGTGGCACTGTTTGAAAGATTTTCCCGCGGTGGTGGCGGATTGGTGGCGCGCCGGTGGTGCATGGTGGCAAATTGGTGGAGCCACCACAAGACGGTGGTTACGGGGGTATGGTTCTGCCCGTACGCAGCAGCTGGGGTGAGGCCCCGTAGTTAACCACAGCCATTGATCGTCGGTCAACGCGCAATCACCCAGTCAACTAAGGGGGGTACACTCCCGTTAACTGTCGCGCTATTTATCCTCCCGTACTCCGCCGATCGCTCCCAATCTGCTGTCGGTTTAACCCTGCGCCGATCAACCGTTCTGCCGCCTGTTCAACCGTGCAGTTGGAAATTATATTCCAACACTCCCCCTTAACTTCCACTATTGGGTTTTCCTGCATACCCAAGCATTTTCTCAAGTGTTCAAAGCTTTTCTGCGCAAGTGGCTTTGTGAGGATATCTGCAAATTGATCCTCCGTTCTGTAATGTTGCAAAACTATCTCACCATTGTTAACCAATTCACGTATGAAGTGAAACTTGGTGTCAATGTGTTTAGTCCTTTTATGAAAAACAAAATTTTTAGACAATGCAATAGTTGAGCTATTGTCGCAAAATATCACTGTCCCTTTTACCTGTTCTTGACATAAGCTTCTCAACATTTTTCTCATCCAAACTGCTTGACACGCTACTGCTGTAGCTGCCACATATTCCACCTCTGCTGTATAAAATGCTACAATTGTTTCTTAGAAGCCCATGAAATGGCTCCTGAACCCATATGAAAACATAACCGGAAGTGCTCTTCCGATCATCAACACTTCCAGCCCAATCACTGTCAGTGTATCCAACTAAATCTGAACATTCTGAAGTAGTATAAAAAATACCAAACCTTTTAGTACCTTTAACATACCTCAAAATTCTTTTTGCTGCTTGCCAATGTGCATCCTTTGGCTTTTCCATGAACCTAGAAATAAAAATAACAGCATGCATTATGTCCGGCCTAGTTGCAGTCAAATACATAAGGCTGCCAACTATGCTTTTGTATAGACTAGGATCAAAATCCTTACTGCTGTCCTCTCTGCTGAGTTTTAATCCCATCAATGTGGGAGTGATTGCTGCTTTTCTCTCCTGCATGTTAAATCTTTCAAGAACCTCATTAACATACTTTTCCTGTGAGATAAAAATCCCATTTTTATCTTGTTCTACTTCTATTCCCAAGAAGTATCTCAACAAACCCATATCAGTCATTTCAAATTCTTCTTTCATGACTATTTTAAAATTTTCAATAAGGCAATCATCATTACCTACAAAAATAACATCATCAACATACAAGACTACAATCAAGATTTTACCATCTTGTTCTTTGATGTAGAGGGTGGGTTCTCCCTCACACTTTTCAAAACCATTTTCTAGTAGATATGAATCTATCCTACTGTACCACGCTCTTGGCACTTGCTTCAGCCCATAAAGAGCTTTCTTCAACTTGCATACTTTGTGCTCTTGGCCTTTCTTTTCATAGCCGAGAGGTTGATCAATGTAAACCTCTTCCATTAACACTCCATTCAGAAATGTTGACTTCACGTCCATTTGGTAAACTTTCCATTTGTTTTGTGCTGCTATGGACAACACTGCTCTCACGGTTTCCATTCTTGCAACCGGTGCGAAAGTTTCCTCATAATCTATCCCATGTTTCTGTTTATAACCTTTGACGACAAGCCTTGCCTTGTGTCTCTCTATTTTTCCTTCAGCATTACTCTTGGTCTTGTAGACCCATTTAACACCAATGCCATCTTTACCTTTTGGGAGTTCAACCAAATCCCAAGTCTTTTTTCTTTCTATGGCATTTATTTCCTCATCCATAGCTTCTATCCATTTCCTATCCTTGATAGCTTCTTCGAAATGAACAGGATCATCAACATGAAAATATAAAGAAAACAAAGAATTGATACCTTCATTAGCTATATCTTGTTCATAAATTTATTTCAAACTTCTGAATTTCTTACCTCTTTCAGTAGGTGTACAAATACTTGAAGAAGCACTTGAATTTCCTCCTTGTGGTGTGCTTGGAGAAGCACTTTCATTTCTCCTCAAGGGTGTGCTATGCTGCTCTTGTGTTGGTGCTACTGTTTGGGGATGTATTTCAGCCAACTCATCTTCATTTTCATCATGAGATAAACAGTGTTTAACATTCACTGTTTGCTTCCATCCCAAGCTTCCTCTTCAATGAACTGAACGTCCCTGCTCACAATGAACTTCTTGGTGGATGGGTTATATAACATGTATGCCTTGGATTCCTCACTGTATCGAATGAAAATACATTTCTCCCCCTTGCTGTCCAACTTCCTCCTTAGCTGATCTGGAATGTGTGCATAAGCCACACATCCAAAAACCTTCATGTGTGTGACACTTTTCTTTGTGCCACTCCATGCCTCTTCTGGCACTTTGTTCATAACTGCTTTTGTAGGACATCTATTCAAGATGTACGCTGCAAAATGTACAGCTTCAGCCCAATAATCATTAGGCAAATGCTTTGCCTTTAACATACTCCTCGCCATGTCCATTATGGTTCGATTCTTCCTTTCGGCTACTCCATTTTGCTGCGGAGTATATCTAGTTGTAAACTGCTTTTGAATACCATTTTCTCTACAAAAATGTAGAAAATATTTAGATATATACTCACCTCCTCTATCAGTCCTTAGAACTTTGATATGCAGCCCACTCTGATTCTCAACAAGTGCTTTGAAATTGCAAAATTTTTCAAACACTTCACTTTTGTTTTTCAAAAAGTAAACCCAAGTTTTTCTTGTAAAATCATCTATAAATGTTAGCACATAGTGGTTGCTTGCAAGTGATGGAGTTTGCATCGGTCCACATACATCTGAGTGGACAATCTCTAAGGGTGCTTTTGCCCTTATGCTTTTCCCGGAAGGAAAACTTTCTCTGTGTTGTTTCTCAAGAATACAACCTTCACAAAGGCTGTCCGGTTTCTCTATCAATGGTAAACCACTTACCATCCCTTTTCTGTTCAACAAATTAAGACCTCCAAAGTTGAGATGTCCAAATCTCAAGTGCCATAACCAATTATCATCTTTTGGTTCGCTTTGAAAAGTCTCCTGTGCAACTGCTGCTTTCTCTTCACCATTCTTCAAGTCTGCTCTCATTCTGAGAGGGAACATCCTGTTCCTTGTCATCTTCACTTCAGCAATACATTGTTTGCTGGGTGGTTTATCCATGATGGTACAAACATCATTATCAAAGAAAACATTATATCCCTTATGAACAAGTTGTCCAATACTTAAGAGATTACACTTCATTCCTGGAACATAATAAACATCTGCTATGGATTTCTTTGCACCTAATCTTGTTAAAACATTCACATCTCCTTTTCCCATAACAGAAACTTTTCTATCAGTTCCTAGTGTGACTTGTGACTGTACACTTTCATCTAACATAGAAAACATTGCTAAGTTTCCTGTCATATGGTTACTACAACCGGAGTCTAGAAACCATAAATCCTCATTCTTTTCTTCAGCCATATTACAAGCTAAAAAAAAATTGTTTTGGCTACTATTTTCTCTAGTGAAATTTGCACTAGTTCTACCTCTCATATCTTGCTTCTTCTTTCTACATTCATTAGCATAATGACCATATTTTTTACAATTGTAACATTGGACATTGGATTTGTCATACCTTTGTCCTTGATCATTTTGCTGACCACTCTGCTGGATGTTGCCTTGGCCTTGATGATGATTTGGATTGCTGCCCCTTCCTTGAGCATTTGCTGGACTGTTCCTTCCACCTCTGTTTTGGCTTCTGCCTCTTCCTCTTCCTTTGCCTTGCCCTCTTCCTTTTCCGAAAGACATCTGGGTCTTAAAAGCATGTTCAAGAGATGAGTTTTCATTCCTACTCAATCTTTGTTCATGGTTCATCAGTGATGCATGTAGTTCATCAACTGAAAACTTTGTGAGATCCTTACTCTCCTCTATGGTGGTTACAATCACATCGAATCTTGAGGGTAAACTTCTCAAGAGTTTTTCAATAATCCTCTTGTCTTCAAGAGTCTCTCCATGAGATCTGATTTGTGTGACCATTCCAATCACATGAGTGAAGAATGAGTCAATAGTTTCTGACTCTTTCATACAGAGAGTCTCAAATTCTCTCCTTAGCAACTGAATTTTTGTTGTCTTCACTTTCTCCATGCCCTAATAAGCTGTCTTGAGAGTTTCCCATGCTTCTTTGGATCTGTTAGCTGCTGCTATCCTCGGAAACACACTCTCATGCACTTCTTGATACAAGAAGAAAAGAGCCTTGGCATCTTTCTTCTTATTGCTCTTCAGAATCTCTCTTTCTCCCTGAGTTAACATATTAAACTCATGTTCATCTTCTGGCTCTTCAAATCCATCCTCAAAAAATTCCCATAAGTCTTGGGAGACAAATAAGGCCCTCATAGTTATTGACCAGTAGTCATAATTTTTCCCATTAAATTGAGGGAGATGGATATTTCCCATACCCATACCAGTGCTAGCTCCAGCCATTCTGCACTATGATTAAAAACACTTGACTATGTTTAAATTTACTAACTGTACTACAACAGTAACACAAGAACTATATAGAGAATTACCTTTGAATTCTTCTTGTCTGAACCTTCACTCTGCTGGAGAGGCTTCTGCAATAACGAATTCCTTTTCTTCAGCTTATTTGACCTTCAAATAGCCTGAATTTGCTCCGATACCATGTTGGAATATTGCAAATTCTAGAATTAAAATGGAGAAATAAAACTTCCCCTCCACAGCATAGAGAAATAAAATATCAATCTTGGAAAACAGAGTTTTCAACTTAATAAAACAAATTTTTATTCCATAAAATCTGTTACAAGTTCTTCCTCTATGCAGAGGGAATTACAAACTGTTGGACTGCTTCTAAGCACAGTTCCAAAAAAAAACTTTCTCTGTCTCCTTCTTAAAAAAACTGCTGTGAATTTACATTCACTGTCTCTGTTTAAAACAAAACAAAAACTAACAACTTTCTGTTTTCTAAAACATATACACTGCTGTGTATTTTTTTAATTCTCTGTCACTATCTATTTCAACGCACTGCTGTGCTTACATATAAAAATAGAACTACACTGTTCTATATCTCAGCAACTAACTAAAAATTACAATACTGTTCTATTACATATAAACAAAATATCTAAATTCCATTTAATGTCATTCATTGACTTTACAATCACCGCTTAAAATTTTTTTTATGGTGCCATAAATTCTGGATGCTCCACTTCAAAATCGAATTGATGAAAATTTTGAACGTGGCACTGTTTGATAGATTTTCCCGCGGTGGTGGCGGATTGGTGGTGCGCCAGTGGCGCATGGTGTCAAATGGGCGGAGCCACCACAAGATGGTGGTTACGGGGGTATGGTTCTACCCATACGCAGCAGCTGGGGTGAGGCCCTGTAGTTAACCACAACCGTTGATCGGCGGTCAACGCGCGATCACCCAGTCAACTACGGGGGGTACACTCCCGTTAAATGTCGCGTTATTCATCCTCTCGTAATCCGTCGATCGCTCCCAATCTACTGTCGGTTTAACCCTGCGTCGATCAACCGTTCTACCGCCTGTTCAACCACGCAGTTGGAAATTATATTCCAACATTATCTGTGCTTAATCCCTCTATAGTTTTGGTCTTGGTTTCCTCTGTGGATCAGCCCTCTTCGGTTGTGGTGGGTTTATCAGGGATTGATCCCTTTACAGTTTCGATCTCAGTTTCTTTGATGGATCGACCCTCTTCAGCAGTAGTTTGGAACTAGGTTGGGTTTAATGATAATCCTTCTTGTTGGAGTTTCCCTCTATCGTTGATGACGCATTATCTGCTGTGGATTCGGTTAGAAGCAGAGATGATCAACCCTTGATCCGAAGCGGGTTAACATGTAGTTCTTCTGCCTCGACTCCACCGGTCACTGTGGCATTCTCAGGCAACATATATGTTTCAGCGGAATCGTGACCACCTTCTAAGCAGTATTCTTCCCAGTGCTTCATCCGAGGTGTTCCTAAGCTGGTGCAACATCATCGAGCGTGTTCTCTGTCTCTAGATTTGGTCTCGTTGGTGCGTCTTGGCTCTGCATCAATGTTGTATCTCTCCAGCGTTCTTCCGAATTCAGATTCAAGTTCGGTCCCATCTCTTGCCAACCACAATGCTAGCAACCATGGTTTCGGTAAAAGGTCCATTCACAATTTAATTTTAAATAAACCCTTGAACAATGAGCCATCAAACTTCTTACATCTTAATCTTAAGGATGGTCCATCGAACAAGTTTTTCATAATAGATAATAATAATGACTAACCTAATAATTTATCAATTAATAATTAACAATAATATTACTACATTAAAAATAATACCACTATTAATAATAACCATCTCAACCTGAATAAAAATAATAATTTGGAAAATAATATAAGTATTAACCCTGTTATAATAACAATTTTAAATAATTATGTAGATAATAATAAAAGAAATACCCCTATTATTAATAACCATATTAGCATTAATAAAATTAATAATAATAATAATAATAATAATCCCTCTTTTTTGAAGATTCCCATTGATGACATTATTTGCAACATCTAGTATGGAATCAAGTATCTTCCACATAATATTAAGAAAAATATTAGGCAAGATTTCTCGATTATTCTTTAGAAGGCGAAGCCTCCAGGAAGTAATTTAAGAAAGCCTGAGTTTCTTGCCCTTAAGTCCCTTAGAAGCAACCCTAACATTTTCATCCTTAAGGATGATAAGGGTGGTGCAATTGTCATTTTGGATAAATCTGACTATGTCAGCAAAATGGTTGACCATCTTTCCCTTAGTGGTAGCTATGTTAAGCTTAAAAATAATCCCCTGAAACCTATTTCGAAGGAGATTGCCCTCGTTTTTAAGTTTTATCCCTCTCTTAATCCTCTCTTGAGGATGCTTATTGAGAGTAATCCCCTAAACCCTAGGATTTATCGCCTTCCTAAGATTCATAAACCTGGGGCCCCTTTAAGACCTATTGCTAACACAATAGGTGGTCTCTCTTATCATTTGGCTAAATTCTTAGCCTAGAAGCTTAAGCCCCTGGTAGGGCTTACTGATTCTTATGTTAAGGACTCCGCTTATTTTATTAAGGAATGGAAAGACATCAAGCTAGATCCTAGGATTTTTTAGTCAGCTTCGATGTTATCTCCTTATTCACCAAAATCCCCATCCCTGAAGCCATTGAAGTCATTAAGCGGGTATCGGACCAGGACACTTCTAAGTTGGTTGTCTTATGCCTCAAATCGACTTTTTTTAGTTTCCAAGGTGAGTTCTATGAGCAAACCTGTGGGGTTTCCATGGGCTCCCCTCTTTCCCCTGTTTTTTCTAACTTATTTATGGAATATTTTGAAAGGAAGGCCTTGGCCTAAACTCAATTTCGCCCTAAGAAATGGAATAGGTTCGTGGATGATACCTGTGTCATTTAGCCCCATGGCCGCGAGAAGTTAGATTTTTTTCTTGATCACTTGAATTCCCAGTCGGATCACATCAAATTCATAATGGAAGTAGAGGTGGATGGTTGCATTCCCTTCTTATATATTCTTCTCTCTAGAAGGGATGATGGTTCTATCTCTCACCAAGTTTTTCGTAAGAAGACTCACACTGAGTAGTATATTCATGCTGATTCTCATCATTTTTTGGCTAAATAATTTGGTGTTCTCTGCACTATGGCTACCCATGCTCTTATAATATCTGATGATATCCACTTGCAGTCGGAGAAATCCCATATTCTTGATGTGTTTGATACTAATGGGTATAACAGATCTCAGGGTCTTAAGGCCTTTTCAAAAGCCTGTTAAGTCTTAAGGGACAAGTCTACTTGGGTGGATCCTATCTCCAAGGTTAATCTCCCGTTTATCCAAGAGACCATGGGAAAAATTGCCCATGTCCTTAGGAGAAACAATGTCTCCTCTTCTTTCAAGCCTCTTTGTACTATCAAGAATTCTCTTAGGTCTGTCAAGGACCCTATTGACCATAAGGACATGAAAGGTGTTTATTTAGTACCTTGTTCCTGTGGTACTCCCGATATTGGGGAAACTGGTCAATCTATTAGACAGAGAATTCATGAACATGCTGCAGACATTAGACACAATCAATCTCGCACTTCTTCTCTTGCAGAGCATGCTGGGAAATCGTATCACCATGTGTGCATTGAGGAATCCAAAGTCATTGCTAAGGTGGATCGCTTTCATCATAGAAAGTTGAGAGAAGCTATTGAAATTGAGAGGCATCCTAAGAATCTCAACAGATATGATGGGTGGAAATTAAGTAAGAGCTTGACTCCAGCCCTCTCCAGATGATTTTTCCTTCGTGTGTTGAGTTCCTTCTGCCTTGTGTATTTTTTTTTCTCTCCCTCTCATTTTATTCCCCTCTGTTTTTAATTTTCTTTTTATTTTTGTCCTTATTTACTTATTCCCTAGTTTGTATTTTTGGGCCTTTTTATTATTCCTTGGATTATTTATAATATTAATTCTTGCCCTGCCCACGCCCCCCCCCCCCCGAAACACACACACACACACACACACACACATGTATCCCCCTCTCTTCTTATTATAACATTTTAAATTTAATCTCTCATTTTTAATTTCTCTTATTAATTTAAGATTATTCCCTATGCTATTATTAACCCTTATCCTTTTATATTAATTTTATAATTTTTTTATATTAAATTATTATATTATTATAATAATTGTAATTTAATTTTTCGTTTTTTAAATTATTTAATTTCTCTTATTAATTTAAGATTATTCCCTATTCTATTACTAACCCTTCTCCCTTTTATATTAATTTTAAAATTTTAATTTTTTACTAGAATTATTATATTATTATTCATTGAACTTTTTATATAAAAATAAAAATAATTAAAAACTTTTTATTCTAACTAATTAACTAACTAGTCAAATAAAGACTAGTCTTTAACCACTAGTTTTAAGGGCTAGTTTTATGAGCGCAGGCAATGGTGCAGCCTTGCTATGCCTTGCTATTTATTCTTTGAGATCGATTTCCTTCTTCACGTTGTCTTGTGGATGAACCACAGTACATGGTTCGAAATCTCGACCAAATCCCAATGATGTGATTAAACCTAAAAACATACATTTATCTACATTTTGGATCACAAAAGGCTTAGATCTAGCACAACTTTAGTTATAAATATAAAATTTACTTCACAACGTTTATTATATATTATAATGAAAATAACTTAAAATAATTCACATTTAAATAAGAAATATTTAAAATTTAAAAAAGAACAAGATCATGTATATTTTATTTTAAGCGAAAAAACTCAACAAATTATTTTTCCCAAAGTGAAATCTGAATCTTTTATCATCTCGGCTCAACAATATACTAAGGAGTGTTATAGTTATTCTTCAAATTATAATTATTTTTATTTTATAAATATTTAAGTTAATTATATAAATTTAATTATAATATAAAGTTTGCTCGACAGTAATTGCTAAGTATTATATTGAAAATAAATTAAAATAATTCAAAATAATTCACATTCCAATAAAAAGCATTAAAAAAAAACAAAAAAAAACATGTATATAATTTCTTATATAACCATAATATTTTTATATATAAATTTTATGGATCAAAAGCCAAATTTCTAATATATATTTTATTTTTTAAATCTTCAAAAATATTTTTTTAAGTTTTGAAATTTAAAAAAAAAATAACAATTTTTTCTTCTAAAAGTGAAATCTGAATCTTTAATTATTCAGAAAGAATCTCATTTGATGAAATTATATAAATCATAATCTACCTGTTATAATTTATAAAAGCTTGGAAAAACAATAATAGAAACCTGCATTCTTCCTGCATTATTGTGCACTTTTGACATTGAAATATAATAATAAAAACACTTTTCATATTTAAAAACGAAACCTGCATTTTCCCAAATTATTATGAGCTCCAGAGGTATTTCTTTCACTCATAGCAGTAACACGGTTAATCATAATCATAATCGTCCTCTTCATAAATTGTCAAAAAATTATTGATTCTGATTATACCATACACATTCATTTCATTATTAGCCTTTTTCCTTGAACCTACGGAATGAATCAAGAAACCATTCTTGCCATTTCTTGATCGATTTGTCAGTTGGTTGCCAAACAATAAAAGATACTGAGTAAATTTTAATTGCACACGGTAATGTTTGGATTTACAGTTTACATTTACATTTAAATAAATAAGAACAGATATCATATGATATGAGATAAATAATGTTTACATATACAGTTTTCTGTATATTAGATAAATACACCACACCAATGCACACATACACAAGCAATTTAAGATGCAAATACGAGGATATCAATAATCATATCATTTCTCCCATGGTTTAAATTAAAAACCAAAAACGTCGAGACACATTAATATGATTAAACCAGCAGCAGCAGTACAGGCCATGCAATAAATTATCTAATCCAACTCCATAAAGAACAGTCATAATTTAAATTTGGAACTTATTGAAGAATGGATGGAGCCCTTACACTCGCGCCGGTAATATCATTTGTAAGCTGTATTAAAAAAAATATCTAAATATTTAGAAACCAATTTTCTGCATTGATAATACAATGAGAACTGGTTATATTTAACTTATCAATAGAATGGCGAAATCTTGTGATAAAATCATTATGCAGCTAGAGCCTGATATTCTCATGATCTTCTTTTGTTGTTTCCTTCGTTGGTCAGAGGGCAGAGGATGCATCAGCAACGCCAATCCGAGAATTATGCCTCGGCCGGTGCGCATCCTTGGGACCACAATAGTGCAGCACAAAAGCTGCGATTGATATAATAATCACAGCGGCTATTGATATGGTGGAAATTAATAGCCACATCTCCATTTTTCCTACAACAGTTAGAGCATGATTTAATTAAAAGTTGATGATACAAGTCATGAATAATGCAAAGATCGATTTAATTAAAAGTTGATGATACAAGTCATGAATAATGCAAAGATGTTAACCAAGTATAATCAAACCTTCCATTGGAGTTGCTGTGCAGGTGGATGGAACTGAATCTGTTAACGAATCTAACTTTCAACGTCTTTCACTTCTTCATTCTTCACTTCTTCTTTCGTAGGTCTGGATCTTCGTATTACGTCCGATAATAATATGGATTTCTATTTATAGACGGGTTAGGGTGGGAAGAAAAAATAATTGAATTGTGAATGTCGTTATTGAAGAATATTTGAAAGCATTTCAACGGCTATAAAACATCATTACCGTTTGACACATTTCAACGACTATAAAAGATCAATAAAAACTTTATGTTCGGTTATATTCTAAAATGGTATTGCTATTTGTAAAAATATTAGAGGTTTGAGGTTTATTTAAAGTAGAGAGTTTTTTGAGAACTGTGTATATGGCTGGTTGACTCATCTTTATGGGTAGGAATGTAGGAAGAGAAGAGTGTTGGACTAAGAATTTAAGGAAATTAACCTTTAGAATAATATTGTTAAGAGGGTGTATGAGTATTAATTGAGTCAAAGTGTTGAAAGAGAATTAGAAATAGAAATTATAAATTAATGTCAAATTGTACTATTAAAATTCAAATTTTAAAATTAATAAATAATAATTAAGCTTTAGGGAAATCAATTATTGAGCTTAAAATTTCAATTAAAATTAGAATTAAAAAAAGATTAAAATTAAATTTAAAATTATAATTATTTGGATAATATCTTATTATTATAAGTATAATTTAAGAAATAAATAAAGAATACGGATTAGGGTATTTTGATCAATTAATATAGAATCAATGATAAGGTATTAAATTAACAATAAGGTGAATGGAGAGGGAAAGAGAGATTTAGAATTAAAGTCATTTATACATAAATTTATTTAATTAAAGAGATGAGGGGGGTTGATCAATGATTAATCATTACATATTGGATAAGCCCTTAATTACAGGGGAACATTTTTTTTAAACCAAAACATAAAATTAAAAAGATTAATAAAATTAAAATTAAGGAGGAGAGAAGCCCAATAAGATAAAATCAAAATGCGGGTCTAAAAAAGAATTAATTGAATTAATGGTAATGATGGAAATTAATGAGTCACGAAAGGGGAGATGAAAGAAGATGAAAAAACATGACAACAATGGGGGGGTGTGGGGGGATTTTAGGATATGTTAGACTTAGTGATATATTGTTGAGAGGACAAAAAATGGATGGTGGGCTTCCATGATTGGCTTAAATGATATCCGTCATCAAAATTAAAGTTATTTTGTCGCTTCTCAATCTTGAGGGCCTACCTAATGGCTCGACAGATATGGAAAGGGGAGGGAGCAAGGATTTTGGATTTATCAAAGAAAATAAGATGGTTAGTAGAGTGAGAATGTTGAGTTATGGCCAATTTGGCGACACGGTCATCGTAGGTGTCCTCCATGTGTATTTCACCTTACCATAATTGGGTTTAATATGTGATGTCTCTAAGCTACCATTAAGGTGGTTTTAATATGTTATGTCAAACTTTAACATCATCATCATTTAAGGAATATCAACGGCTATAAAACATCAACAAAAACTGTATGTAAAAATTGTATGTTCGGTTATGTTCTAAAATGGTATTGTTATTTTGAATTTGGAAAAATATTTGAGCTAACATAATTGGGATTAATATGTGATCTCCCCAAGCTACCATTAAGGTGGTTGTAATATGTTACCTCAAACTTTAATTTAATTTTAATCAAATTATTAAAAAATACAATTTGTTAATGAATTTTTACAAGGAAAATCAAATGACATCCATGCTTTTGAATAAAATAAATAAATAAAAAACAAAAAGTTTGACAAATAAAATAGTCTAGGTATATTTATAAACGATCTAAAAGAAATGCTTATCACCATAATAATTAGAAAGCTAGCTAGAAAAAGGGTGAAAGTAATAAAACCTCGAAGAAATGATCCAAGGGAAACTTGTCTTACACTTATACTAATCTCCTTTTGGTTCCAAACCACATTTTCTAGAATTTGAATTATTTATTTCTTAGTAGTAAGCCTATCCATAATGACTTTTCCCAAAAACATTGTGATTTTCGAACACAAGTCAATAGTCAAGAGATATTATTTTTTCCAACCTCAATGTCATCCAAAATGGGGACCTAGTCTATAATATTAGATAAGACATTGAAATTGGAGGTGTAGGTTTGGTCAAAGGAAAAAAAATATATTTAAGCATCCAAGTAAAACAACTAAAGCATAGGCAACCAAATCAACGGGGAACTCCAATTCCCAATCATCGTGGCTTAATAAAGTGGGAAGGTTATATTGAATCATAGTAAAGTTCAGCAAGGGAGCTTTGACTCACCCTTTACCTACGAGTGTGGAGAAATGAATTGATTCCTTAGGTCAAGCAACAATTGGGAAAGTTTCCAATCTATTACGCGGTTCACCTACATTTAGGAAAGCAGGACAACATCAATGGTTAGGTAGATGTTCCATAGTGAGAGGTGTTGCGATGAATCTATGAATCTAGTTGATCATCCTCATGGAGGATGTGAGGGACTCACTAAAGGTGGTCGGTCTTTGAAACACCTTCCCATGAAAATCTAAAAGGTCTTCATGCACCATATTTGCAATATGCTCGATGTATCCTTATTCTAAGGCCTCTGGTTGGAGTGTAGCTTGGGATATTTCTTGACTAGTACCTGCATTGCCACTCCTTTGGACATACGCATGTAATGTTGATATGTTTTCATTCTATTTTGCGCTGGATTTAGTTTGTCCTTTACGAGTTGGAAACCTTGTTATTGATGCTCAATATTATCTTCCACTTCTTGAAACTTAGAATTATCTCTTAAATATCATGTGATCGATGATATCCATAAAGTGCCATAAATGGGGTCATTCTTGATGCGGTATGAAAGGAAGTGTTATACCACGATCTTGCTATAGGTAACCACTCGACCCATTATGTTTGTTTATCATATCTAAAAAAATGAATATATTCCTCGAAACATTTGTTCAATATATTATTTTTGGCATCATATTGAGGATGACAAGATGAGCTATGAGTTAATTGGGTACCAAGACAAGAAAATAATTTTATCCAAAAATTTCTCCTGAAAATGAGATCTATATCACTTACAATAATATTTGGGATTCCATGTAGATTTTGAAGTGTTTCCACAAATGAAATAGTGATTGTACTAGCTTTGAAAGGATGATATAGTGCACAAAAGCATGCATACTTGGAAATTCTATTAACTACCACCATAATGACACTCTTTTGGTTGGACTTCAGTAAAATTGTGATAAAATCCATAGAGACCTCCTCCCAACACTAACTTGCAATCGCTAATGGATGTAAAAGACTCAATACTTTAATTGTTTCCACTTTATTTTGTTAGAAAACCAAACATTCTACCACAAACTTTTGAATATTAGATTGAAGGCCATCCCAAAAAGAATCATTCTTGACCCTGTGGTAAGTTTTTAAAAATGCCATGTACCCTCCTATAAGAGAGGTGTGAAATTCCAAAATGATTTTTTTTTTTTTTTGTGGAAATTTGTTACATAGATTGTTACTAGGATTAATACCTCTTGCGTACAAGAGAAATCTCCCTATTAATTCAATGAGGAACTAGGAACAAAGGTCCATTTGAATATTTATTTCTCTATATTATTTGTATTTTAAGATCATTACAATCAGGAAATTAAAGATGGCATGCTCCTACCTTTCAATCCAGATGTTTGATGTAATCTTTTGTATTTCTCTCCGATGTAGTTCTTCAATGATGAGTAGAATCTGCAATCCCACACAAGACAAATAATCAAAGCATCTACAGTATATAATAATCATAAATAATAATCCAACTTAGTTATCAAGGAATCAAAGTATTGACATAATTTCCATGAATTAAGAAACAAGACAACACAAAAAAGAGATCCATATGTATTATCATAAATTAGAAAGATTTATCTTACAACATGATGCCTTAATGTTGTACAGATTCCTCTCGGATGGCTGCGCAATCATTTTCCTTTAGTCTGATAAGCCTTCCTCTCTAGAATTATGAGCATGAAGTCATGGGCACAAAGGTGTGATCTTCAATGTGTCAACAAAAACTCACTAATATAGAAAATATGAATTCTATGAACTCTCTTCGGCTTAGAAACTATACAGATCAGTCTCTATTCACAATGATGTCTAGGTATCTGCTGTATCTATATGTATCTACCCTTCAACCTTAAACTTGAGCTAAATATATAAAAGGATTGAGGTAGTTCCAGATCCATTAAGAGAGGGATGGATTCCTCCCATGAAGCAATTTGAGTTCCTTGGACCAAGGGATAAGCTCCATGAGTGGAGAGATAAAGCTCAAACTTGTATGACTTTAGAGGCTTCCATTTGGGAGAATATTTGACCAACTAGGTTTCTAGAAGTTACTTTTTATTTTTACTTTCTTTTCATTGGGGGTGCACAAGTTTTAGTGGTGAAAAGAGTGGCGATCATTGTGGCTAATGGAAGGAGCATAAACGCATCCACAAGAAAAGGCTACAAAAACCGCACAACAAATCTTTTAATGGTTTTACAGAGCTTTTCTCCAATTTCCAAGAATTAATTTAGGAACATGAGTGTTTTTTACTTGTAAGGGAACATGATATGGATTGTGATAGACACATATGAACATTCAAATTTCATGGTGACAAAATGGCTTGTAACAGATTCCCCCCTAAAGTGCGAAGTCTGAGAAAGTTTTTCTAAAGAGTGAAGTGCTTTATCATTCCGAGGATTGGATTGGAGACACCGGTCGAAAAATTGTAAAAAAATTCAATTCAAATATATATCATCATTGATATAGGCATTCCCATACTCAGAAAAACTAAGTGTTATGGTACAGATATGATTTCAGTATTACATCAAAAGTAGACAAAGTATGGGCACATCCATTTGTCATCAGAAGTCTATTATATTATGAATAAAAAAACTCCTCGCAACCTGCATGGTGGAAAATAAATCAATGGTCTTGATTTATGTTTCTCAAACTAGTATGAATCTCTCCATGTGATTAATTATGTCGGAATTCGAACATGGTAGAAACCACTTGATTACTAGTAAATGATGAGAACCATTAACAAGTGTGAAAGAAACAATCAATAATGATAATGTCCCTCAAAGTACTTCAACAGAATCTATGAAGTGTGAATGAATGATTTGTAGTCGAACACCCATAGAATCATTCGATCGAAGCTCAATGATGAAAACCTATCGTTGAAGGCAAGAAACCTGCCATCAAGGCATGTAGATTCCAAGGTAATGATATGATTCTAGATCAACTTTCTAGATAATAAGCTGACGTCAATAGAAAGTGGTCCATTGCAGGAAAGCCTATGAACCATTAGATCAAGTTTGGAAGAAATATTTTGCAAGGACAGACTCAGCGATGGTCAACGCGAATGGAGACAAATATTTTCAATGAATGGTAAATTGAACTTTCTATTGAACACATAACAACACTATAAATGGCTTGGCAACATTTGACCTAAAGATAATACCTAGAAACCGGCTGAAGAATTTCAATGTGGTTTGATTAACTCTAAGAAAAATGATTTCCAAACCCAGGTACAAGTGTAACAAAGTGTTGTGTTCAAGAGAGACATACTGCTTTCTAAAACAAGGACAACAAATGGATTTTTTTTCTCTCATTTTCCCCCACCATCACTCGCTAGTACCTCTTTCCTTTTTTCAAGCTCGAGGAGGATAACATTTTCCTTTTGTGTAAGGTCATCCTTCAGATAAGTTGGTCTTAGTATTAAAAACGAACCCTAAGAAGGAGTGGTTCGTTCCTATTGTGATCGACAGTTCCTGTACGGTTTAATTTTAACGAGTCTAGTATAGGAATAACTCAGTGTTTTTCAGTTTTATGGAGTCAGAAGAAAGAACTCTGTTGACCATGATTAGTCAACGTGCACCGTTTTCATAACTAGTTGAATTCAGTCCGATAAAGGGGTAAAATTATACTCAATGAATGATAGTTCATTTATTTTAACGAGTTCAAATAGTCAAGTGCTCAACGATATTTTCATGTTTAAAGAGTCTGAAAAGGGCTTAAAAGAGGACTCCAAGGTTTCAATTTTTCATATTTTTATAGTGTTCGAAAAAGAGATAAAAGTGCACTCAATGTCAAAATGATTCTTTTCACCAAAATCCCGTGTCCTGCACAAAAAATCAAACAATTATGAACATCACCTCTCAAAAAGGAAATTTATCTCAAAGAATAAATAGCAAGGCTGCATCATTTCTCGGTCACCTCTCATAAAACTAGTCATTAAAACTAGTGGTTAAAGACTAGCCATTATTTGACTAGGTTAGTTAATTAGTTAGAATAAAATGTTTTTGATTATTTTTATTTTTATATAAAAATTTCAATGAATAATAATATAATAATTTAATAAAAAATTAAAAATTATAAAATTAATATATAAGGGAGAAGGGTTAATAATATCATAATCTTAAATTAACAAGAGAAATTAAATAATTTAAAAATGAGAAATTAAATTACAATTATTATAATAATATAATAATTTAATTAAAAAACAAAAAAATTATAAAATTAATATAAAAGGGATAAGGGTTAATAATAGCATAGGGATTAATCTTAAATTAATAAGAGAAATTACAAAGGAGAGATTAAATTAAAAGTATTATAATAAGGAGAGAGGGGCAATATATATATATATGGGCAAGAATTACTATTATAAAATACTCCAAGGGATAATAAAAAGGCCTAAAAATAAAAACTAGAGAAAAAGTAAATAAGGACAAAAATAAAAAGAAAATTAAAAACAGAGGGAATAAAATGAGAGAGAGAGAAAAAACAAAGACACAAGGTGGAAGGAACTCAACGCACAAAGGAAAAATCATCTAGAGAAGGTTGGAGTCCAGCTCTTACTTAATTTCCACCCATCATCTCTGTTGAGATTCTTAGGATGCCTCTCAATTTCAATAGCTTCTCTCAACATTATATGATGGAAGTGATCCATGTTAGCAATGAATTTGGAGTCTTCAATTCACACATGGTGACACGATTTCCCAGCATGCTCTACAAGAGCAGAAGTGCGGGATTGATTGTGTCTAATGTCCTCCAGCATGTTCATGAATTCTCTGTCTAATGGATCGACGAGTTTCCCTAATATTGGGAGTGCCATAGGAACAAGCTACTAAATAAACACCTTTCATGTCCTTAGGGTAAATAGGGTCCTTAATAGACCTAAGAGAATTCTTGATAGTACAAAGAGGCTTGAAAGAAGAGGAGACATTGTTTCTCTTGAGGACATGGGAAATTTTATCCGTGGTCCCTTGGATAAATAGGAGGTTAACCTTGGAGATAGGATCCACTCAAGTAGACTTTTCCCTTAAGGCTTTATAGGCTTTTGAAAAGGCCTTAAGACCCTAATATTTGCTATACTGATTAGTCACAAGCACATCAAGAATATGGGATTTCTTTGACTACAAGTGGCTATCATCAGATATTCTAAGAGCATGGGTAGCTAGAGTGCAGAGAACACCAAAGTTTTTCGTAGGAAAATGATGAGAATTAACATGAAGATACTGATTAGTGTGAGTCTTCTTGCGAAAAACTTGGTGAGAGATAGAACTATCATATCTTCTAGAGAGAAGAATATCTAAGAAGGGAAGGCAACAATCCACCTCTACTTCTATCGTGAATTTGATGTGATCCGACTGGGAATTAAAGTGATCAAGAAACAAATCTAACTTCTTGCGACCATGGGGTCAGATGACACAGGTATCTTCGATGAAACTATTCCATTTATTAGGGTGAAATTGAGCTAAGGCGAAGTCCTTCCTTTCAAATTATTCCATAAATAAGTTAGCAACAATAGGGGAAAGAGGGGAACCCATAGAAACCCCGCAGGTTTTTTCATAGAACTCACCTTGGAAACTAAAAAAAGTTGAGTTTAGGCATAAGGCAAACAACTTAGACGTGTCCTGGTGTGAGACCCGCTTAATGACTTCAATGGCTTCAGGGATGGGGATTTTGGTGAATAAGGAGACAAAATCAAAGCTGACTAATCAATCCCCCGGATCTAGCTTGATGTATCTTGATTCCTTGATAAAAGAAGCTGAGTCCTTAGCATAAGAAATAGTAAGCCCTACCAGGGGCTTAAGCTTCTGGGCTAAGAATTTAGCCAGATGATAAGAGGGACCATCTATTGTGTTAACAATAGGTCTTCAAAGGGCTGCAAGTTTATGAATCTTAGGAAGGCCATAAATCCTAGGGGTAATGGTATTACTCTCAATAAGCTTCCTCGAGAGAGGATTAAGAGAGGGATTCGACTTAATAACAAGGGAAATATCCTTAGAAATAGATTTCATGGGATTCTTTTTAAGCTTAACATAGCTACCACTAAGGGAAAGATGGTCAACTATTTTGATAACATAGTCAGATTTATCCAAAATGACAATTGCACCACCCTTATTAGCCTTAAGGATGACAATGTTAGGGTTGCTTCTAAGGGACTTAAGGGCAAGAAACTCAAGCTTGCTTAAATTACTTCTTGGAGGCTTCGCCTTCCAAAGAACAATTGAGAAATCTTGCCTAATAGTTTCTTTAATATTATCCGAAAGATCCTTGATTCCATACTCTATGTTGAAGATAATGTCATCAATGGAAATCTTCTTAGGGGCTAGGGAGAAATTAAGCCCCTTATTATGAAGACGAAAAACAGAAGAATCAAAATTCAAAGAGGAAAGATTGATGATATTTTTCATAAAAGAGGGACTATTATTATTATTATTATTATTAATGCTAATATGGTTATTAATAATAGGGGCATTAATTTTATTATTTTATACATAATTATTTTTTTAATGGTTATTATGAATAAGGTTAATACTTATATTGTTTTCCAAATTATTATTTTTATTAAGGTTGATATGGTTATTATTAATAGGGGTATTATTTTTAATGTTAGTAATATTATTGTTAATTTTTTTTTTTTTTTTTCTAAGTAAAACTCATCTATTAACAAAGGGATAATATTACAATGAGACCAAAGTTAGAGACTACTGACTTAGAGGCAGAGTTTTCAAGAAGAAGCAGAGAGAATTGCCATAGCCCACGCAGGGGAACATAGTGAGATATTTCAGAGTTTACTTTGAGCCAGAAATGTACAAAAAGACGCCAAAAAAATTCCACAACCAACAGAACAGAGATAGACCCAATAGTTTGGGTAGCAGGAACAGAAGAACAAACAAGCAACAAACCCATTAATCGTCGGGAGACTCCTCCACTATCCGGTACCATCCAAAGGCTTGCATATCACGGGCGAGCGCTTCTTCAGAGGCCGAGGGACCTGGTTCAGCTGGGGCCCTGTCTTCAGCCTGAACAGAGCTTGCAGGGAACAACGGAGGCTACACCGAAGCCCGACCACTTTCCAAGTTGATATTCGAGAACTGGCCGATTTCCGTAGCAGGAACGACAGGCTGCGAGCTGGACTCCCCAGGCTGGTGTTCCTCAAGAAAGACCACCGAGAAGATAGCTGTGATCCACGGTCGGGTGAGGGCACTGTAAAATATGAAACGCGCAGAGCCTGAGGTGGGGACCAAGGTGGCCTGAGGCCGCGACGCTTGGGAGCTCCAGTTCTGATAGACGCCATGAATGCACCCCCTTCCACTACGAGTTCGAGGGTAATGGCCAATGCCTGGGCCACTGGACGAGGAAGGCGAGATCGAGGATGGGTTGGAGTGACCCCTGGAGGGGCGTCCCCTGGAGCCTCCTCGTCGGCTCCGCATACGGTGTCGCAGCCGAGGCATAGTGAGAGTCGGCAGATACCTAGGAGCAGCAAAGACAACGCTAAAAGACTGCGGAGGGAGGCCAGAGATCGGAAGGAGACCCTCGGGGAACTGGGGAGTCAGAGTAACACTCTCCACATAACACAACTCCGACTGACAGACCCTCTCCCAGCGATGAAAATACCAACTAACGACACCAATGCGGACGAGAATGAAAGCCGAGGCCAGGTGACATATAACCCGGCGCATATGGTACCAATCCTTTGAATGCTCAGCGCCCACTCGCACCATATCCATCCTTCTCACGCATAGGATATCAACCTTCATAACTGCTCCTTTGATGTGAATCGAGCCAGAGCACTCGAAGGCCGGAGCCGTCGCTGAGGAGATCAAGTGAAAGCTGAAATTTTCTGATCCCATGACCTCGGTAGGAGCAGTGTATAAATGCTGCAGGCTATCGCGCGGAGGGAAAATTAACTTTGCGTACTCGACGAGCCTCTTTCCCATCTCATTAGCATTCCATCTGTACACCCGCATCCGGGATTGTTAAAATTATTATTGTAAATAGTGTTATCATAATTATTAATTGATAAATTATTAGTTGAGTCATTATTAATATTATCATTATTATCATCTTTTACTAAACACTTGTTCGATGGCCCATCCTTAAGATTAAGATATAAGAATTTTGAGGGCTGATCGTTCGAGGGTTTAAATCTTGAATGGACCTTTTACCAAAACCATGGTTGTTGGCATTGTGGCTGGCAAGAGATGGGACTGAACTTGAATCTGAATCTGGAAGAATGCTGGAGAGAGACAACATTGATGCAGAGCCAGGACGCACCAACGAGACCGAAACGAGAGACAGAGAACACACTCGATGATGTTGCACCGGCTTAGGAACACCCCGGATGAAGCGCTGGGCAAAAGAATGGTCAGAAGGCAACCACACTTCCATTGAAGCAGTTTTGCTACCTGAGAATACCGAAGTGACCGATAGAGCTGAGGAAGAAGAAGGACCGCTAACCCGATTCGGATCAAGAGTTGATCATCGTTGCTTTTAACCTAATCTGCAACAGATAATAAAGCGTCATCAACGACAGAGAGAAACTTTGGCAAAATTTTTTTAGAAGAATTATCATTAAGCCCAATCGGGCTCCAAACCACCGTTAAAGAGGGCCGATCCGTCAAAGAAACTGAGACCGAAACTATAAAGGGATAAATCCCCAATAAACCCACCACAGCCGAAGAGGGTTGATTCGTAGAAGAAACCGAGACCAAAACTGCACAGGGATCAAGCATATATAAACCTAGGGAGGAATCTGAAGACTATCTTCCAACTCATCCGCTGAGGGTAGAGATCTGCGCTTGGATTGACCCATGAAATAGGAGGTCTTGGGAAGAGAAAAGTTTCTCAAACTTAACAACGTGATTCTTCTTTGAAATTTCTTCCACCCATAGCACTTTAGCAGCCGAAACACCATCCAATACGCTCCAAAGATAACGAGAGATACCATTTTCCAGAATTAAATGGAGAAGAAAAAGCTTCTCAGCAATAAAATCTTAATCTCCCCTTAATTTACCAATCTTTGATCAAAGCAAAGAGAGGCTGGCTTTAAGAAAAATGGACTTGTTATAAGAGAAGTTTACAGGGTGAGAAATACGAGCAAAAACTGGAATCAATGATGCATCTCTACATCTTTTGAGGAATGTGAGATTAGATTTATTCTTAGCTACGTATAGTCTAGCCCGCTCTAATTGACGAGCCTTATCAACCATTTGCCTTTCGTGTAGGGAAATAATGTTAAATCTAAGACTTTTGTGATCTATAATGTAGATAAATGTATGTCTTTCGGATTAATCACATCATTAGGATTTGGTCGACGTTTCGAACCATCTAATGTGGTTCATCCTCAAGACAAGGTGAAGAAGGAAATTGATCTCAAAGAATAAATAGCAAGGCTGCATGATTGCCCAACCTCCGCTCAGAAAACTAGTCATTAAAGACTAGCCATTATTTGACTAGGTTAGTTAATTAGTTAGAATAAAAGGTTTTTAATTATTTTTATTTTTATATAAAAATTTCAATGAATAATAATATAATAATTTTATAAAAACTATAAAATTATAAAATTAATATAAAAGGGAGAAGGTTTAATGATAGCATAGGGAACAATCTTAAGTTAATAAGACAAATTAAATAATTTAAAAATGAGAAATTAAATTACAATTACTATAATAATTTAATAAAAAAAAAAATTTAAATTATGAAATTAATATAAAAGGGATAAGGGTTAATAATAACATAGGGAATAATCTTAAATTAATAAGAGGAATTAAAAAGGAGAGACTAAATTGAAAATATTATAATAAGCGGAGAGGTGCAATATATATATATATAAGGGATAATAAAAAGGCCTAAAAATAGAAACTACAGAAAAAGTAAATAAGGAAAAAACTAAAAATAAAATTAAAAAAAAAGAGGAATAAAACGAGAGAGAGAGAGAAAAAACAAACAGACAAGGTGGAAGGAACTCAATATATGAGGGAGATATTATCTAGAGAGGGCTAGAGTCCAGCTCTTACTTAATTTCCACCCATCATCTCTGTTGAGATTCTTAGGATGCCTCTCAATTTCAATAGCTTCTCTTAGCTTTCTATGATGGAAGTCATCCACCTTAGCAATGAATTTGGAGTCTTCAATGCACACACGATGACACAATTTCCCAGCATGCTTTGCAAAAGCAGAAGTGTGGGATTGATTGTGTCTAATGTCTGCAACATGTTCATGAATTCTCTGTCTAATGGATTGACCAGTTTCCCGAATATAGGGAGTACCAACGGAATAAGGTACTAAATAAACACCTTTCATGTCCTTAGGGTTAATAGGGTCCTTGATAGACCTAAGTGAATTCTTGATAGTACAAAGAGACTTGAACGAAGAGGAGGAATTGTTTCTCCTAAGGACATGGGAAATTTTGTCTGTGGTCCCTTAGATAAACGGGAGATTAACCTTGGAGATAAGATCCACCCAAGTAGACTTGTCCCTTAAGCCTTTACAGGCTTTTGAAAAGGCCTTAAGACGTCGAGATCTGCTATACCCATTAGAATCAAACACATTAAGAAGATGGGATTTCTCCAACTACAAGTGGCTATCATAAGATATTATAAGGGCATAGGTAGCCAGAGTGTAGAGAACACCAAATTTTTGAGTAGGAAAATGATGAGATTCGACATGAAGATACTGCTCAGTGTGAGTCTTCTTATGAAAAACTTGGTGAGAGATAGAACCATCATCCCTCCTAGAGAGAAGAATATCTAAGAAGGGAAGGCAACCATCCACCTCTACTTCCATGGTGAATTTGATGTGATCCAACTGGAAATTAAAGTGATTAAGAAACAAATCTAACTTCTCGCAGCCATGGGGCCAAATGACATAGGTATCGTCCATGAACCTATTCCATTTCTTAGGGAGAAATTGAGCTGAGGCCAAAGCATTCATTTGAAAATCTTCCATAAATAAGTAAGCAACAATAGGGGAAAGAGGGGAGCCCATGGCAACCTCGCAGGTTTTCTCATAGAACTCACCTTGGAAACTGAAAAAGTCAAGTTGAGTCATAGGTCAACCAAATTAGAAGTGTCCTGATTCGAAACCGGCTTAAATCTGGTAAATGGTATCTCTTGTTATCTTTGGAGAATATTGGATGGTGTTTTAGCTGCTAAAGCACTGCGGGTGGAAGAAATTTCAAAGAAGAATCATGCCATTAAAATTGAGAAAATTTTGTCTTCTCAGAACTCCTCATTCGTGGGTCGATCCAGCGTAAGCCAAGCGCAGATATCTACACTCAGTGCGTGGGCAGGAAGACATTCTTCATTTTCCTCCCTAGGTTTATCTATACTTGATCCCTCTGCAGTTTCGGTCTTGGTTTCTTCTATAGATCAGCCCTATTCGGCTGTGGTGGGTTTATCGGGGATTGATCCCTTTGCAGTAGTTTCTTCGACGGATCGACCCTCTTCAGCGGTGGTTTGGAACCCGGTTGGGTTTAATGATAATTTTTCTCAAAAGGTTTTGCTAGAGTTTCTCTTTGTAGTTGACCACGCGTTATTATCTCCTGCGGATTCGGTTAGAAGCAGTGATGATCAACTCTCGAGCTGAAGCAAGTTATCTTGTCGTTCTTCTGCCTTGGCTCGACCGGTCATTGCGGTATTCTCAGGCAGCGAAAGCACTTCAATGGAAGCGTGGTTGCCTTCTGAGCATTCTTCTGCCCAGTGCTTCATCCGAGGTGTTCCTAAGCTGGCACATCATCATCGAGCGTGTTCTATGTCTCTTCATTCGGTCTCATTGGTGTGTTCTAGATCTGCATCAACGTTGTCTCTCTCCGGATTTCTTCCGGATTCAGATTCAAGTTAGGTCCCATCTCTTGCAAGCCACAATGCCAGCAGCCATGGTTTCGGTAAAAGGTCCATTCATGATTTAATTTTAAATAAACTCTTGAACGATGAGCCCTCAAAATTTTTACATCTTAACCTTAAGGATCGACCATCAAACAAGTTTTTAGTAATAGATGATAATAATGATAATATTAATAATGACTCAACTAATAATTTATTAATTAATAGTTATGATAATGTTATTTACAATAGTAATTTTAACAACCATATTACTAACATTAAAAATAATACCCCTATTAATAATAACCATATTAACCTTAATAAAAATAATAATTTGGAAAATAATATAAGTATTAACCCTATTAATAATAACCATTTTTAAAATAACTATGTAGATAATAATAAAAGTAATACCCCTATTATTAATAACCATATTAGCATTAATAATAATAATAATCCCTCTTTTTTTAAAAATGTCATCAATCTTTCCTCTTTGAATTTTGATTCTTTTGTTTTTCGTCTTCTTAATAAGGGGCTTAATTTTTCCCTAGCCCCTAGGAAGACTCCCATTGATGACACTATCTGCAACATAGATTATGGAATTAAGGATCTTCGAGATAATATTAAGGAAAATATTAGGCAATATTGCTCAATTTTTCTTCAGAAGGCGAAGCCTCCAAGAAGTAATTTATGCAAGCCTGAGTTTCTTGCCCTTAAGTCCCTTAGAAGCAAACCTGACATTGTCATCCTTAAGGATGATAAGGGTGGTGCAATTGTCATTTTGGATAAATCTAACTATGTCAGCAAAATGGTTGACCATCTTTCCCTTAGTGGTAGCTATGTTAAGCTTAAAAAGAATCCCCTGAAATCTATTTCTAAGGAGATTGCCCTCACTGTTAAGTTTTATCCCTCTCTTAATCCTCTATCGAGGAAGCTTATTGAGAGTAATCCCCTTGCCCCTAGGATTTATGGCCTTCGTAAGATTCATAAACCTAGGGCACCTTTAAGACCTATTGTTAACACAATAGGTGGTCCCTCTTATCATCTCGCTAAATTCTTAGCCTAGAAGCTTAAGCCCCTGGTAGGGCTTAGTAATTCTTATGTTAAGGACTCAACTTCTTTTATCAAGGAATGGAAAGAAATCAAGATAGATCCTGGGATTTATTAGTCAGCATCGATGTTTTCTCGTTATTCTATGTGCAAACCTACGAGGTTTCCATGGGCTACCCTCTTTCCCCTGTTGTTTCTAACTTATTTATGGAATATTTTGAAAGGAAGGCTTTGGCCTCAGCTCAATTTCGCCCTAAGAAATGGAATAGGTTCATGGATGATAACTGTTTCATTTGGCCCCATGGCCACGAGAAGTTATATTTGTTTCTTGATCACTTGAATTCCCAGTCAGATCACATCAAATTCACGATGGAAGTAGAGGTGGATGGTTGCCTTCCCTTCTTAGATATTATTCTCTCTAGAAGGGATGCTAGTTCTATCTGTCACTAATTTTTTCGCAAGAAGACTCAGACTGAGCAGTATCTTCATGTCAATTCTTGTCATTTTCCTGCTAAAAACTTCGGTGTTCTCTGCACTTTGGCTACCCATGCTCTTAGAATATCTGATGATATTCACTTGCAATCAGATAAATCCCATCTTCTTGGTGTGTTTGAGACTAATGGGTATAACAGATCTCAGGGTCTTAAGTCCTTTTTAAAAGCCTGTAAAGGCTTAAGGGACGAGTCTACTCGAGTGGATCCTATCTCCAAGGTTAATCTCCTGTTTATCCAAGGGACCACAAAGAGAATTTCCCATGTCCTTAGGAGAAATAATATCCTCTCTTATTTCAAGCCTCTTTGTACTACCAAGACTTCTCTTAGGTCTGTCAAGGACCTTATTGCCCTAAGGACACGAAAGGTGTTTATTTAGTACCTTGTTCCTGTGGTACTCCCGATATTGGGGAAACTGGTCAATCCATTAGATAGAGAATTCATGAACATGCTGTAGACATTAGACACAATCAATCCTGCACTTCTGCTCTTGCAGAGCATGCTGGGAAATCGTGTCACCATGTATGCATTGAAGACTCCAAAGTCATTGCTAAGGTGGATCACTTCCATCATAGAATTTGAGAGAAGCTTTTGAAATTGAGAGGCATCGTAAGAATGCCAATAGAGATGATGGGTGGAAATTAATTAAGATTTGGACTCCATCCTTCTCTAGATGATTTTTCCTTTGTGCGTTGAGTTCCTTCCACCTTGTGTCTTTGTTTTTTTTTTTCTCTCTCTCTCTCCCTCTAATTTTAATTTTCTTTTTATTTTTGTCCTTATTTACTTTTTCTCTATTTTCTATTTTTAGGCCTTTTTATTATCCCTTGGATTATTTTATACTATTAATTCTTGCGTATATATATATATATATAGTCCCTCTAATATTTTTAGTTTAATATCTCCTTTTTAATTTCTCTTATTAATTTATTATATTATTATTCATTGAAATTTTTATATAAAAATAAAAATAATTAAAAACTTTTTATTCTAACAAATAATTAACCTAGTCAAATAACGGTTGGTTTTATGAGCTATGACCGGGCAATGATGCAACTTTGCTATTTATTCTTTGAGATCGATTTCCTTCTTCACCTTCTCTTAAGGATAAATGACATTAGATAGTTAGAAACCTCCACCAAATCCTAATTAATCCTAAAGACATACAGTTATCTACATTATGGATCACAAAAGTCTTAAATCTAACATAATTTTAATTATAAATATAAAATTTGCTCCACAATAATTACTATATTGAAAATAATTTAAAATAATTCACATTTAAATAAAAAAATATTTAAAATTTAAAAAACAACAAGATCATATATATTTTATTTCAAGTGAAAAAACTCAACAAATTATATTTTTTTTAAAGTGAAATCTTAATCTTTTATCATCTCCGCTCAACAACATACTAAGGAATGTTACATTTATACTTCAAACTATAATAACATAACTTTAATTATAAATATAAAGTTTGCTCCACAAGAATTACTATATTGAAAATAATTTAAAACATTTCACATTTAAATAAAAAATATTTAAAATTTAAGAAACAACAAGATCATATATATTTTATTTCATGTGAAAAAGGTCAACAAATTATATTTTTTAAGTGAAATCTGAATCTTTTATCATCTCCGCTCAACAACATAGTAAGGAGTGTTATATTTATTCTTCAAATTATAATTATTTTTATTTTATAAATATTTATGTTAATTAGATAACTTTAATTATAATATAAAATTTTCTCCAGTAATTACTAAGTACTATATTTAAAATAATTCAAAATAATTCACATTTCAATAAAAAATATTTAAATTAAAAAAAGTAGGTATATAATTTCTTATATAAACAAAAATATTTTTATATAAATTTTATGTATCATAGAAACCAAATTTTTAACATGGATATTTTTTTTTTTTTAAACTTGAAAAATATTTTCTATTTAAAATTTAAAAAATAATATTTATACTTTATTCTTTTAAATCTTAAAAAATATTGTATATCTATTATAAGTTTTGAAATTAATTTTTTTTTTTTTAATAAAATACTATTTTCTTAAAGTGAAATCTGTATCTTTAATTATTTAAAAAACCACATAAACTTATAACATGTAGAATCTCATTTGATGAAATCATAATTTAGAAAAGCTTGGAAAAACAATAATAGAAACCTGCATTCTTCCTGCATTATTGTGCACTTTTGACATTGGAATACAATAATAAAAACACTTTTCATATTTAAAAACAACAATAGTAGAAACCTGCTTTTTCCCAAATTATTATGAACTCCAGAGGTATTTCTTTACTCATAGCAGTAACATGGTTAATCATAACCAGCTGACAGAGTTGAGAACAAGTTTGTTATATTATATAGCGCCTCTCTCTAATATCTAACTTCCCTTAGATGTTAGAATAATTATCATGAATCATATCTTGCTCATTTCAATCAAGAAGTAGGGTAGATGAATAAACAAATTGAGTTACTGAATAAATTCATATGGAAAAGTAAAATCCGAAATAAAATGCGTTAATCTGAATTGTACAACACGTCTACTCCTCGGTGAGAGTCCCGATATATAATCCTACCAAAGCGTTTAGGTTTATTTATTGGCGTGTTATTTAAATCAAGATATTTATCATTTGTTTAATTTTACAATGTAATTAAATTTTTAATTGGATTTAATTTTAATAATGATTGATATTATCTTTTTCCACTTAAATCAAAATTTTCATTTATAATATATCCTCCTCTTCATAAATTGTCAAAAATATATTGATTCTGATTATACTTAGGTTTATACTCATTCATTCCATTATTGACTGTTTTCCTTGAACGTACGGAATGAATCAAGAAACCATTTTCCACACATCTCCTGTTTCTTGCGATTTCTTGATCGATTTGTGAATTGGTTGCCAACAAAGAAACGATAAGGATTGAATTTTAATTGCACACGGTAATGTTTACATTTACAGTTTACACTTACATTTAAATAAATAAGAACATATATCATATGATATCACATAAATATGTTTACATATACAGTTTTCTGTATACTAAATAAATACACCATTCCAATGCACACATACACAAGAAATGGAGGAAATAGCAGATATATATAGAATTAAGATGCAAATACGAGGATATATTCAATAATCACATAATTTCTTCCATGGTTTAAATTGCAAACCAAAAACGTCGACACACATTAATATGATTAAACGAAAGAAATTAAAGAAATTAACTAATCGAACTCCGTAAAGAACAGTCATAATTTAAATTTGGAATTTATTGAAGAATGGATGGAGCGCTTAAACCCGCGCGGTTAATATCAATTGTAATCTGTACTTAAAAAAAAATCTAAACATTTAGAAACTAATTTTCTGCATGATAATACAAAGAGAACTCGTTATATTTAACTTATAAATAGAATGGCAAAATCTTGTGATGAAATGATGCAGCTGGAGCCTGATATTCTCATGATCTGCTTTCCTTCGTTGGTCAGAGGGCGGAGGATGCATCAGCAACGCCAATCCGAGAATTATGCCTCTGCCGGTGCGCATCCTTGGGACCACAATAGTGCAGCACAAAAGCTACGATTGATATAATAATCACAACATCTCCATTTTTCCTACAACAGTTAGAGCACGATTTAATTAAAAGTTGATGATACAAGTCATGAATAATGCAAAGATATTAACCAAGTTATAATCAAACCTTCCATTGGAGTTGCTGTGCAGGTGGTTGGAACTGAATCTGTTAATGAATCTAGCTTTCAACGTCTTTCACTTCTTTTTTCTTCACTTCTTCTTTCGTAGGTCTGGATCTTCACATCACGTCCGATAATAATACGGATTTCTCTTTATAGACGAGTTAGGCTGGGAAACAAAAAGAATTGAATTGTGAATGTCGTTATTGAAGAATATTTGAAAGCATTTCAACGGCTATAAAACATCACTATCGTTTAACGCATTTCAACGGCTCTAAAAACATGAAGATAAACTGTGTGTTCTGGAAGGATATTTGAAGGCATCTGAACGGCTATAAAACATCATCATCCTTTTAAGGCATTTCAACGGCTATAAAACATCAATAAAAACTTTATTTTCGGTTACCTTCTAAAATGGTATCTTCATGGGTAGGAAGCTAGTATAAGATGAGAAGACTCTTGGACTAAGAATTTAGGGAATTTAGGGAAATTAGAGTTTAGACAAAACATTGTTAAGAGGGTCAATGAACATTAATTGAGTCAAAATATTGGAACATAATTAGAAATAGAAGTTATAAATTAATGTCAATTTGTATGATTAAAAATCAAATTTATAAATTAATGAATAATATTATTAAAAATCAAATCTATAAATTAATCAATAATAATTGAACCTTCGGGAGATTAATTATTGAGTTTAAAATTTCAATTAAAATTAGAATTAAAAAAGAGATTAAAATTAAATTTAAAATTAAAATTTGGATAATATCTTAGTATAATTTAATAAATAAAAAAAATAAGAATTAGGGTATTAAATTGATGAACTAATATAGAATCAATGATAGCGTATTAAATTAATAATAAAGTTAATGGAAATGGAAAGAGGGATTTTGAATTAAAGTAATTTTATATATAAATTTATTTAATTAAAGAGAGGAGGGTGGGACGGGTTGATCAATGGTTAAGCCTTACACATTGGTAAGCCATTAATTAAAGGGGGGACATTTTTTTAAACCAAAAGGTAAAATTAATAATATTAATAAAATTAAAATTAAGGAGGAAAAAATCCCAAGGTAAAATCAAAATGGGGGTCTAAACAAGAATAAATTGAATTAATGGAAACTATGGAAATTTAAGAGTCACGAAAGGGGAGATGAAAGGAGATGAAAAAACATGATAGTAAAGCGGGAGCGGCGGGGGGGGGGGGGGTTGGGGCGTCTTTGGTATATTCTGTGGGGGTTTAGGATACATTAAACTTAGTGATAGGTCGTTGAGAGGAAAAAAAATGGATGGTGGGCTTCCATGATTGACTTAAATGATATCTGTCATCACGATTAATGTTATTGGAACGCTTCTCAATCTTGAGGGCTTCCCTAATGGCTCGAATGGAATGGAAAGGGGAGGGAGAAAATATTTTGGAATTATCAAAGCAAATAAGATGGCTAGTAGAGTGAGAATGTTGAGCTATGGCCAATTTGGTGACACAGTTATGGTAGGTCTTCGCCATGCGTATTTCACCTTACCATAGTTGGGTTTAATATGAGATGTCTCCAAGCTACCATTAAGGTGGTTGTAATATGTTATGTCAAACTTTAACATCATCATCCTTTAAGGAATTTCAACGGCTATAAAACATCAATAAAAACTGTATGTAAAAATTGTATGTTCGATTATGTTCTAAAATGGTATTGTTATTTTGAATTTGGAAAAATATTTGAGCTAAAATATTTGGGATTAATATGTGATCTCCCCAAGCTACCATTAAGGTGGTTATAATATGTTACCTCAAAATTTAAGTTAATTTTAATTAAAGTATTAAAAAATACAGTTTTTTAATGAATTTTTACAAGTAAAATCAAATGACATTCATGCTTTTGAATAAAATAAATAAATAAAAAACAAAAAGTTTGACAAATAAAATAGTCTAGGTATATTTAGAAATGATAAAAAAGAAACGGTTACAACCGTAATAATTAGAAATCCAGTTAGAAAAAGGGTTGTGAAAGTAATAAAACCTCGAAGAAATGAGCCCAAGGAAACTTGTTTTACACTTTGACTAATATCCTTTTGGTTCAAAACCCCATTTTCTAGCATTTGAATTATTTATTTCTTAGTAGCAAGCCTATCCATAATGACTTTTCCCAAAAACATTGTTATTTTCGAACACAATTCAATAGTCAAGAGATATTAGTTTTTCTAGCCTCAGTGTCATCCAAAATGGGGACCTAGTCTATAATATTAGATAAGACATTGAAGTTAGAGGTGTAGGTTCGGTCAAAGGAAAAATAATCCATTTAAGCATCCAAGTAAAACAACTAAAGAATAGGCAACCGAATCAACGGGGAACACCGATTCCTAGTTGTCTTGGCTCAATAAAGTGGGAAGGTTAGATTGAATCATAGTAAAGCTCAATAAGGGAGCTCAGACTCACCCTTCACCTATGAGCGTGGAGAAATGAATAGATTCCTAAGGCCAAGCAACAATTTGGAATGTTTCCAATTTGTTATGTGGTGCACATATGCTTATGAAAGTAGGACAATGTCATTGGTTAGGTAGATGTACCATAGTGAGAAGTGTTGCGATGAATCTAGTGGATCATCCTCATGGAGGAGGTGAGGGACTCACTAAAGGTGGTCAGTCTTCGACACATCTTCCCATGAAGATCTAAAAGTTCTACATGCACCATACTTGCAATATGCTCGATGTATCCTAATTCCAAGGCCTCTGGTTTGAGTGTAGTTTGGGAGATTTTTTGAATAGTACTTGCATTGCCACTCCTTTGGGCATATGCCTGTAATGTTGATATGTTTTCATTCTATTCTGCGCCAGATTTAGTTTGTCCTTTATGAGTTGCAAACCTTGTTATTGATGCTCAATGTTATCTTCCACTTCTTGAAACTTAGAATTATCTCTTAAATATCATATGATTGCTGATATGCATAAAGTGCCGTAAATGGGGTCATTCTTGATGTGGTATGAAAGGAGGTGTTGTACCACGACCTTGCTAGAGGTAACCACTCGACCCATTATGTTTGCTTATCACATACAAAAAATGAATATATTCCTCCAAACATTTTTTCAATATATTATTTTTCCCATCATATTGAGGATGACAAGATGAGCTATGAGTTAATTGAGTACCAAGAGAAGAAATAATTTAATCCAAAAATTTCTAGTGAAAATGAGATCTATATCACTTACAATAATCTTTGGGTTTCCATGTAGATTTTGAAGTGTTTTCACAAATGAAATAGTGGTTGTAATAGATTTGAAAGGATGACATAGTGCACAAAAACGTGCATACTTGGAAATTATATTAACTACCACCATGATGACAATATTTTGTTTGGACTTCGGTAAAATTGTGATAAAATCCATAGAGACCTCCTCCCAACACTAACTTGAAATCGCTAATCGCTGTAAAAGACCCAAAATTTTAATTGTTTCCACTTTATTTTTTTAGCAAACCAAACATTCTACCACAAAATTTTGAATATCAGATTGAAGGCCATCCAAAAAAGAACATTCTTTACCCTGTGGTAAGTTTTTAAAAATGCCATGCCCTCCTATAGGAGAGGTGTGAAATTCCAAAATATTTATTTTTTGTTGCAATTTGTTCCATAGATTTTTACCAGGATTAATCCCTCCTGTAGAAAAGAGCGATCTCCCTAGTACTCCAATGAGTAACTAGGAAAAAATGTCCATTTGAATGTCTCTTTCTCTAGATTATTTGTATTTTAAGATCTTACAATTAGGAAAGTAGATAGGAGATGCTCCTACCTTTCAATCCAGATGTTTGATGTAGTCCTTTTTCTTTTGCTCCAATGTAGTTCTTCAATGATGAGTACAATCTACAATCACAGACAAGATAAATAATCAAATCATATGTAGTGTATAATAATCATAAATACTAATCCAACTTAGTGATCAAGGAATCTAAGTATTGACATCATTTCAAGGCAATGAGAATAAGAGATCCATATGTATTATCATAAATTAGAGAGATAAATCTTACAACCAGATGCCTTAATGGTGTACAGATTCCTCCCGGGTGTCTACACAATTGTTTTCCTTCAGTCTGATAAGCCTTCCTCTCTATAATGATCAGCATGGGGTCATGGGAAGAAAGGTATGATCTTTAATGTGTTAACAAAAACTCACTAGTATAGAAAATATGAATTGTATGAACTCTCTCTGGCTTATAAACTATACAAACCAGTCTCTATTCACATTGATGCCTAGGTATCTGCTATATCTACAGGTATCTACCCTTCAACATCAAACTTGAGCTCAATATATAGAGGGATTGAGGTAGTTTCAGATCCATTAAGAGAGGGACAGATTCCTCCCATGAAGGTATTTGAGTTCCTTGGACTAAGGGATAATATCCATGAGTGGAGGGATGAAGCTTGAACTTGCATGAATCTAGAGGCTTCTGGTTAGGAGAATATTCAACCAATTAGGCTTCTAGAAGTTACTTTTTATTTTTAATTTATTTTCACGGGGGTACACAGGTTTTAGTGGTGAAAAGAGTGGCGATCACCGCGGCTAATGGAAGGAGCATCAACGCATGCACAGGAAAAGTCTAGAAAAAACAGGCAGGCAATATTTTTAGGGTTTTACAAGGTTTTTCTTCAATTTCCAAGACTTGATTTAGGAACATGAGTGTGTTTTACTTCTAAGGGAACATGATATGTATGGTGATAGACACATATGAATAGTCAAATGTCATGGTGACAAAATGGTGTGTAGCATATTTCCCCCCTAAAGTGCGAAGTCTAAGAAATGTTTTATGAAGAGTGAAGTGTTTTATCATTCCGAGGATTGGATTGGAGACACCGGTAGAAAACCTATAAAAACATTCAATGCAAATATATAACATCACTAAGGTAGGCATTACCACACTTAGAGAAAAACTAACTAAGTGTTCTCGTACATATATGATTTTAGTATTACATCAAAAGTAGACATTGTATGGGTGCAACCATCTATCATAAGAATTCTACTATATTATTAATAGCAAAACTCCTTGCAGCCTAGATGGTGGAAACTAGATCGAGGGTCTTGATTTCCGCTTCTCGAACTAGTACGAATCTATCCATGTGATTGATTATATGGGAGTCGAACATTGTAGAAACCACTTGATTACCAGTCAATGATGAGAATCATTAACAAGTGTGAGAGAAACCATTAATAATGATAATGGACTTCAAAGTACTTCAGCAAAATATATGAAGTGTGAATGAATTATTTATCGTCGGACACCCATAAAATCATTCAATCGAAGGTCAACGATGAAAACCTATCGTCAAAGGCGAGAAACCCACCATTAAGGCATGTAGATTCGAAGGTATTGATAGGATTCTAGATAAACTTTCTAGATAATGAGTTGGTGTCGATATTTTGAAGGACCATTAGATAAAGTTTTGAGGAAATATTTTGCAAGGACTGACTCAGGGATGGTCAACACGAAGGGAGACAAATTTTTGTAATGAATGCTAAATTCAACTTTCTCTTGAACATATAACAACACTGTAAATGGCTTGGCAACATTTGACCTAAAGGTAATACCTAGAAAACGGATGAATAATTTCAATGCGGTTTGATTAACTGTAAGGAAAAGAATCTCCCAACCCAGGTACAAGTGTAACAAAGTGTCATGTTCAAGAGAGACATGCTGCTTTCTAAAACTAGGATGGAAAATGGATTAATTTTCTCTGTCTTTCCCCCACCATTACTGGAAAGTACCTCTTTATTTTTGTCAAGATTGAGGAGGATAAAATTTTCTTGTTGTGTAAGCTCATCCTTTGGATGAGTCCATATTAGTATTAAAAATGAACCCTAAGAAGAGTGGTTCAGTCTTGCTGTGATCGATAGGTCCTATACTGTTTAATTTTAACAAGTCCAGTATAGGAATAACTTGACGTTTTTCAATTTTAGGGAGTTAGAAGAAAAACATAAGTAAAATCAATGGTTGTTATTTTTCGTAAATTTAGGCCCTCAAGCCTGAAAAAGGATAAAATAATGCAAGAGAGGTCTATTTACCATGATTGGTCAACGTATACCTTTTTAGTAACTAGTCCAATTTAGTCTGAAAAAGGAGTAAACTTATATTGAATGGATGATTGTTCATTTATTTTAACGAGTTCAAATAGTCAAGTGATCGACGATATTTTCATGTTTAGAGAGTGTGAAAAGGGCTTAAAAGAGGACTCCAGGGTCTTTATTTTTCATATTATTATAGAATCCAAAAAACTGATAAAAGTGTACTCAATGTCAAAATTATTCTTTTCACTAAATTCCTGTGTTGTGCACAAAAAATCAAACAATTATGAACATTTTCTCTCAAAAAGGAAAAATATTTTGATTTGAATTTTTAAAAGTAAAAATAAATAAAATAATACTATTTTGTTCATTTAAAACTACAAAACGTAGTTTAAACAAGTCATTTTCACCTTTTTATTTCCATAACAGAACAGAAAGAGTTTTTTCTCAAAATATTCTGGAGCTGATATTAGGAGAACCTACTGACCGTTTCTAGAACCATCTGCACTAGGTAATCCACATCATCATTATCTCTGTTTTCATCCATTTAATTTTTGATTTTAAGCTTTCATGTCATTTTTTAGAGGGAAAATGTGTTTTAAAATCTGCCCTCGGGGGTGTGTGGGTTATCTTGGAGAAAACCTCACACCCTAATGATTTTGAAAAGAAAAATAATTGGGCCACTACGGGGCGTGTGCAAAAATGCATTGTCTAAACACATATCCTATGCATGCACTGTGGGGTTTTGAAAAACATAAATCTCTCCATAATAATGGATTAAATTTCTCCCAAGTGATTTTTAATGATTAAATAGCTGATGTATAGGCCCACAATCATGTGGGAATGGCAAGAAAGAGAGCACAAATTTGTGGAAAATAAATTCATGAATGATCTGACAACAATGCACTCATTAACAAATTGTGGCTTATATAAGTTTTGGGCGATTCAAGGCATGAAATCACAGGTTGAGTTGATGACTTGGCTAGTGAATGCATGGGATTCTGAGATCAATGTTTCATTATCGGAGACCATCAGATTGAGATCGAGTTGGAGGACATTTATTTCCTCACTGGATTGCCCCGTAGAGGGAGGGAAATTTCCTTATTTGGGACTAGATTAGGAGGTCTTCCCACTTATACTTACAAGGCTCAATATTGTAGACAATATTGAGAGTAAAAGGATGATCGCATTGATATTAAAACTATTGTGGGACTGGATCTCAAGATCATAGCATTCACGGTTACCAGATTATGTGGGAGTGCAGCTCAACATGTTTCTCCAAAGAACATATGTAGACCGTAGTTCAATTTTACGAGGAAACAATTTTCAACAGGAGTGGAGTGTTGACTAATATGAAGGGCCAACTCATGAGAGCTAATAATGTTAAGTTGAAAAAATTCAGATATGGGGCCATTCTTGTATCTTTTTCTTTAGAGAGGATCCCACTCCTTATGCCTCAACAGTCTCTGGTGGATTCCATAGGTCCTGAGGAACCACGTATGGTGTGCTGGGCAACATTGATGGGTCGCCATGGTGGCGAATGTGGTGCAGTGCTTCCTTTTACTCAATATTTCACATGGCTTAGGAATTGGATCTTCATGATTGAAGATTTTCCTTATATAGGGATGGATTATAGATGGGATCTTGATACATCTCTTCCACCAGGGGCATAGTGGGATGAGACAAGTTAGTGAATCATTTCAAAGTTTTTATGTTATCTACTTTTTATTCGATTTTTTATTGTACAGTATTGACAAAACAATTAAATGCATATGTCGGTCCAACATGACCAGTAGCGCTTCATCACTTTGATACATGAGAGGAAAAACCTATAAAAGTCCCACCTCGTGAGAATGATGCAACAACATATCCCGCGTAGCTAGAGCACACCTGTAGAGGTTTGATTATAATTATTCCATGGGACAGTACAATCTTCTCTAGATTCGTGCTTCAAAAGTAGGTGACTGGTGTCCCAGGTCCATTGAGGAGATTTATGTGCAGGGTGGCACGTACTATAGTTTGTTATTGTGATCATCATCATGGATAGCTAATGGTCAATGTAGATTGATATTTTGTGTTTTTTATTAGTATCTTTTATATCATAAGGTTTTTGATACCTATGATCACAAATGATGTAATATTTTTAGATACAAACTTATTTAACTTAATGATATTAATACCTTCGTTCTCTGAGTATCTTGCCCAACATGGATTGAATGTCATTTTGTTTTACTTTTTAATCTTGCATATGTCTATTTAAAACCCAATTAGTTAATCCATCAACCAATGTGTTTAAATTTCTTGAAATGTGTTGATATTTGATATAATCAAATTGTCTTTCCAAGAGATGAACCTTCAAAAACATTCTTAATAAGGTTGAATCTCTGATAGCATAATTTTTTTTTAAATGTAATACAATGAGTTGTGAATCTAACCTAACGATCAAACGTCGAATACCAAATGTGATGGCATCATATAATAAATCAATGACTGTGCTATATTCTGCATTATTTTTTGTAGTTTGACCAAGGCATATCACATGAATAGAGACTATCTCATCGGTGGGTGAATAGATAACCCAAGTCGTGGAAGATATGTTCTGTGTACTATGACAGGTGTCGTTAGAAAAACCAATTTAATTTTGAAGGGATGTTGACATCTGCAATATCAAGAGTAATCAAGATAAACAACGAAGGTAGTAAAAGTGGTAAAAAAAAAAACCAATCAGAACACTTGTCTAATATAAGGCACAATATTCTAAATTGCAACTAATGTACAAGTGTTATCTTCACACAAAAAGTCATGCATAATATCTCTTGAGATATAAACCATTTCTGGGTTTATCTAAAGAGACATAGTCATTATCAAATAATTCATAAGCTCCTTTTGCAAGCACATGCTTAACAATATAGGGACCATGCCACATCAGTTCAAATTAACTAGTGCCTAGCTTGTTGTGAGCTTGATCGTATACTATAACTGGGTCACCATATGAATAAATGAGAGGGTTAACACTTTGATCATACTACACTTTAACATATTTTTTATGAGCTTCAGTAGCTAATGCAGCGGTGTGGTGAGTCTCATCTAATTGTGCTAGGTATAGGAAGTGTTTTTCCTTTTCAGAGGTAGTTGGTAACAATCCAATGGATAATTTGAGTGGTGGTATTTCACATTCAATGGGTAGCACAACTTATAAGCCATAAAAAAATTGATAATGAGTGAACCCTGTAGCAGTTTTTGCAGAGGTATGGTATGGCCATAATTCCAAAAAAAACATGGTATGGAAATTGGATTTATGAGTTTTGACAAAAAATTTAATCATGGTGGTTAAAACCTTGTTGATGGCTTCAACTTCACCGTTAGCCTATGGGTAATATCATGTATAATTATCATGGCGTAGGCCAAGTTGATCAGAAATTTTGGTCATCATAATATTTCGAAAATGGATTCCATGGTCCGTAATGATAGCTTGAGGAACACCGAACTAAGAAATCACATGATTGAATATGAAAATTGTTGCATTTTTTCCATCAACCATGAACGTAGGCATCACCTCGGCCCATTTGGTAAAGTAATCTATGTCCAGAATAATATACCCATGCCCCCCAGCCAAGTGAGAGTCACATGTAATGAAATCAACGCCCCATTTGGCGAAAGGACCAACATCAATGATTGGGTGAAGAGGAGCTGGAGCTGGAGCTGCACGCATAATTTGATAAAAAATCTAGCAGTTTTGGAATTTTTGAACCACGAGAATACAATATTTGAATAAAGACGACAAAAAATAACCTGTGCAGAATATGTTTTGGGTTGTGGAAAACCGAGACATATGACCATCACACGCTCCAGAATGGAAATCATTCAAAAACCTTTCAGCCTCTTCATGGGTTATACAATGTCAAAAAACAGAATCAACACCACGATGATAAAGAATGTCACCGAAAATATTGTATTGCTAAGATTGGTATCAAATTCACTGTCGATTTAATCGTGAAATATCTGGTGGAAAGGCTTGGGTCTAGAGATATATAATGATATCTCTTTACCAAGGATCTAAAGTACTGATTAGAAGTAGAGATTCATCAATGCTAGGATTTTTTTCGACCATTTCAGACTCAATATTGGGAAAATCACACATAAGTTCGGAAAACACTAGTGATTTCTTAGACTTGTATTTCTCAAACTCCAAAATAAAATCTTTCCGGATAAAGATCCATTTCGAGTATTTCCCCTCAGCAATTGTTTTTTCAAAATATACATCATCGGGTTGCAATTAGAAATCATTGTGGTTTTGCATAACAATATGTAATGGAAAAAACGTTGGATAGCTTGAACTGCTGCCAAGGCCAATTTCTCCACATGTGAATACTTTATTTTTGTTGGGTTGAGAATTTGACTTAGGTAATAGATCACATGTTCATTGTTAGATTCATTCTATTGAACTAAAACCATTCCAACTCTGGAATCAGATGCAACTAAGTATAAAAAGTAATCTTAGTGGTAATTGGGCACAAGCAGTAACAGAGCATGGGTCAACATGTTTTTAAGTGCATCAAAGGATTTATCTGCAATCTCGACCCAAATGAATGGAAAATTTTGTTTCAACAATTGGGTAAAACCTTTTGTTAACTCTGCATAATTCGAGCTAAATCGACGTAAAAATTTTACATTCCCTTGAAAATTTTGGAGTTGGTGAAGAGTGGAAGGAGGATATAGGTTAACGGTAGAGTCAACCTTCGATGGGTCAACACGAATTCCCTCTTTCGAAATGATGAACCTAAGTAAATGTAATTTTGTACACAAAAAACACATTTACGTGGATTTAAACGAATGTTGTAATGCCTACATATCATAAAGATAGTGCGTAAGTGCACAGGATGGTCTTGTCTGCATAATCAATGAGAAATTAAGTCATCCAAGTAACATTGTACAATATGTTTGATATCGTGAAACACATAAGGCATAGCTCTTTGAAAAGTTGCAGTAGCATTTTTCAATCCAAAAGGTAATTTAGAATATGCAAACGTGCCCCAAGGAGATATAAATGTTGTTTTACGTTGATCAGTAGGGAGTATGTTGATTTGATTGTAACCAGAAAAACTATCCATAAACGAAAATTTTTTGTTTCCGATACAATCATCAACAATTTGAATGATATAGGGTGTATGGTAGTTGTCTTTGGGACAAGCCTTGCTTATATCACGATAATCGATACATAATCTAATAGTCCCTTGTTTTTTCATTACAGGAACTATGTTAGATACCAAATCCGTCAAAGGAATATGATAAATAAATTATGCATGTAATAATTTTTCAACTTTAGCTTTGATTGTTGTAGCTTTCCTCAGATTTATTGGACGTAATCTATGTCTAATAGGTTTATCATCTCCGTATGTCTTAATTTCATGAATAAAAATCTTCGGAACGATACTTGACATCTCTTCGTAAGACCAAGAAAAAATGTCTCAGAATTCTTAAAATAGGGCTTTTGAAGTTTAGATCTCTTCAATCGAACAAGAAGAAAATATATGAATGTTCTCAATTATTCCAGGTTTAATCGATATGTCAATAGGACTTGTCGTAGAAATATTTCTCAAAATTTTCACAGAATCCGAATGTATAATTGATGTGGGATTTTGAGCTTCCTTGACATAATCAATCGTAAAAATGGATGAAATATAATTTTCTAGTTTATCAAGGCTAGACAAAAAATAAGATCGATGATGTAGATTATCCCATGGAAAATCATCCAATGACAAGATTTCTCGAATGTTCTCATCAGTAGCAAATACATGTAGAAAAGGATCAGGGAAATATGTCAAATTTGAGCTTGATATAGAAGATTATTCTTCACTAATCAAATTCATTTCATCATTAGAAGTTGATGTAGTGTCAGAACACGATTGCACTGCTACATATGCCGATTCATAAGGACTTAAAGGTATCTCACCATTACAAGAGTCCAATTATGATTCTAAAGCCACAGTCCATGTGTCATCAAATGGAATTGTGCTTGATGTGATCATATTGATATTGAAAATTGTTCGCGGTACATTGGGAAAGGGCATAGAGAAAGTTCCCATGACATCGGAATCATTCATTAACCCTACGCCAACATCTTTGTATGGGATAATCGATTTTCCAACATGTTGAATATTATCTGTAGAAGTAGAGTATGAAGTGAAGTAAGATAACTGATCAATTTTAAAATTATTTCCTTCCTGAGGAAACATTACCATCTGAAAGACTGATGAAACAACAATAGTCTTCACATAAGACCAACTATGACCCAGAAGAGGGTTGTAATCAAGAGGGGCATCAACAACTTCCACCTATAGGGTTATGGTTTTTACTTCTACTTCTACAGGCATATCCTGGAGTATTCCATATGGGTGAAAACCTCTTCCATCAAAGGATTTAAGGATAGTCAGTGATTGGTTGAGTGTTGGAGAAACAAGGATTTTCCAATAGGCTAATGAAATTATACACGTATATGCCCCTTCATCAATTACAGTGTGAATTTGATGTGGGAGTCTAGGTAAAAAAATTTCAAGATCAAAGAACATTAGATTCGATTCCTGAGGATCAATAGCTCCTATTACTGATAATATTAATTTCCTTTGACCTGGAGAGGATTGTAGCACTTCTAGGGCTGACATTGTTTAAGGGGATATGGCCAAATCTTCAACAATGTTGTAATTTTGAACGGCTATCGCATGTGTATTGAAAGCTAATTTTCAAAGTACACCTTTGGCAGGTGGTTTAATCACTAAATCAGAATTAGGTTTCTCGATTTGTAATGGTTCAAAAACTAAAGGAGTTGTTGTTGGTGTTTGACTGGATGATTCGGTCTCTTTACCAGTTACATGACTGTTAGATCCATAGTCTTGAGATCATGTTGCAACCATGACCTGAGATATCATTAAAATGTATGTTGATGAATTGGAAGAAGGTTCGATCATTTCACTATTTTGAGATGGAAAAGGATCCTTCAATACAACAGGTGTAGGTGAAACTTTGACAGATTTGGATACCTTGGCCCGATGCAGACACTCTTTGGTGTAGTGATCCTCGTCACAGATAACACAAGGATAGGGAGGTTTTCATTTTTTGTCTGATGGTTTGATATTTTCTGTTTTCTCTTTAGGAGAGGTGTTTTGTTTATTTTTATTACCAGATTTAGTTTTAATCATGGATGAGTCTACAACATGAATTTTGGCAGAAGTTTCGAGGGAAGAATCTCCTTTAGGTGAATCTGGTAGAGTTATAATTGGAGAAGTAGATTTAGATGACTTCTTCTTACTCGTTGTAGTATTAACTATACCAATCACACTGTGTGCAGAATGAGAACCATAAGGAGTTGCAGTAAGTTGACCTGGGCATGTTAAATCAAGAATTTTTTCATATAGAGTACGAGTACATGTATATACAAGGTCTAAGAACTATTCTTGAGCCTGTTCTTTTGTTACAACACCTCCCTTTTTCTACATCTTCAACGATATTTGGAAGTAATAATTTAATAAAAAATTATTCCAAAATTTGGTATAGAATAAAAAATTTCAGTAAACGTCGTCTACGTCGCCATTCATGTATGTGATATGAAATGTATGCATATGTTCTTTGTTTTAATGAAGTTAAAAGTTTTGTGCCATTATCATAACAGACTGGCAGATGGAAGTGAGTTAGGAAGTCTGATGCTAAACCATTGAAATTATTGAAACATCTGTGTGGTAACTCAATATACCACTTTGCAGCTAAGTCGATCAATTTTCTCTAAAAAAGTCTCAATCGGATGGAATCGTAGATTAAGGAGTTGGATGGGCACCAAATATGATAAGTCATCACATGATTTGACTAGTATTCTCCTAATTTTCCCTCAAACTTAGGTATATCACTAGGAAAGTTGCTTGGCATTAATGGCCAGAACGGAATATAGTAAATTTGATCATTCGTGAGGTGAGACAAATCTTGTAAGTCTAAAGTTGCAATGAATGGTAACTGATGGTTAGGGTATTGTTGCGCAAACTGATAACCTTGAGGAACAATACCAGTACCCAGAGGAGGATATCCATGATAACTTGGAATAGCCTGAATATATGGGATTGGAAAACCTCCGTGGTATCCAGGGTTAGCTGCACCAAAATGAGGTTGAGATGGTATTTGATATGTATAACCAAGGTATGGTTGATTCCAGTACATTGGATTTTGTCATGTTGGACCATATTGAAACTACCGTTGAAATGGTTGACTCTACACAAAATGACCTACAAAAGGTTGGCTTGTTTGAAGTGTAGCTACACCAGGTTTTCCTCTAGAGGTTTGAATAGTAGACTAAACTGTAGGTCCAGTTTTATGAGGAGTAACTTGAGGTATTTCCCGTGTAACAGTTGATGCATTCATTTGAGGGGTTGTAGTAATAGGGGTTTGAGAAAATCCAGGGATAGGTGTACTTGGTTTTTGGATAGAGGTTTGCACAACATATTAGATAGGAGTAGTTGGAGTACTTGGACCAACTTGTTGACTACTAGGTATAGATACATGAGGGGTAATTTGGAGTGCAGTTCGAACATGTTGTTGAACTTGGGTATAACCAAATTGTCGGCTGGTTGACCATGTTTATTATAAGGTACTTGTAAATTAGGTTCCAAAGATTGTTGACTCAACAACAGATTCCAAACAGTATTAATGCATGGGTAAGGAGCTCCAATTAAAGGTTGTGATTCATAATGTTGACCATAACCAGTTTGAGGAATTGGAATTTCCTGGATAAGTTACAGTAAAAGGATGACCTCCTTATAAGGATTGTTTCTCTTGATAAAATTGTTTCCCTTGAATAGGTTGTTACCCTTGAACAAGGTACTTCCCTTGAAGAGGTTGTGGCCCTTGAATAGGGTACTCCCTTGAAGAGGTTGTGACCCTTGAATAAAGTTCTGCCATTGAAGAGGCTATCCTTGAGGAGTTTTCTACCCCTTAGGCACTATATACTCACCTTAAGAACTAGCTTGAGGAATATTTCCTCACATCATATAGATTTGTTCCATTGTCAAATATTCGTTAGTAGATTCATAAATACCAGTTAATTGTGTAGGATTTTCAGAAGAGGGAGATGCTTATGAGAAAGTACCAGAGAGCAACTAGTATCTAGCAGGAACTAATGGACCACCTATAAAAAAGTTTCCGTTGATGAAGAAAACATGGATGACTTTGTAGACATGCTTGATGAGGCCATGTAACTACCTCTGGGTATAGAGTAAAAGGTTATGCATCATGGAAAATAATTGAGACCAGAGTTATGTAGAAAGTCAATAATTTGTTGATACCAAGGATCCAATTTAAAAGGAACATAAGGATAAATCGGTTCACTAAACCTTAGATCTAAATATTCTTGACACGAAGGAGTTTTGACCTATTATTCTATGTCAGTGATCTCTTCAATATTAATTAGGCAAGGAGGAAGATTCTCAGTAATGAGAAGATTCACTCGAGGTGAACGAGGATGACCAACCGTTCGGGATATGAATTCTGAAGGTGACTCGGACAAAGTAGATTCAAATTCAGGTTGAGAGATACTAGGTTCAATGAATTGAGTATCTGATAATTCACCAGTAATAGATTCAACTATGATTACTTCAGAAATTTCTGGTTTCTCTTGGTTTCTTTCTATTGTCTAAGGTTGATTAACTTCGAAATTGGGATGTATTATTACAGATGTTTATCCTTGTTCAGAAAAATTGGTTCTTGATTGTTGAACTCTTTCAGATTTAATATTTTCCAGTTGACTTGGTGTATATTCGGGGGGTTTCCCCTGCATTCTACATGAGTGTCTCGGTAATTCAACCACAATTATTTTTTAACATACTAAATCAAAAAGTATTTCAGCTAACACCTAAGGATGCTAGGAAATCAAGGAATTTGAATATACACGTATAAAATCTAAGAAACAAACCAGACACAAACAATATTTTTCCACAATAAAAACACTAGCTGGTGATGAAATCCAACATGGAAGAAGTTAATGTGGAAAATTGGTGGTTGGAACAGTTACCCTGACAACCTACTTAATGAAATATTTTGGTGCAAGTCCCTCGACTATGCCATCTCGAAGTGAAGAGTACCCTCCGAAAATTCCAAGTGAGTCCAGCCAACGTCTATTCCAGGTATAGTGGGACCTTCCCTCCACTGTCATCTTGGGAAAAATCCTAAAGATTATGGCCACTAAGGTCACCTACTGAGCCAAATGCACTTGGGGGAACAATCTACGATTCAATATACACACCCAAGGGAAAAGTATCCAGTTTAATACTCTTGAAAGCTCCTCGACATGGTAAATCTGAGGTTCTCTAACAAGTGACCCTAGGCTCCTCGACAATGGTTACTCTAAGGTTTACCATTTGTATTATGTGCACGTCTTCTATCTTCACCAATGAGATAGGTACAATTACCTCACTAGGTCTAACATGACCTCGTGCTTGACTCTTTTAAGAAGAGATTCCCAGAGTACAAATGCAACAATTGGATTTCCCTACCACAATATACTACTTGTTTGTTTTTATTGCTTTGGATTACAACCTTTTCCAAAGTAGTAGCCTAAGGTATATTGGTGGAATGAGCCCTAGAAATTGTAAAAATATCTAGATTTATTTTATTAGGCATTGTATTGATTTGGATGTTATTTAATGTAAAGGGTATGGAATTAAAACTTTTATGATGTTGTGACCCGAAGAAAAATACTCTAAATGCATCAATGTGAAAAATTAAACTCTTTCTTTTCGATGTATTCTATTTAGGAGAAAGTTGAGATATTTTTTGAACTGAAAAACACAAACTTCCTCACACTTTAGACAAATTTCTTTGTGAAAAAAAAAACAATTCCATTAAGAGCTAAATTTCCAAAATGTTCAATTTCTCTTTTTGAATAAAATTCCATTTATAACAAATCCAGAAGCTACAATTTCGACAAACAAACAATTCCCAAAAGAAAGAAATTTCTAAAAACCCTAAAAAGTATAAAATTTAAAATCAAATCAAAGTTCTAATTATGAATCATAACTAGGATAAATATGAATGCTTTATAAATGATTTCTCTTAGTTTTAATCAGGAAAATAAATTTTCTACTTGTCCTAGCAGAAATGAAATCACGAAAGAGTACTTTGTGACAAATCAAGCTTCAGTGATCCAGAAGACTTTCCATTTTGCAAATGAATAAGGAAAACATATTCATAAAAAATAAGGTTGGCTATAATCCTGATGGATCAAGGAGAAAAAATCATAAAACCAGTGATCTGAGGTAAATGAATATATATTACATATAGAAAAATAGTAAACCAGGGCAAACCCTAACTTGTAAAATTCAAAAAGGATGATTAATCACATAAGACTCAAAATTGCTGAAGAGGAGTTCTCACACAAGTTCTAACAACTGGAGTCAATCAGGTTAAAATTCAAGAATTTAGTGATCTGGCTCTGAAAAGGAGAATTTTAAAATTTTCAAAACTTTCCAGGGGGTGCACAGCCTCTCATTTAAGAATAGTGCACATGTGCACTGGACTAAAAAAACAAGTTGAGTAGGATGTCGTTCAGTTTTCCACAGAAAACCGCGCAAGCAGAGAAAATATTGGAAAAAATAAAATATAGTTTTACTTTCTTGGAGATTCTAAAAATTCATCTACCCAACCACACTCAGATAATTCAAAACAAGAAAAATGGAATTTAAAACTAAACACAAATTAAGAAAACTAAGCACTAGATCCCTAGTGGAGTCACCGATTTGTTACTAGGATTAATTCTTCTTACGGATAACAACAATATCCCTAGAACTCCAACGAGTAAATGGAAAAAAAAGTCTATTTGAGTATCTCTTTCTCTAGATTATTTGTATTTTAATATCATACAATCAGGAAAGTAGAGAGGACATGTAGCTTCCTTTCAATCCAGATGTTTGATGTAGTCCTTTGTCTTTCACTCCAATGTAGTTCTTCAATGATAAGTAGAATATGTAATCACAGACAAGACAAATAATCAAAGCATCTGCAATATACAATAATCATAAATAATAATCCAACTTAGTCATCAAGGAATATAAGTATTGACATCATTTCCATGAATTCAGAAACAAGACAGATAGAAAAAGAGATCCATATATATTATCATAAATTAGAAAGAGAAATTTTACAACTAGATGCCTTGATGTTGTACAGATTCCTCCCTAGTGTCTACACAATAATTTTCCTTCAGTATGATAAGCCTTCCTCTCTAGAATGATTAGCATGAAGTAATGGGAACAAAGGTGTGATCTTCAATGTGTCAACAAAAACTCACTAGTATATAAAATATGAATTATATGAAATCTCTTCGGCTTAGAAACTATATAGATCAGTCTCTATTCACATTAATGTCTAGGTATCTACTATATCTACAGATATCTACCCTTGAACCTAAAAATTGAGCTCAATATATATAAGTATTGAGGTAGTTTCAGATCCATTAAGAGAGGTATGGATTCCTCCCATGAAGGTATTTGAGTTCCTTGGACCAAGTTATAAGCTCCATGAGTGGAGGGATAAATCTCGAACTCGTGCAACTGTAGAGGCTTCCAGTTTGGAGAATATTCGACCAACAAGGCTTCTAGAAATTAATTTTTATTTTTACTTGCTTTTCACGGGGGTGTGGAGGTTTTAGTGGTGAACAGAGTGATGGTCACCATGGCTAATGGAAGGAGCATCAATGTATGCACAGGAAAAGGCTAGAAAAATTGTGCAGGAAATATTTTAAGGGTTTTACAGAGCTTTTCTCCAATTTCCGAGACTTGATTTAGGAACATGAGTGTTTTTTAATTATAAGGTTGCATGATATGGATGGTGATAGACCCATATGAACATTCAAATTTCATGGTGACAAAATGACGTGTAACATAGATATAAGCGATATTTGTACAATAGTAAATCATTTTTCCACATAAATGTATCAGATGCACTAGGTTCTTGCTACAAAATTTGAATGAGTGTCCAAGGCGTAGAAATGCTTCCACATCCTCATCCCTTCTTAAGAGTGTGTATGCAACACCATTTTTCTTTCCTTTTTTCTAGATGGTTTCGAAGTCACAACACAAAATTTTTGTGACCCATTTTGGCTACTCTTCTGAAGATAATATTTCCTACAATAGTTATTTAAGACTATCATGATATTTTTTTCCTTCAAGTGTCTTAGTTTTAGGTAAGGGCTTCATTTCTTTTAAGCATGTAGTACTGAAAACATTTCCCTTCTCATAAATATGTTTGTTTAAGTTTTTTCCCTTGATTGGAAAATTTTAAAAAGTAATGGGTCTTCCTTCTTGCATTAAAATAACACCAATGCAATTTCCTGAGCCATCAGATTCCACAATAATGCTTTTTCTGAAGTCTAGCGTAGCTAAGACTGGACCTAGATACATTGCCTCTTCAAGGTGTTCAAAGGCCTTTGTTTCTTTTGGAGACAAAAAAATACATCTTTATTTACTAATGTTTTTAGTGGTGTTGATATTTTCCTATAATACTTAAAAAACTTACGATAATATCCTATCAACCCAAGAAATCCATGAAGATTCTTTTAGGGTGAGGGTATTTCCCATTCCTTTATGGATTTAATTTTGTTAGGGCCTACCTTAGCACCCTAATGAGATGTAATATGACCCAAATATTCCACTTCATGTACCCCAGAGAAATGTTTCAATGGTTTTGCATATAATTGTTTCTCCTCCAATAGTTTGAGTAGCCTGCCAAAATTTTTAAAATAATATTGCCAAGACATTTGTAGATTATTATATCATCAAAAAATAATATTAAAAAAAATTCAAAGGGTTTGAAAATGGAATTCATCAAACCTTGAAATGTGGAAAGTGCATTATTAATTCCAAAAGGAATTCCTAAAAATTCATAATGAACTTTGTGAGTTATGAATTCTATTTTTATAATGTATTTTGTCTTCAATATAAATTTATTATATCTTGAGTGAATATCTAGATTGGTGAAGTAAATTTCTCCGTGTTGTTAATATAATAGTTTGTCAATGAAAGGAATGGGAAATTTGTCTTTACAGTTTAGCTTATTGAGATCTCTATAGTATGGAAGCATATTCCATGATCCATCCTTCTTCAGCACCATTACTATTGGAGAAGAGAAATAAATCTAGCTAGGTTTAATTATATTTTCCTCTAACATTTTTGAAAATCTATGTTCAATTTAAATCTTATAGGAATAGGGATATTTGTAAGGTCTGATGTTCAAAGGAATAGTTTCTGGAATAAAATTAATATTATGATCATGATTGTGACTATATGGAACGCCTACCGAAGTCTCAAATACCATGAAACAATTTTAAAGGAATACTTGGAGATCTAGATATGGATGACTTAGATTTTTGAATATCTAGTGAGGATAATTGTGCAATTACACATTGTTGTTCCTTCTTAAAAATATTTTTCATTCCATTAGAGCTAATTATCTTCGTAGGTTTCCATACAATACCTTTTAATTCAATTTCATTTCCTCCCCTTAAATGATTCAAGAAAATTTCATGAAAATTGAAATATATTGTTCCAAAATATTTTAACCATTGGACTCCTAACACAACATCACCACCACCCATTGGAATGGAATAATTTAACTATTCAATACATATTCCCGGATGGTTAGATTTACATTATGAAAATTTATTAAGAATTTTATAGTTGTAATTTGCAACCATCACTTAACACTCTGGTGTTGGATATAAAGATACATTCAAATCCTTAGCTATCTTACAATCAATAAAATTATGGGTACTACCTGAATTAATCGACACTATTACATTTTTATTGTTGATATATCCTTCTATCATGAGAGTATTAAGATTTTTAATTCTCACTAATTCATTAAAAGATATGATCATATCCATTTATTCTTTTTTCAACCCATATGGTTGGTTCCTGCTGTATATCTTCTTCTTTTGATGATTCTTCCTTTTCTTCCTCCTTATGACAATCTATGTAAAATAATTTCTTCTCATCACACTTATGACCTTTAGTGTATTTTCTATCGCAACTGTAACAAATCCATTTTTCTCTTTTTTTCTCTAGATGTTGTGGTGTCAACCTTGTAGGCTATGGGAGGCTAAGAGCAACAACACATCCATATTTATAGCTGTGAGAGGTATGCCTCTTTATTTCCATAACTTTTCTTTCAAATTTTATTACCATTCTGAATTCATTCTCCAATGACTTAGGTTCCCAATGGAAAACCTCATATTGGATATTATCCTTTAAAGTACCTAGGAAGACATCAAACAAATGCTCCTATGCAATATCACTTACCTTGTTATTCACTCTTTGGAAGTTGTCAATGTGCTCAGTAAATGAAGAATTTTGTTTGATATTTATAAATTTAAGAAAGAAGGTATTTCTCTTTGTATCCTCAAAATTTTCTATCAATTCCTTTGTAAAAAAAATTCAAGTTATAAGTGACGTATGAGAAAAAATCCATTGATAGCACACAAAATGATTGTGTTCTAAATATATATATGTTCAATGGATATATTTTGTCTATGTTTTACATTGTGTTGATCAAAGAGCTACTTAATCCATAGAATACATGTTACCAGATACTTACCATGAAACTTTCTCATATCGATCATTGGAATATGGTTTTGCTCTAACACAAATTTATAGTCTCTAAAATCATGATTCACATTTCTTTTGTTCTCATCGTGAGTTTCATGGACTACCTTGTCACCACTAGGAAGACTTTCTTGTAGTGGCTTTATCAAAACTTCCATGTGTGATTTTAAACCTTCAATGTCCCCTTTTATGTTTTCTTTTATATCCAATTTTAAGACTTCCATTTTTACTTATAAATCATCGATCTTAGTTTCCAATTATTTTTTGGTCACTCTTTGTGATAGCGAAAACTGTTGCACTTGGTCCCATAATTTTGATATATCATGTTGCATTTATTATTACTCATGCGTCCTATTAGATATTTTTGAGGGCTTGAGTGGTGTAGAATTAATTTTTTAGTAGGTATTTTGGAATCAATTAATGATATATATATACATGCATCACTATATCCTATGAATCACTTCAAACTGATTTTTAAAATGTAATTTATGCAAATTTAAAAATACACACCTTTTAGGCACATGATTTTGAGCCTGCTGATAAGGATGACCTTGAAACTATTGTATCTCTATGAATTCAGGCTCCCAAATTCTAAAATAGTATATTATGGTACCTATCTATGTTCTATTTACAACCACACCTATTATACTGAAGTTGAATTCTTCAAGATGAAGCTATACCAAATTTCGCACAATGACCTGATTATGGACTACTTCAGTAGAGAGAACTTGTATGATAAGAAAAATGTCATTGATTTAACCTTCAACCCTTAAATTGATATAAAAAACTAAATTATAAGCACTTTTAGTAACCTATTATGAAATTCAAGTATGATTTTTGAAGAGGAAGTTATGGCGAATTTCCTCGAAAAGCCTATTTTAGCATGAATTATGGAACATGCAGAAACTCTAACTTCCTTAGACCATATCTTCAAAAATTTAGCGAAACAAGATCTAAAATTGTAGGAAAATGTTCATCACTATTTTTTGTTTGCGTGGTAGCAATTTCATGGTCTAATGTTTCACAGAAGAAATTTATAGCAAAAATCCCACGATAACCCTTTAAATGTAGTGAAATACTAGGATGAATAGTGATAATACAAAATTTTGTGTATCTAGATCAAAAATACCATACAAAAATAATAAAATATAGGTCAATGATAATAAAATACACCACTTCTTGGGGGGAATCACTTTACATAACATAAATAAAAAAATCTTAGATGATTCAAATGAGAAGACCATCCTTGGTATGTACAAGAGTCTAAAGGAACAAAATATAATTAGGGCCTCAATAAAAATAATAATGTAAGGGCACATCAATAACAATAGTGAGCTTCTATGGGGCACAACAATAAAAATATTAGTGTTACACTAGTATTATAGGGACCTAATACTTATAAGTTAAGATAAGTGACTAGACTCCATAGTTGACATACCAGGACATAATTCAATCAAATTTCCTATTGACATGACCAAAAAAAGTTAGTTAAATAGTTAAAATATTATAACTATCAGAGTTTAATATAAATATCCATGTATTATATGAATAATTTAGGTCTTTTTTTCGTATTATCTAGTGCGATGTAAAGGTACTTATTACTCATTGAACACTACATATTGTTATCTTCTATTCCCTCTTCCATGTGTGTTACATGTATATCTTTGTATAGTATTTTCTTGGTATATAGGTCTATCGGCAAGACATGTATATGGATCCTCACATTACAATTATTACCACCACTTAATTCCTCATAAATATTGTTTAGTATCACATTGACCTATAAGATAGATAGTATAAAAAATACTTATTATTTGAGGACATAAAAAATTAATTACCTATTTATATTTCCACGAGATGATGACCTATGATTTTGAATACCAATCTAAACTAATTTTATTAATTAATGTTTTGTATCATCCATATATTACAATGAATTATCCTATGATCATAATATTCATAAGTATTTGAGTGTGGTAGTCAACCATAGTGCTACTTAGACACGTGAAGGGAAAATGACCTTGGTTCTATTAGTGGATGTCAAAATGGGTTATTTGTTTCTTTAATGATACACATATGGTTTATGGGGTTGTATAGAGTATATTAGATTTTCCTTGGAGGGGTGGGAACCAACATCCTTGAACCCACCCGCTGACACTCCCATTGTGGCTTTGGTGTAACATACCCACGTTAAAGTTTCATGTAATAGAGGTTAATAAACATTAAAGGTTGATGGGAGACTTATTCCAAGATGATTGGTGGGAAAATCATCCTAGTGGGTGTTCATTTCGGTTATTATGGCTAATGAAACTGGCAAAGGAAATGACAAAGGATTTTGAAAGGAAAGTGGCATCAATTGGCATTTTATTTATGAAAATAATGGAAATTACGAGAAAAGGAAAGTGAAAGATCACAAGTTTGATGTGAGGAGGAAAATGAAGGAAAATAATGGAAAATGAATAGAATAGAGGCCTTGGTAGGTCTCTATAATACTAGTGTATCCCCTTATTGTTATTGTTAGTATATCCCCTTTATTTTTATTGTTGTGACCATGTACTCCCCATTTTATTAGTGTTGTGCCCCATAGAAGCCAACTATTGTTATTGTTGTGAACTTACATTGTTATTGTTATGTCGGATAGGATTATATTGTGAGTCCTTGGACCCATATATATAGAAATGAGGTTTTTTCATTTGTTGGATCCAAGAATTTTCCATTACTGTAATGTAAAGGAGGTTTCCCCCTTGAAGAGGCTAATTTCTAAGTTTTTTATCTATCTTTTATTCTATTTTGTGAGTTGGTTTCATAAAATTTGGTATTAGACTTGGGATTCCATGGTTTCACTTCTTCAAACAAGACATCTTGGCATTTTAGCTATAACAATTTTTTTTTGGCACTTGAGAAGTTGAACGTTTTTCCACGTAAAGCCACAATATTGATTAACTTCATGTAACAATTTCATAATTTGTTTCGTTATATTTTCAGAGATATGATCTATGGAAGTTAGGGTTGTGGAAGGCTCCATAATTTCATCTCAAAGAGGTGAACAAGGGAAAATCAGCATAACATTTGTTTCAAGTATCAGCTTGGAATTCTGTAGAAAGTGGCTCAAAGTGCATGAAAAACAGTTTCTTGTGTAACGATTTCAGATATGATGGTCGAAACAATGACACGTGGAATGTTGTACAAGTTTCCTCTACTAAACTAGTCCATAATTAGGTCATTGTGGGAGATCAGACATAGATTTAGCTCAAAGAATCCAAATTAGGTCTGAGTTGTGGTATCTGAAAGAAGACTCATACGAATACTACATGATTGAATATCAAATATTGGGGATATGAAATTACAGAGATACACCAGTTTCAATATTGAGCTCCTCAAAAGCAAGAAAAGGTGTGTATTTGTTTTTTAAAATTTCATAATTCTTGTCTGAAAAATCAGTTTGAAGTGATTTCAAGGGAATATTGAAGCATAGATATAAGTATCGAGTTCTAAACCCCCCCCCTAAAAATAATTCCACACCCAATAAGCCCTCATAAATTTGTACTATGTGTCATGAAGAGGAAGTAACGCAACATGATATATCAAAATTACGGGACCAAGTGCAACAAATGTTTCTCTCACAACGCGTAACAAACAATGAAATGGAAGCTAATATGGATGGTATGAAGAAAGGTGTGGAAGCTAATATGGATGGTTTGAAGAATGGCATGGAAGCTAATATCAATTCTATAAAATAAAAAAACAAAGGAAACATGGATGACATGAAGAATGGTCTGAAATAAGGCATGGAACCTTTGAAGGAAGGTTTGAAAAATATTCTACAAGAAATGATTCCTAATGGTGAAATGGTAGTAGATGCAACTCATGATGAGAATAAAATAAATGTTAATCATGATTTCATAGACTCTAATGTTTGATTTAAGGCCCACCATATTCCAATGATCGATATGAGGAATTTTTATGGCAAGGATCTGGTAACATGGATACTACCGATAGAGATATTTTGATCTGAATAATGTGCAAAACACACAAAAGGTACACATTGCAACTTTATATTTAGAACAAAATAAATTTTTATGGTATTGATATATTTTCTCTCGTAAAAAAATTGTCACATGGTAAATTTTTATGGAGGAAATGATAGCACATTATGAGGATACAAAGAGCAACACCTTATTTAGCCAATTGATAAATCTCAGAAAAAAGGGTTCAATCGTGGAGCACATTGAGGACGTCCAAAAATTGAATATAAGGGTAACTAATATTCCAAATGAACACATGATTGATGTCTTCCCAGTGACTTTAAAGGATAAAATCCAAAATGAGGATCCCCTTTGGGAACCTCATTCATTTGAGAAGGCATTCAAGTTGGCAAGAAAAATTTAAAGAAAAATTATGGTGACAAGGAAGCCTACCTCTCGCAACTATGAAGATGGAAGTGTTGCTACTCCTAGACTTCCAAAACCTGCAAGGTTGACACCACAACAACTGGAAGAAAAAAGAGAAAAAGGAATTTGCTACGATTGTGATAGAAAATACACTAAAGGTCATAAGTGTGATGAGAAGAAATTATTTTACATAGATTTTGAATAGGAGGAATAAAATGAACAAGAAAATTCAGAAGAAGAGGATATACACCAGGAACCAACCCTATATAAAGAAGAAATTAATTTTACCATGTCTTGTAATGCATTGGCAAGAATTAACACTCCTCAAACTCTCAATATATAAGGACATATCAAGAAGAGAAATGTAATAGTGCCAATTGATTTGGGTAGTACCCATAATTTTATTCATTGTAAGGTTGTTAGAGAATTGAATTTCTTCCTATACCGAGCACAAGGGTGTAAAATAACAGTTGCAAATGGAGGAACTATAAATTTCTTTGGAAAGTGCCAAAATATCAAGCTAACCATTGGGAATATGTATTGAATATTCCAATGCTCTCCATTCCAATGGGTGGTATGGATGTTGTACTAGGAGTGCAATGGTTACAATATTTTAGGATGATAACATTTAATTTTTAGTAATTTTTCTTGAAATTTTTCTTGGGAAAGAAAGGAAGTTGAATTACAGGGTATCGCAGGGAGGCTAGGAAACATAATAAGATTTAATTTCATGAAAAAAATTATAAAGAAAGAACAACGAGGAATACTTTCACACTTATGCTCACTAGAGGTTCAAACATCAAAATCATCTATTTCTCCATATCTCCAAAAAGTCTTGGATAATCATTCCAAGGTGTTGGAAACTATCAAACGGCTCCCACTTATTTGTGATCATGATCATGTTATTCATTTTATTCCATGAGGTGTTCCTCCAAACATCAGGCCTTACAAATAACATTATGCCCAAAATACTAAGATTGAACGTATGGTTGTAGAAATGCTAGAGGCTGGCATAATTCAACCTAGTCAAAGTTCTTTCTCTACTCCAATAGTGTTGGTACACAAGAAGATTGGATCACGGTCTATGTCTCTATATTATAGGGAGCTCAACAAGCTCACTATTAAATATGAATTTCCCGTCCCCATCATTGATGAATTATTGGATGAATTACATGGAGAAATTTACTTCAGCAAGTTGGATCTTTGTTCTCGATATCATCAAATTAGAATTAACACTAAAGGAATTTTGAAAACAACATTCAGAACTTATGAGGGTCATTATGAATTTTTGGTCACGCCTTTTAGCCTTACTGATGCACCTTCCACATTTCAAGGTTTGATGAATTCCATTTTCAGAACGCTTCCTTAGAAAGAATTTCTTCGTATTTTTTGATGATATACCAATATACAACGAGTCTTGGAAGGATCATGTTTAACATGTTGACATGGTTCTCACACTATTGGAGGAGAAACAAATATATGGAAAAATCTCCAAATTTTTATTTCGAGTACAAGAGGTGGAATATTAGGGTCATATTGTATCTCACGAGGGAATTAAGGTAGACCCTAAAAAAATTAAATCCATTAAGGAATGGAAAATCCCTACAAACATAAGGCATTTTCAAGGATTTATGGGGTTAACAGGGTATTATTACAAGTTTGTTAAGAATTATGGGACAATATCGGTACCTCTAACAGAAATATAGAAGAAAGATGCATTTTCTTGACTTGAGAAGCAACTAAGGCCTTTGAACATCTTGAGGAAATGTTTCAGGCAGTAGTCTTAGCTATGCTAGACTTCAAAAAAACCTTTGTTTTGGAATGTGTTGCCTTAGGGAATGGAATTGGTGTGGTTTTAATGCAAGAAGGAAGACCCATTGCTTTTGAAAGCCGTCAAATCAAAGGAAAGTATTTACTGAAACCTATTTATGAAAACGAAATGCATGCAATAATACATGCACTAAATCAATGGCAACCTTACCTAATGGGAATACAGTTCAAGGTAAAAATAGATCATGGTAGTCTTAAATAATTTTTGGAACAAATACTATCTTCAAAATAGTAAAAAAAATGGGTGAAAAAGATGTTGGGTTATGACTTTGAAATCATCTACAAAAAAGGGAAGAAAAATTTTGTTGCAGACAAAGTCTCAATAAATGATGAAGATGTGGAAGAAATTATTTTTGCCATTTCTATTATCCAACCTGAGTGGATAACCAAAGAAAGGGATAATGGAAGAATGATGAAGAGGCATGGACACTGATTGAAACATTGTAGCAAGATTATAGTACATCTGAAACATTTAGCTAGAAACATGATTCAATATGGTACAAAGATCACTTATATATTTGTAAGAGTACACCACTCAAAAAAAATATTCTCTTGTAAGTGCACACCTCTCCCATTGGAGGGCACTCTGGATTTTTGAAAAATTTCCGTAGGGTCAAGAAGGAATTTTTTTACGATGGCCTTAAATCTAATATTCAAAATTTTGTGGCAGAATCCTTGGGTTTCTAAAAAAATAAAGTTGAGACAGTGAAGGCACCAGGTCTGTTACAATCTTTATCCATTCCAAGTCAGCATTGAGAGAAGGTTTCAATGTATTTTATCACAGGTTTACCCAAGTGTGAAGGACAGACTCTCATCATGGTGGTAATTGATAGAATTACCAAGTATGCACACATTTTTGCATTATCTCATCCATTTAAAGACAGTACCATTGCTAATGAATTTATGGAAAGAATTCAAAATCTACACGGAAACCCAAAAAATATTGTAAGCGACATAGATCCCATTTTTACAAGAAATTTTTGGATGAAATTATTTTCTTGTTTGGGTACTCAATTAGCTCATAGCTCATCATAACATCCTCAATCTGATGGGAAAACTCAGATAGTGAAAAATATTTGGAAATATATATTCGTTGCTTTGTATCCGATAAATAGACATAATGGGTAAAGTGGTTACCTATGGATGAATGATGGTATAACACTTTCTTCCATAATACAACAAAAATGACCCCATTTATGGTACTTTATGGATATCATCCACCCTCCATTACATCATATTTAAGAGAAAAATATAAGGTTCAAGGAGTGGAAGATCACATCGAACATCAACAAAAATTCTCAAACTCTTATAGGATAACCTCACTTTGGCGGAAAATTGAATGAAACAACAGGAAGATCAAAATCACAGCAATAGAAGTTTTGATGAAGGCGACTTGGTATTTTTATGGCTATAACCATACAAACAAATGTCCCTCAAGAAACCTTCGAAGGATAATAAATTATCATCAAAGTATAATGGTCCTTAGAAGGTGTTGCAAAATATTGGTACTATGGCATGAAAATTGGAGCTTCCTGCATCTTGCCAAGTGCACCTAGTTTTCCATGTTTCATGCTTCAAGAATGTTATACGTAACAAGCTCACATTTCAGAAAATATTGCCAGAATTTGATGAGGATGGAAAAATAATATTGGTACCTAAAGTAGTCATAGAAAGAAGAACTCAACAACTAAGAAGTCGATAAATTTCAGAGTATCTCATTAAGTGGAAGAACTTACCAGTTGAATATTCGACATGGGAGGATGAGAATTTTATCTAGAAGAATCCATAGCTCCTCAAGTGTTCTGGAATTTGTTTTTTGAATGGTAGGGTCATGCTAGGTCCCTATAATACTGGTGTATCTTCTTATTGTTATTTTTAGTTTAGCCCCCTTATTGTTATTTATTTGACCATGTACTCCCCATATTATTATTATTATGCCCCATAGAATTCCACTATTGTTATTATTGTGCCCTTACATTGTTATTGCTATGTCGTATAGGATTATATTATGACTCCTTGGACCTCTATATATAGAAAGGAGGTTTTCTCATCTGTATCATCCAAGAATTTTTCATTTATGTAATATAAATGAGGTTTCCCCTTGAAGAGGTTGATTTATAAGTCATTAATCTATCTTTTCTTATATTCTGTGAGTTGGTTTCATTAGAGGAGTCATATACCAAAAGGCTTCTCAGGATTAGTGGGAAAGATTTTGCTGGTTCAAGATTTTTTCTCAAGCTATTGGGATGAAGGTTTTGGTATGTTCATTTTTGGAGCTATCTCTCTATTCTCTCTCTCACACACACACACACTCTTAAACACTTAGATTTTTCTTGGAGTATTCACATATTGGACCAAGAAAGAGGAAATCAGGCAAAGGATGGACAAGGAAAGGAAATAAAATAAAGTTTCAAGAAAGGAATAGCAAGATCAAGAAACTTCAGTAGTAATACTTGCATATAGCATATTTCATGGTTGATTTCCGAGCTAGTTCAGACATGATTAATTCTTCATGTTAGTATTTGGTTCTCTTGCTATCGGTGGCATGGTTTTGTCAAGTTTTGACGGTGGTTTTCATCCTTTCCTTGCCTACATCTAGATAGGCATGGTGTGATGGGAGTGATCTCGGTTTTTAACTTTGGAATTTCCAGATGGTTTTCGGACACCGAGGCGGAGGTGGTCTAAGGAAATTCCAAAAGGCCTAGTAATCCTTTGACTGATTTTGGCAGGATACATGGTAAAGCCTGAGGGTGGTGTCTTTATTTAAGTCCTAGTTATCCAGGGTGGATTGTGGTAAATCGTGAGAGACAAGGAGATGAAAATTTCCTCAAGGATAGTGATGGAGCTTGGAGGCATTCCAAACTCGGTTCGGTTTGTTGGTCTCGGCACTGTTTTAGGTGTGATCACAATATGGTGGGGTTGGAGGTGGTTTAACCCTTGGATTCCCTTGGTTTTTTTTCGATTGGTTTATTCATGAGAGACCACATTCATGCTTTGAATATGCCACTCAAGTGACTGGATGAATAGAGATCTGGCTCAACCATGTCTATGGTTAGGTGGTACGTGGAAGTCTTGAACTTGGTTAGCTCTTTCCTATGTTTAATAAAAGAAAATTTCTATTGATTTTGTATTTATTATGTGTGGCTTTAATGGCTGGTATCTCAACATTATTTACATGGTTTTATGTTGCTTATAAGCATGGCTATATGACTAGTCCATGTCACGTTTATTTCATGTACTTACATATAATTGTAAAGATAATGGATGTATGACCCAAGTGATGTCATAAAATTTCAAGGGAGAGCGTAGTGATCCTTCTTTTCATGTATCATAATAGTTTTAGTCATTCATTCTATGTCTTCTATCCTAGACATGTAGATTGCATTGATTTCAAGTGTTTGACAAAATGTCAGCCTCGGTTGGGGATGGTTAGGCCTAGTATTGGAGTTATTTTTTGGTGTATTACCCTTGTCATCATGTGTTTGATGGATTCTAGAAGCTACAGGAAGTTCTGGGCATTGAACAGGATTATGGGCTTAAAAAGCAGCACAAACCTCAGAGACGTTGGCACAGGTCGCAGGGAAAAAGTCCATGGATGCATGCACACCCATGTTGTGGAGTGGAAAGAGCCTCCAGGTTACCCTTTCCCCAAATAGGAGAGTCCAAGGAATTTCTTCAATAACTGCCAAGGGGGATCAAAGGACAAGTGAAGTAGTTGACCGGATAGCATCTTGGCGGACTTTAGTAGGTAGCATGAAGTTATTTGTTATGGGTTTCCACTCGATTCCACTTCCTTAAAGTCACCAAGGAAGTTGCATCATATCATAGTAGCCCATCATCCACATTACCTTGGGTTGGACAGTTTATTTGGGTATATGTGAGTGGAGGTAATTTTACAAGTGATATCGCAGCGGGTTGCACTCTTTAAAAATTATAATGTTGTCATAGTTAAGGGTGTCATTCATGAAGTCATTTCATGTAGTTTATGTCATCATGATGCAGTAGGGAGATACAGACTACGAAAGAAATGGTGTGATCGAATCCTGGGGTAAGAGTAGATCGTCATACATGTATTGTATGTTTGGAATGTAGGTATGTTAGTTAATGGATTGTTATATGCACGTTTGTCATTTTATTTTTGTTGTGATTACATGCATGTAGATGTTAGTGAATCAGTCAGGTCATAGGCACATGTGTAGAATAGTCATGAATGATAGTAATGTGTTGTTATATTCATTGTTGTTGTTGTTTTACGTTATTTAACGTGATGATTGTGTTATATGTTGGTGGTAAGTATGTTTTATGTTAGCTTGTTGTTGTTATATGTTAGTTAACTTGATGATTAGGGTTATTGTATTAATATATTGATGTTATATGTATCATGTTAATCTAGTTTGAAATATGTAAATGGTTATGTTGTGGCCAGCAACAACCCCCCTTCTTATTTAGTATTATCACTAATATTAAATAAGTGGGGACCCTTATTCAAAAAAATTAAAAAATATTTTCTTTTTAGTGCTTGTTTTTTCCTTTTTCAATAAAACTTACTATCATAAACTTAGGAAAATATTCCTTGAAAAATCTAAATTTGCTTAAGTTTTATGATAAGATAGAATAAAATCATTCCTTAAAGGAATATTGCATCGCAAAAAAGTAATGAATGCCTCTGTATAAGCAGAACACTAAAAATTGCGAGATCGCGATGCCAAACTACGCACTAAAAGAACATTCATCGCATCGCAGGATTCGTATGTCATATCTTACGCTAAAAAACCTCAAATCACTGATATGCGATGATACATATCGCAAATCGCATGTCGCAAAAATATGTTAACAGATGATTGTCACATGTTCCGCCTCAGCGATATTGCGATATTGCGATGTGCAATACTGCGATATTGCGATATTACGATGCAGGATACTGCGATCTGCGATATTGCGAAGCAAATCACAGATCGCCTTATCGCATGTCCTTAAGGCTCGTTGTACGAAGAAGCTTTCTCCATAAATCGAGATCCCGTTATGCGCTTTAATGTTAATCAATGAATTGGTTGTCAATCATTAATGAAATTTGGTTTTGTTGTGATCGAAGAGCCGTTTCACGTAAGGTGGTATATTTTATACATCTTCAGCATTTAAAACTTTCCCGTCACCTTTTTATTATCATTATTCTCACTTAATTTGTAAACTACAGGAGCGAAGAATAGAGAACTATACAAAGCAATATTTAGAGTATAATGGGAGACAAAGACAAGTCTCCGAGTTCTGAAGAGAAAGAAATGAATCCCTTGTATACAGACACCGCCTGTAACAAAGATGCTGGTATTACTACTTGGGAGGGCATGTATAATCTACTTGAGGAAGAGAACCCCAGAGTAATGGAGGTTACAGCAACTGTGGGCTCGCTTGGGTCTTCTGATGCATCCATTACAAAGTTAGCTTGTTCATTCTTGCACCGAATAGCAGCGAGACCTAGAATTATTCCATACACGGACATGGTTAAATGGATACTGGACAACACGAATATTACAAACAGAAAGTTTAAGACTCAGGGTCAAGAGCTCATTGGCTCATTTACTCCACAAGATTTGAGACTCATGTATCATTTTCCGGAGCCACAGGAAACTTATAACAAACAGTTCATGGAGAAGTTTTCCAAAGAAAATGAAAACTTGGCAGAATGCACCAAGGACTGGTCAAGGAGAGACGAATCACTGAAGAAAGATAAACACGGTATGTATAGTACTGGTTCTCTCACTTCTCTGTATTTCTTTGCTGCTGCTATGCTTTGTCGGCTTTTTGGAAAGCCAGACATTAATAAGTTTTAGTCTAAATGGCTATCGTTATTGAATGCTGCTGTTAATGCTACTATTGTGGATTGGGCTAAGATATTATCTGAAAACTTAGCCATAGCTATTTTGAATTATTGGTCTAAAAGAACTGTTTCTCAGAGGATTTATCCTCCTTTTTACTTATCTGCTTATGTGATGGATTCAATCTGTTATGTTTCTAAGTTTCCTTTAATGGGTTGGAAATGGACAACTCAAGATCCCCTACCCATTCATGTTTATCACAAAGAATTGTGGGATTCAAAGTTCATTCCCTATTTTTACAAGATTTTCCATGGAATCATGTTGCCCCTGTACAGAATGTTATATGATAAAGACGCTCCAAGGTTTTCTCCTGAAGCAGAGGTAGACATACTACCTGTTGCGAGATGGTTTGGAGAAGAATTGTTTACATATGTTAGGGTTTTTGGAAGTTTTTCTTCTCCTCATGTTTTACCTTTGTATGTTCCTGATAAACTCATAGCTCGAGAAATTGCTTATCAAACCTGCGGAGAAGGAGGTTTGACTAAAGATTTGAAGGACAAGAAGAAGGGTATCTGGCCGCAATTTCCTATGGCCTGTGGGGCCTTTTCATTATTTGATGTTGGTCATGAATTTAAAGAAGTAAACAACATTACATGTTTACGTTTGTTCAAGTTTCCAAGAAGACCATTTGACCCCTATGATATTGTTAAAAATTTCACTATTGCAGTCAAGATAAGAGTGTTTTCTAAAGAAGAAGATATTTTTGATGACATGGTCCAAGAAAAAGGCACACTTAAAGAAATTATACATTCGGCTCAAATACGGTTTCCTCCAGCAGAGTTTCAAGAATTCAAAATATACAGAGAAAGGAGGTTAACTACTATACCTTTGGATAAATTACGCTTGGAACCCGTAAGGGAACCAACTCCTAGTATCAGTCTCAGTAGAAGTTCAGATACAAACAGGTCTAAGTCAAAGTCTGGAAGAGAAACCTCTGAACACTCTAAAAGTGAAGCGTCAGTAAGGGATAATGCCCAGTCAAAGGAATTTTCACAGCAACAGGTTTCAACCTCTCCTCAGTTAAATCTTCCCCCTCTCATTGTACAGCAACCATCAGTCAAAACTGAATTAGATAAGGAATGGGAAACATTAAATGATTTGATTAATATTGAAGGACAAAACACACAGACACCTGTGAGTAATGTACAGACAACAAAAAATATAGTCACAGGAATAACTACCAATGTCTCAGAAACAGAACACATTCCCATTACCCCATCCTCTGAACTCATGCTCAAAATAGAGGAAATTCCTCCTCTTGATGTATTCTATAGTCCACAACACAAGGCAGTGGTAAGAAGACAAAGGAATAAAAGGAAATTAGAAAATGTGCTCTCTCATGATGCAGAACAATTAGATGTCTTATGGCAAGATCCTACTACTGATCCAACTGAAAATCTCACTAAATTATCTCAGATCACAGGAGCTTATGCATCTGCAGCCATTGATAAAGCATTTGAGGTACGGAAATTATTGAATGAAAAATAATATCAAGTACAGGTCTTGCAACAACAGTTGCAACAAGCCAATGTCAACAATGAAGCACAGAAACAACTTGAAAAATTACAGCAAGATTTTCAACAAATGTAGATAGGATATCATAATAGCTTGGCTGAAAAAGAGAAACAGCTACAGGATGTGCAAGAGATGCACAAAGATGATCCCAAGCTTACAGAATTTATCACAGAGTATATTTCCTTAAATGATCAACTACTGCAACAACAGGAAATATTATGCCAAAGAATATCACAATGGAACTCTTATTGTGAAGAAAGTGATAAAATCACTAATCATGTCATAGACTTACGACATGATTATGATTTAACTGATAAAAGAGTTACTTACTATTTGGCTTGGCAAGAGACAGAGGAGGGGAAAAGAGCAGGTGCACCTATAATCAATGAAAATCACAAAGAAATACTTTTTAATAAATGGGATGCACAAATTAGGCAAGCAGATCAAGCGGCAGAAGAAGCAGCCACAGCAGCCAGCAATATTATTGATTGTATAAATGAAAATTTACACAAGGAAAATCTGATCTCTGAAACTACTCCAGGGTACCTACCAAAAGCACAGCAACTTTAGACAGACTAGAAACAGAGAGCCCAAATAAAGGAATAATCAATTAAAGGATTAACAAAGTTAAATTGGGATTCTTACTGGGCATGTTTGGTAAAACCACACAGCCAATGCATGACTCTCAAGTGTATCATCAATTCTGCCGAGAAGATGGTGCCATCTCTTACCGATTCCGTTTTCACAGGACAGTTAAAGTCTGAAGTTAGCCGGCCTATTCTTCTCAAATCAATGTTGAACGCTTGCAATTCCAAAGAACAGATTCACAAGTAGTTAGTTGTTAAGTTTTAATTTTAGATTTAGTATTAGTTTTGCTTTATTTTTTGCCTAAAAATAGGACGGTCATTTAAACCTTATCCTACATTTTTGTAATAAATTATTTTTAGATTTAGTTAGTAGTATTTAAACCCTTCTCATGCATTTAGAGAAGGGTCCTGAAATTTGTCAAAAACTTGTCCTCAGAACATGCACTTTTACACCCTCTGAGGAGGTTTTGATGAATGAATGGAACATGATTTATTGATATCTGCGTTTAATATCTACTACTGATGTTGCACTTTTGTACTCTTAGTGGATGTTGGATTAAGAAGAGATAAGTCATTATTGCTTGAAGCTCATGAGTAGAACTAGTTATAAATGGTACTTTTATCTCTTAACTATTTCTACCTTTGTGTTAAAGTGATATTTATGTTCAATTGTTTATGTATTAATGCTTGAATGCTTGAGTTATCATTTGGCACTTTTGTACGGTGATAGCCATTTGTTTATGCTTAATATATGGATAGCTTATTATGCGATATGTTTTTCACAACTGTTTCGTCTAACTTTTTATATGAAGTGGTTTATATTTATTGAATTCTTTTCTTATAACAGTTGAATGATCTTTATTACCAATTGCTATTTGAAATCATTTTAGATCGCATAAAGAAAATATTACATCCCAGGTTAAGTTTAGAATTAGATTATTTCTGTTTAATTAGAATACAATTGCATGTTATAGATTAGAATTAGAATAAAAGCATTTCACTTAGGAACTTTTAGAAAGGAAATATAAATTCTTAACACACACATACACATATTGGGAAACTGGTCCCATTATCCCCAGTCGGACCCACTCTACCAAACGGAAAAGGAGCTGCCAACCAAGGTCCGGACCAGGTGGTTATCCCCCTTGTTGTAGACCTGATTTTCGGGGTTCAACAGGTTACGATATTCAGGTATGAGCCAAAATATTGTGATATTATGTCATACTAATTTAGGATGACTGTGGATATGTGATTGTTATGCATGAATGAAAATATTTTATGAATTTATGAGGTGAACATGTTAGCTGGTTACTATTATGGATATAATGGCCTTAGTTATGATTGAGGTGATGTTTTGTGAATTTATATCGTGCTAAGTAGATTTATTGTGCATAAAATATATCCTCCCCTAAGATACATTAAGGTATGATTTTTCTTATGTCATTTATTTGGTGTTTCAATGTTTTATTTTTTTGTTTATTTGGTACTTGAGTTTGTGGTGTCTATTATGTCATCTATATGTTTTTTGAATGTTTCATTAATTGCACGATATGAGCATGTTTCTAGAATATTCCATGGTTATATTTTTTTAATATGGTTGTACTAACACACTATGTGTTGAGATAGGTAATGTGTAGTTGTTTATAAGTAGGTGCTATTTGTAGTATTATGGTTTTGACTATTAGTTGATGATGAGATGGTTGTTAGTATTGGTAGAGGTTGATTTCAGTTAATACATATTTTGTCTTGATATATGGAACATGTGATCGAGATTTTTGAACAGTTGTAGGGAAACATGCTTGGTATTAGGATGACAATGTAATGGTTTATGCATTTATATACCTAACAAATGGGTGATTTGACAGTACATAGTAGGAATATATTGCTGCAAGGAAAAGAAAGGTATACAGTAATAATTCATTTGGAAATGTTTAGGAACCACAATTCAAAATGAAGGGTCACTTTGCATGAAAATATGAAGTCTTCTTAACCCTAATATTGCCTAGTATTATGCGGACATGTGCTATATTTATGAACATGTATTTGACAAGTATAAAAATTAGATTGAAGTTTTGGCTATAATTAGTCTAGGGATCGGAGTCCCTTGAGAGATGGTATATGTATGTGTTCAAATACAAGGAAATGTGCTTGGCATAACAAGGTAAGGTGACTAGTATATTGTATGATTATATTATACACTGAAAATTATGTGTTTATGGTGGTAAGATCGAGGGGATTACATGGAAAAATAGACTTCCACGAAATATTGGAAAATGATTGGGTTGAAATTTCCCTTGGAAGGTTTGGTAACCCATGGGGGATTACATCATGGCGTTTCTTATTAGTCTTGTGCTTTTGGTCTTTTACGATTTTTCTGCACTTGATTTGTAATTTTGTTTATACCCGATGCAAGGCCTTGCCACTTTGTTGTAGTGTCATATTGCTTTTGTTTTTTCACGGTATTCTTCTTGTTTATTCTTATTCTTTCCTATTATGTTTTCAGAGTCTTGTGAATTGGTTTGGGAAATAGGAAATTTAATGCAGCTCGGGGAGAGATGTTTGGTACCCAATAGGTAATGTAAGGCTCAAATGAAGGTTAGTGCTTGAGTAAAGCGAAACATAAGGTAAGAATATGGCAGTCGATTGGATTGCTGGGGTTCATTGGGATAAATGGATGATTGCAAATAAGTCATGATAAACATAATTAGGTAAGGTTAAGTTGTAACACCAATAGTTTTATGTTTTTCTTTCAAGTTAGACATTTGAACTTCAATCCAAAGGGGAGTGGACCCCAATGGATAAGTATTGTGTGGATGTAATTAATTTTCTAATTATGAAAAATAAATAAAATAATTCTGTGCATATTGACCAAATGAGAATTTTGAGATCACTTGCCAAATCCATGAGGTATGGAAAGAGGCTAAGACTTTCCCCAAAAATCTTTCAAAAATCCTTGAAAGAATTTATTTCTAATTTATATTTTTGAGGAAAAATCTAGATTCTCCCCAATGAGGTGGAGAGTAGTTGGGAAGAGGTAAAAAGCTGGAAAAGTAGAAAGCAGCTTTAAAAGTCCCTAAATAAGGGAAACCTAAGCAAACAGGAAGAAAAGGATCCTGTAATTCTAGACGCAGAATTAGAAACAAGCTTTGGGGAGCATAAGCTTAAATAAGGTACTCCAAAACAAATTGAGGTCGGTCTATTCTAGGAGATGATCTCAGCTCAGGGGTGAGTTCTGGAGACCGAGGAACTCTAAGGTTGGGAGGTTGGTCAATTTAAGAAGTGGTATGTTCATAATTTTTACCAATGGTTAAATACTTGTTGTTGTGCAACTGTTGTAGATGTTAGTTGGATTAAAATTTTGAAGTTGTTACTCCTTACATTTGACAGAACTGGTTAGAAGAAATTAATCCTCTCAATTATGTACCATTGTAGGAATAAGATCTGCGGGGAGAATCCATCAGAGTTTCTAAACCAATACTAGTTTAAATCTGAGGATACATTTTAACCACAGATGATTTAGTTGTTTAACTTTAATATTCTTCTGAACTAAGAAGAATAACTGTTGCATATGGGAAAAGAGATAAGGGCACCTTTATAGGTAGAAAATATAATTGAAAATAGACATATTTCAAATCTGTTCATTTAGGCAATGACAAAATCTCATAAGGGTATGTGCTATAAAAAAAAAAATATTTACAGGTGCAAGCATAGAGGACTACTGTACATTAGAATTAATTAATAGATAGCAAGAATAATGTAATGAAATTGTACAGTTATATGATGAGGAAGGGATAGCTAGTATAAATCTGCAAGCTGAAATGTTAATTGAACTCTATATACATATGAACAGAAAATGTTATCCCAAAAACTAAGAAATGGTTGCTTTGCTTATTAAGAATTATAAATGGTATTCCACAGAGATTTTAGCTCGGTAGAACAAATATAATAATCTAGAAAGAATGTTACACTGTACAATTCATTACTGGAGAAAATTTTATATTGAAACCTTTAATGGAATTTTGTCAGTGGTATTGCAAAGCTAGAAAAACCAACACAATTATCATAATACGCAGAATGGCAACCACGAAAAGTATTGAATCAAATAGACATACTATGCTGAATTTCAATACTGATGTAAATATATATAGATTTTGTTATAAGTCCTGAGAACAGATGTAAACAAATGATTGAACAGAACTAGAAAGAAAGCTTCTGGGTTAAGCATAAGTTCTAATTTCTGTCTGCCACTACAAACATAAAATTATACAAAATTATGGAAAAATAAACCCAAGAACTTATATAGCAGAATGCGAGTGAAGAACAGTGAGAGCATAGAAGAAGTTATTATCTTTCTGCATGACAAATAAATCCCTAAGTAAAATGTTACACCATTTTAGTTGGACGATATATAATAAGAAGCATTAGGGGAGATTGTCGACATCCCTATCACATAGATGAATTAACTACTTAAATTAAATATGGGAATGGTGACTGTTAACAAGTAATTATATAAATCTTATGTGAGGGTATAGAAAAGAAAAGTTAGTGAGATAAACTCATTTCAAAAACTACAATTCGAGCCATAATTACTTGGATCTTCCAATTTATACATATATCAAAAGTGTTATAAAATATGTCTGAAAAGATTAGGGATAAAACCCTAAATAAATTACTATATGAAAAGAAAAACCCCAAAGTGGATTCTACTGCCAGCTTAAGACGGCAATGGGGAACTCGTGGAAAGAAATCGACCTGTGTATAAACACAGTGCGGAAGTTAAAAGCCGAACTAAAATCAGGCCTTGCCAAACAACTGCACAGAGATTATTAACGTGGATAAAACGTGTACCTTGCCAAAAAAAGGTGAAGGCTCGGACAACCTTGAGACAAAAACAAAAGTAACGCGATAACCATCGGGAAAAACTATAACAAACAGAAGAAATTTGTACACAGTGGCATCTACTCACTGGTGAACAAGCGTGAAAGGATTTTAGTCGTCGATGCTAGAGGGAGGAGTTAACGCATCGTTCAACATAGCTGAAGTAAAATTTTTCCAAACCAATTAATAACTTCATCTACTTCAGATCAGTGGCACACCATTGAGACAAATATGTGAAAATAAAGTAGCATACTGGTATCACCGAGATGGATGACATTGTTGAATATAAACATAATGGAAAAATGAAATACATAGTTAAGAAACCAAATAGGATATAAAACAACTTGAAATTTTTTTTTACCTGAATTGACAGAGGATTTGTAAGGAAACCCTAATATAATTCATGGCAGACGTTAGACTATTCCGTTTCTAGACTCATCGTAAGCCATGCTACAGGCGTGACTTTTGGATATGGCCGTCTAGGCTTCAAAATTTCAAAGCGACATCAATAAACAATTTAAAAGAGACGCTGTAAATAATAACGAAGGGAGAAATGCAAGTTCTGAAATCACACAGCAAGATTTTATATGATTTAAACACCGAGACTAAGCCAAGGTAAGTTACCTCGTCACGCCGTGGGAAGAATGTTTGAATAAGCCATACGCTTCCATGGTATATCCAGAGGTCGCGTAGTTTTATCGTGAACAGAACCCGAGACCGAGTGTAGCAGGAGAAAAGAAGATCGAGGAAATGAAAGAAGGTAAAGAAATTCAATAGTTATAGTTCACAAAACCCATAAACCCTAAGTAAATCGTATCGTCCAGGTGTCAGGGATCCGACGGTTATCCCATGGATCGATGAAATTCCCAGTGAAAGGACATCAATTTAATACCATTGCAAACCAAGTGTACAAATGAGGAGAGACGCATTTAAAATGAAGTTAGAACCGTCACCTAAACATATATAAAACTATATAATCTATCAATTTCACCAGCTCGAGGTTTCACTTAGAGTAGAGGCTTACCCATCAAGGTACTTGCATAGAACATAGCATTCATACATATCAGACGTGATATCTACTAAAATTGTCTAACCACGAAAATATCACAACTTCAATACGGTGAAGTACAATGAGGATCGGGTAATACTCAAGTAAAGGGATTTCATTTATCCAACGAAAATTGATGCCACATGTTTGGGTACCAATATTTAAAACGAAGCCCCATGTATAACATAAAACCTACCATCGTACGATGGGTAGGGTAATCATAATTGTAATGGTATACAATACCTATGAGTTGATTATTAAATCGAAGTGTATGGTTTAACATAAAAAAATTGAAATAATATAGCTTATAAAATGAACTTCATTAAGGGGATAAAGTTATGTTGCACATATATAAGGAGTGTAGAATGACATATCATGAGATTCAATTGGTATGGAAATCATTACCATCTATATGTGGTTATAGCCAAGGTTAGGTGGCTTGGAGATTTTTACATGGAAGCAACGAAAATTTCAAAATAAAAATTATCAAAGTACAGTAGGTAGTAACTTGGAAAAAGAATTAGTATATGGCATGGAAATTAAAAAGGTGTCTATGTGGGAATAACACCTAGATTTGACATGATTAAGATAAAAATGAAATTTGAACACCAATTAGGAAATTTTTTTTTTTGAGGGTTGAGGTATGTGAAAAATGGTATCAAAGCCCATGTTAGCAAAACTGGGCTGTTGTTGTGCTCACTGTATGAGTTATTTTTTGTTGGAAAAAAAAAAAATTTACTGATGTTGTTTTGTTTAGTGTACAGTGGTACTGGAACTGAAAAGTCAATGGCTGAAGGAGATAAAATTTATGTTGATCTACGTGATGAAGATAACACGCTAGATCCCAACGCTCCTTTGATGGCTATGTTGCACGGGTTGCAATAGGAGACAAATGAGTTAAGAAGCCAAAATGACAGGCTGTCATTAGCCAGTGAGGAGGAGGAAAAGCTCATAAGAGAACTAACTTCGCGAAACAGCCAAGAAGGGGAAGGTTCCGGAAAGAGGAAGAAAGGAAAGTTCTCTGATGATTTTGAAGAAGATGACACTACTAGACACCAGTCTAAATAGAGAAAGGAATTACAGGGGGAATTCTGGAAAATTAAGCCTCCCTCCTATGATGGGGAGAAGGAGGAAGATGCGGAGGCATGGTTGTTGAATATGATTAAATATTTCCAGGTCTATGAATATGAGAGCAATCTCAAGGCTAGGTTAGCTGTCTACCAGTTGCAGGGTAAGGCTACCTTGTGGTGGGAGGAGACAAAAATGGTCCATGCCATTGATGAAAAAACATTGACTTGGGAAGATTTCCAAGTCAAGTTTAAAAACCACTATTTGAATGAACGTTATTATGATGATAAAGCAAAGGATTTCTATGAACTCAGATTGGGACAACTCACCATAGATGAGTTTGTCACCAAGTTTACAAATCTGTTAAGGTATGTTCCATATATTTGTGAAGAGAAGGCTAAGGTAAAAATATTTTTGAACTGTTTTCCTACTGTGTACAAGGAGAATATAGAGTTCGATGATCCAAAAACTATGGATGAAGCGGTGAGGAAATCTAGACTATGCTACCAGCAGTTTAAAGGAAAGGGGGAGCATGGGAAAAACTGGGTAAACAAGGGTGAATTCAAAGGAAAGAAACAAAAACCAGCTTACTTGAAGAATTTTGGTAGGGATCATCAGCGGAAGAAATTTAACAAACCAAAGGAAAGTCGAACTGCTCAGTCCCAAGTTGGTTCCAAACAGCTAGATGGAGATAATAAGAAGGAAGGAACAGTTAAAATGCAGGAGCCTTTGAAATGTTGGGGCTGCGGAGAACCTCATTTGTTGAGGGATTGTCCACACCAAAATATTCAGATGATTATGAGGGATCGAGAAGCTACCACAGTGAATGATATAGCAAGGAATATACCCACTATCAGTGCTAATTTGGAGAACCAACAAGCAGAACACCAGGCTACTATGGTCAAGATGGAAGGTAAGATTGTTGACCAAGTTGTTACAGTTTTGATTGATCCGAGTGCTTCTTTGAGTTACATTAGTCCACAAGTTGTAGAGAAATGCAATCTCAAAACTGAAAAATTTAAGCAGTCTTGGTTGGTTCAGTTAGCCACTGGCACTAAGAGAAAAGTAACTCATAAGTTACCTCAAACAACAATTAAATTAAATGATTTCCAGACAGAAGTAAATTTAAACATTTTGCCATTAGGCTCCTATGATTTGCTGATAGGAATGGACTGGTTAGAAAAGAGAAAGGCTATGATGAACTGTTGGGATAAAATTTTGCATTGCATAGATGAGGAAGGGAGACCCTTTATACTCAAAGGAAAACCAAAACCAACTTCTGTAAGAAAAATATCAGCTCTACAATGAAAAAGAACAGCTAGGAACGGATATCAAGTATATGCTGTACATGTTGAAGAACTAGGACAGCAACCTGAAGAAAACCTGCTGGACACTTTGCCAATGGTAAGAGAGTTTAAGGAAGTTTTTCCAGATGAGATTCCTCATCTTCCCCCCAAAAGAGAGATTGATTTTTCCATCGATTTGGTGCCTGGAGAAACACCCATTTCAAGAGGCCCTTATTGGATGAGCCTCCCTGAACTCATGGAGTTGAAAATGAAATTGCAAGAATTTTTGAATAAGGGTTATATCCGACCGAGTGTGTCTCTTTGGGGAGCACCAGTGCTGTTCGTGAAAAAGAAGGATGGAACCTTTAGAATGTGCATTGACTATCATCAACTGAACAAGTTGACAATAAAAAATAGATACCCATTGTCCAGAATTGATGACCTTTTTGATCAGGTAAGAGGGGATTATGTATTTTCTAAGATTGATCTGAGGACTGGTTATCACCAACTCAGAATTAAGGAGGAATATATTAGTAAAACAACTTTTCGAACCAGGTATGGTCACTACAAATTTGTAGTCCTACCTTTTGGTTTGACAAATGCCCCTACCACTTTTATGTGCTTAATGAACATCGTTTTGAACAATTACTTAGATAAATTCGTACTAGTGTTCATAGATGATATTCTAGTTTATTCAAAAAGTGAGGAAAAGCACCAAGAACAATTAAGAATAGTTTTGCACACTTTGAAGGAAAACCAGTTATATGCCAAATTCAGTAAATATGAATTTTATAAAGACAAGATTCAGTACTTAGGGCATATTATTTCTGAACAAATATTGGCTGTTGACCCTGAGAAAATAAAGGCTATTAGAGAATGGTCGGTGCCAACTGATGTTTCAGCAGTGAGATCATTTATGAGAATTGCAGGTTATTATCGAAGATTTGTGGAAAGATTTTCTGCAATAGTATATCCCATAACTTCACTAAAGAGAAAAGGTGTCAAGTTTAAGTGGACTGGAAAATGCCAAAACAGTTTTGAACAGCTAAAATTAAAACTCACTACAACCCCTATACTGAAGATTGCAGATCCTGACAAAGAGTTTGTTGTGTGTACTGATGCATGTCGAGAGGGATTGGGAGGAGTAATGTTGCAAGAAAATTATGTTATTGCATATGAATCTAGGAAAATTAAGAAACATGAACAGAATTACAGTGTATATGATCTGGAATTGGCTGCTGTAATTCATGCCTTGAAAATGTGGCGACACTATCTTCTTGGGAAAAAATTTACATTGATGACAGACCATATTAGTCTCAAATATTTCTTCTCTCAAACAGATTTGAATGCCCGACAGGCCAGATGGCTTTCTTTTCTGAGTGAATTTGATATGGAGATAAAACATATCAAAGGGAAAGAAAACAAAATTGCTGACGCGCTAAGCAGAAATTCTTGCCAAAACATAAGTAGCATTGGGGGTAGTGCTAGTATTGATTTAGAAGAACTAGTTCAAAGGGTAGAAGATCAAGATCCCAATTATGAAACTCTGCAATTAAAAATGCAGAAAAAGGAAATGGCTGAGTACACCGAAAACCAGAAAGGGCTAATATGTTATAAAAACAGATTGTATATACCCAGCATAGAGTCCTTGAAAAAACATATCCTAGATGAATATCATAAACAACCATATTCAGGACATCCTAGATATCAGAAAATGCTAACAGCTTTGAAAAAGAAATTGTTTTGGCCAGGAATGAAAAAATATGTAGCAGAATATTTAGCTAGGTGCATGGAGTGTCAACTAGTTAAAGTTGAGCATCAGCATCCAGCTAGTCTTCTAAATCCCTTGCCAATTGAAGAATGGAAATAGGACATTGTTTCTATAGATTTCATAACCGGGTTACCCAGAAAAAAGTACCAGCATGACTCAGTAATGGTAGTGGTAGACACTTTAACAAAGGCTGCACATTTCATACCTTTAAAATCTACTTTTGGGACAACTCAAGTAGCAAATGTGTTCCTAAAAGAAATAGTAAGGCTACATGGAGTCCAAAAGATGATTTTTTCAGATAGAGATGCTATGTTCACAGAAGCCTTTTGGAAAGGTCTTTTTGGGGGCATGGGCACTAAACTGAATTTTAGTACTACCTATCACCCTTAGACAGATGAGAAAACAGAGAGAACAAATCAGATTTTGGAGGATATGTTGAGAATGTATGTGATGGATAGGCCATCAAAGTGGGAAGACTAATTCCATTTAGCTGAATTTTCCTACAACAACAGCTATCAATCCTCCATCAAAATGAGTCCATTTGAAGCACTCTATGGAAGGAAGTGTCATACTCCTTTAAGTTGGAGCCAACCTGAAGATAAGCTAGTGTTAGGGCCAGATACTTTACAAGAAACGGAAAGTATTTTCAAACAAATACAAAGAAACATCAAGACAACACAAGATCGACATAAAAAATATGCTGATAAAAAGAGGGTGCATCGAGAGTTCAAAGTGGGTGAGCATGCGTACCTGCGTATTAAACCCAAAAAGAGCACACTTTATGCTGGAAGTTGTGCAAAATTGGCTCCTAGATACTGTGGACCTTTTGAGGTGTTAGAAAGGGTGGGACCAGTGGCTTATAAACTGGCCCTACCGCTCCATGTTAAAGTTCATAATGTGTTTCATGTTTCTTTATTAAAAAGATATATACATGACGCTTCTCACATTGTGGATTGGAATGTGATACAGGTGGAACCAGAAGGGGAGTTCCTTCTCGAGCCGCTTCAAATATTGGAGCAGGAAGAAGTTGAATTGAGAAACCGAACAGTAGCAAGAGTAAAGGTGCAGTGGAAGCACTTTACTGCTAAAGAAGCTACATGGGAAAGAGAAGCTGAGATGATGGAAAAATATCCATATCTATTTGCAAAATGAACTCTAGCAGTTAGTGGTCAACACCAAGGATGGTGTTTGTTTTCAGAGGGGGAATATGTAACACCCCTAGTTTTATGTTTTTCTTTCAAGTTAGACATTTGAACTTCAATCCAAAGGGGAGTGGACCCCAATGGATAAGTATTTTCTGGATGTAATTAATTATTTAATTATGAAAAATAAATAAAATAATTCTGTGCATATTGACCAAATGAGAATTTTGAGATCACTTGCCAAATTCATGAGGTATGGAAATAGGCTAAGACTTTCCCCAAAAATCTTTCAAAAATCCTTGAAAGAATTTATTTCTAATTTAGATTTTTGAGGAAAAATCTAGATTTTCCCCAATGAGGTGGAGAGTAGTTGGGAAGAGGTAAAAAGATGGAAAAGCAGAAAACAGCTTTAAAAGTCCCTAAATAAGGGAAGCCTAGGAAAACAGGAAGAAAAGCATCATGTAATTCTGGACGCAGAATTAGAAGCAGGCTTTGGGGAGCATAAGCTTAAATAAGCTACTCCAGAAAAGATTGAGGTTGGTCTATTCTAGGAGATGACCTCAGCTCGGGGGTGAGTTCTGAAGACCGAGGAACTCAAAGGTTGGGAGGTTGGTCAATTTTAGAAGTGGTATGTTCATAATTTTTACCAATGGTTAAATACTTGCTGTTGTGCAACTGTTGTAGATGTTAGTTAGATTAAAATTTTGAAGTTGTTATTCCTTACATTTGATAGAACTGGTTAGAAGAAATTAATCCTCTCAATTCTGTACCGTTGTAGGAATAAGATCTGTGGGGAGAATCCATCAGAATTTCTAAACCAATACTGGTTTAAATCTGAGGATACATTTTAACCACAAATGATTTAGTTGTTTAAATTTAATCTACTTCTGAACTAAGAAGAATACTGTTGCATATGGGAAAAGAGAGAAGTGCACCTTTATAGGTAGAAAATATAATTGAAAATAGACATATTTCAAATCTGTTCATTTAGGCAATGATAGAATATCATAAGGTTATGTGCTATAAAAAAACAAATATTTACAGGTGCAAGCATAGAGGACTACTGTACATTAGAAATAATTAATAACTAGCAAGAATAATGTAATTAAAATGTACAGTTATATGATGACGAAGGGATAGATAGTATAAATATGCAAGCTGAAATGTTAATTGAACTCTATATACATATGAACAGAAAATGTTATCTCAACAACTAGGAAATGGTTGCTTTGCTCATTAAGAATTATAAATGGTATTCCACAGAGATTTTAGTTCGGTAGAACCAATATAGTAATCTAGAAAGAATGTTACATTGTACAATTCATTACTGGCGAAAATTTTATATTGAAACCTTTAATGGAATTTTGTCAGTGGTATTGTAAAGCTAGAAAAACCAGCACAGTTATCATAATACGTAGAATGGAAACCACGACAAGTATTGAATCAAATAGACATACTTTGTTGAATTTCAATACTGATGTAAATATATATAGATTTTGTTATAATTCCTGAGAACAGATGTAAACAAATGATTGAACAGAACTAGAAAGAAAGCTTCTGGGTCAAGCATAAGTTCTAATTTCTGTCTGCCACCACAAACCTAAAATTATACAAAATTATGCAAAATAAACCCAAGAACTTATATAGCAGAATGCGAGTGAAGAACAGTGAGAGCATAGCAGAAGTTATTATCTTTCTGCATGAGAAATAAATCCCTAAGTAAACTGTTACACCATTTTAGTTGGACGATATATAATAAGAAGCATTAGGGGAGATTGTCGACATCCCTATCACATAGATGAATTAACTACTTAAATTAAATATGGGAATGGTGACTGTTAACAAGTAATTATATAAATCTTATGTGAGGGTATAGAAAAGAAAAGTTAGTGAGATAAACTCATTTCAAAAACTACAGTTCGAGCCATAATTACTTGGATCTTCCAATTTATACATATATCAAAATTGTTATAAAATATGTCTGAAAAGATTAGGGATAAAACCCTAGATAAATTACTATATGAAAAGAAAAACCCCAAAGTGGATTCTACTGCCAGCTTAAGACAACAATGGGGAACTCGTGGAAAGAAATCGACCTGTTTATAAACACAGTGCGGAAGTTAAAAGCCGAACTAAAATAAGGCCTTTCCAAACAATCGCACAGAGATTATTAACGTGGATAAAACGCGTACCTTGCAAAATGAAGGTGAAGGCTCGGACAACCCTGAGACAAAAACAATAGCAATGCGATAAGCACTGGGAAAAACTATAACAAACAGAATAAATTTGTACACAGTGGTATCTACTCACTAGTGAACGAGCATGAAAGGATTTCGGTTGTCGATGCTAGAGGGAGGAGTTCACGCATCGTTCAGCATAGCCGAAGTAAATTTTTTCCAAACCAACTAATAACTTCATCTGCTTCAGATCAGTGGCACACCATTGAGACAAATATGTGAAAATAAAGTAGCATACTGGTATCGCCGAGATGGATGACATTGTTGAATATAAACATAATGGAAAAACGAAATGCGTAGTTAAGAAACCAAATAGGATATAAAACGGCTTGAATTTTTTTTTTTACCTGAATTGATAGAGGATTTCTAAGGAAACCCTAATCGAATTCATGGAAAACGTTAGAATATTCCACTTCTAAACTCATCGTAAACCATGCTACAGGTGTGAATTTTGGATATGGCCGTCTAGGCTTCAAAATTTCAAACTGATGTCAATAAACAATTTAAAAGAGATGCTATAAATAATAATGAAGGGAGAAATGCAAGTTATGAAATCACACAGCAAGATTTTATACGATTTAAACACCGAGACTAAGCCAAGGTAAGTTACCTCGTCGCGTCGTGGAAAGAACGTTTGAATAAGCCATACGCTTCCATGGTATGTCCAGAGGTCGCGTAGTTTTATTGTGAACAGAACCAGAGAGCGAGTGTAGTAGGAGAAAATAAGACCAAGGAAATGAAGGAAGGTAAAGAACGTCAATAGTTATAGTTGACAAAACCCATAAACCCTAAGTAAATCGTATCGTCTAGGTGTCAGCGATCCGACGGTTCTCCCATGGATCAATGAAATTCCCAGTGAAAAGACATCAATTTAATACCATTGCAAACCGAGTGTACAAATGCGGAGAGATGCATTTAAAATGAAGTCAGAACCGTCACCTAAACTTATATAAAACTATATAATCTATCAATTTCACTGGCTCGAGGTGTCACTTAGAGTAGAGGCTTACCCATCAAGGTACTTGCATAGAACATAGCATTCATACATATCAGACGTGATATCTACTAAAATTGTTTAAGCACGAAAATATCACAAATTCAATACGGTGAAGTACAATGAGGATCGGGTAATACTCAAGTAAATGGATTTCATTTATCCAACGAAAATCGATGCCACATGTTTGGGTACCAATATTTAAAACGAAGGCCCATGTATAAATTAAAAACTACCATCGTACGATGGGTAGGGTAATCATAATTGTAATGGTATACAATACCTACGAGTTGATTATTAAATCGAAGTGTATGGTTTTAACATAAAAAAATTGAAATAATATAGCTTATAAAATGAACTTCATTAAGGGGATAAAGTTATGTTGCACAGATATAAGGAGTGTAGAATAACATATCATGAGATTCAATTGGTATGGAAATCATTACCATCTATATGTGGTTATAGCCAAGGTTAGGTGGCTTGGAGATTTTTACATGGAAGAAACGAAAATTTTAAAATAAAAATTATCAAATTACAGTAGGTAGTAACTTGGAAAAAAAATTAGTATATGGCATAGAAGTTAAAAAGGTGTCTATGTGGGAATAACACCTAGATTCGACATGATTAAGATAAAAATTAAATTTGAACACCAATTAGGAAAAAAAAAATTGAGGGTTGAGGTATGTGACATAAGTAAAGGGATTTTAGGCATGAGATACCTTGGATAAGTTGGTAACTACTATTCTCAAGATGGTGCATTTTGTGTGCAGATAAAGGAATTTCTCTTAACCATGACCTTATGATATCTAGTAATTATATTGTGATCATGATTATGATCATTTATATATACTTATATATGAGTGTATGCATGTATCTATTTGAAAGGATCATGAGTGCTTTATGTTGATTTTTATATATGTATATATGTATGTATTTATGTCACATATAACAAGTTCATCATCGATCATGATTATTTAATGCTAACGTATATATGTGTGTATGTATGTATCTATGTCAATGTATGATATGATTTTCAAGGATAATATTTGTGGAGAAATGACTGGATATACAGGAAAATGGCATGAAATATGTTCTTGGTCTTATGAGGACTCAAGTGGGAGGAATAACCCTGAGAAATATACAAGGTAAATATCATGTGGGTATGAATTGATATTATGTGATTATACTATGTATATGTCTATGTTATGGAAGGTAATGCTGAGGGGTACATGAGTGGAATGAAAATAGTGTGATATACAACATGCTGGGATAATCATGGATAGTGGTAAGACACTAGAAGGAAGGTTTCTTTGTGGAGTCAGTGTGTGGTCTGTATATGTGTAGTAATAATCTTGTATATATGATGTACATGTTTCACCTATGATCTTATGGCCATACATTGTTTTGTATATATTTTTTTGTCTGTATTTCATATCCAGTGCTAGGTATAGATGATGTTATGCACATGTTGGATATGTGGTTCTTTGTACATATCATATCGCATGGATGTTGGATATGCATTTTTGTGTGCATGTTGGATATGTTGTGTTGCGTACATATATTGTTATGTATATGTTGTATATGAAGTGCTATGTACATATGGTGTTGTGTGCATGTTCTACATGTGGTGCTATGTACATATGGTGTTGTGTGCATGATTGTACATGTGGTGTTCTATTCATGTGGTTTTGTGTACATGTTGTACATGTGGTGTTGTTTACGTGCCGTGCATGTGGCGATGTGTAGATGTGGTGTCGTGTACATGTCATGCATGTGGTGTTGTGTACATGTGGTATTTTGTAGACATTGTACAAGTGGTGCAATGTACATTGGTCATTGTGTACACATTGTGCAGATGGTGTCATGTACATGTGATGTTGTGCACACATTGTGCAGTTAGTGTTTTGTACATGTGGTACTATGTACATGTGCATATGGTACCAGTATACATGTTGTATTTTGTGCATGTTGTAAATGTTGTGTTGCAGGAATGCAGTATTATTTATGTGCATGGTGTAGTCATGGTATTGTGACATGTGTATTAATTATGTTGTAATATGTATATGTATATGTATTGTGTTGTATTGTACACCAGGTGTAGGTGTATGTGTTGTATGCCAGTGTAGCTGTATGTATTGTGTTGTATTGTACACCAGGTGTAGGTGTATGTATTGTATGAAGGTGTGGGTGTATGTATTGTGTGATGTTATAGAACATGTGAGGGTGTATGTGTTGTGATGTACACTATATTTTTGTGTACGTGATTGAAGAGAGGAAATGGAATTGGGTGCTTACCGAGTGTGGCAACTGATCCGGTGTGTGTACATAAAGAGAAAAGGAAAAATTAAGGATCGGTGAAGGATGCATATCGCTATTTTATTTCAGTATTATTATGCATGTTGTCTATGATTCTAACTTATTATGGTTACTTGTGATTTATTATTATGGTTTATGGTGATTTCATGCAACTCGTTATTTCAGTTTATCATGGTTACGTTTTGATCTAAGTAGATGTAATATGTTTATACATGATGATTTGATTAAACAACTAGTTTGACTTGTTGTGATAGGAAGTGAACATAATTGAAATTGTACCTTTTTGATGAGATACCAATAAGATATGATGTGAATTTATTTCAATTTATTTTGAATCTAATGGAGGTTACATGCTTAGTACAGGAAGCATGGAAATTCCTAGTCAGGTGGTTGAAATTGATTGCAAGCATTAGCATCAACAATAAAAGGAATGGAAATGGGAATAAATTTTTTGGTAAAGCACTTCAAGAGCAAGGCCATTGTGGGACATTGGCAACCAATAGTGTCCATTGATTCCCATCAGCATCCTATGATCGAAATCATGGTTTGGAGGCAGGTATATTCCTCCTTTGTTTGAACTTACGATGCAATGAAGCATTGCCAAGGGATATATCGCCTACGAGAGGGGATCTTAGGGAACTTGGAAGGTGAGTGATTACATGGAAGAGGATTACCAGATTTCCCAAGGGAATTTTTAGTAGAGAAGGGAAGGTTGGGGATGGATTTTTTTTTGTCGTTAATATTTCGAGATGGAGTTTGATGCACATTGGAAGTGTTTTCTGAAACAATGAGCCAGTAATTGTTCGTCGAGAGTACAATTGGTGCATTATTGTAGAGCTATACATTGGATGCAGCTTTGGTTCTAAACATGAATTCTTGACTTACTGGGAAGGAATTGAATTCTAGTACTACTTTCATGGTGGAGATGTGAGCCTTAGTATTCCCTTGTTGTTGATACAAGCACCATATCCTTTTATTTTTTGGTTGAGAAAATGTGCATATGTGTATATTATTGTAAATAGTGTATCGATTTGGATTTATAAATGTCCATAGATAGTATGGTTGTATATATATGGATGTCATCTTAAATCTTGCAACGATATGTCTTATAGATATCCATAGGTATTATGTTTTAATTTCAGTAGTTTTTGGGTTTGTAGGTATCATTGAACACTGAGGACAGTGTTCCCCCTAACAGGGAGGCTTCTGTAATAGACTCAGGTTAAAGGTTCATGTAATAAATGTTAATAAAGGAAAAATAATAACCATAGTTGGTGAGACACTTATTCCCTGCTAAATGGTGGGAAAAACATCCTAGTGGGTGTTCATTTTAGTTATTATGGCTAAGGACATTGGAAAAGGAAATGATAAAGGATTTGGAAAGGAAAAATGACATTAACTGGAATTTTATTTAATAAAATAATGGAAATTAGGAGAACAGGAAGGTGAAAGGTCACAGGTTTCGTGTGAGGAGGAAAATGAAATAAAATAATGGGAAAAAAAAAATTATGTCCTTATTGATAAAAATGGTTCTAAGGATCAATGGGCAAGCTTTTGTTGGTTCAATATTTTGGCTCAAGCTGTTGGGCTCAAGATTTTTTTCACTTTAGTTTTGTAGCTCTCTCTCTATTCTCTCCCTCTCACACTCTTAGACACTTAGTGTTTTCTTGGAGCATTCGAGCATTGGACCGGGAAAGAGGAAAGAAAGTAAATGAAGTAAAATGAAAGGAAATGAAATAAAAGATCAATCAATGAAGAGAAGGTTCAAGTAGCTTCAGCAGGAATAGTTTTAGGTAACACATTGCATGGGTGATTTCCTAGTTGGTTCAGACATGCATGGATTATGCATGTTGGTATTTGGTTCTCTTGTTGTCGGTGGCATTGTTTTTCCATGTTCTGACAGTAGTTTTCAGCCTTACCTTTCCTTTTTTGAGATAGCCATGGTGTGATGGGATTGATATCATTTGTAATCTTTGGTATTTTCGAATGGTTTTCAAAATCTGGGGTAGAAGTGGTCTCAGGAAATTCCCAAAGGGCTAGGAATCCTTTGATCAACTTTAGTGACATACACGGTAAATACTGAGTGTGGTGTCTCGGTTTAGGGACTAGTGATCTAGTGTGGATTACGATAAAGCCTAAGAGACAAAGAGACGAGAAATTCCTCAAGGATAGTCATGAATTTTAAATGCATTCCAATATCAGTTCCGTTTTACGATCTCGACAATAGTTTAGGTGTGAAAACGATATTTTTAGGGTGGAGGTGGTTTAACCTTTGTATTTCCTCGATTATTTTTTGATTCATTTATTCATGAGATCCCACATTCATGGTTGGAATATGGAACGAGAGTGAAAATCTAAAGCGATATTTTACCGAACCATGTCTATGGTTAGATGGTACATGGTAGTCCTGAACATTGTTGGATCTCGCCTAAGTTTAATAAAAGCTAAGTTCTCCTTCTTTTGTACTTATGAATGTTTGGATTTAATGGCTATTATATCATTGTTATTTACATGGTTTTGTGCTCATTATAAGCATGGTTATATGACTCGTTCAAGTCACAATGATTTCATGTACTTACTTGTAATTGTAAAGGTAATGGATCCAAGACGTAATTTATGTCATAACAGTTCAAGGGAGAGGGTAGTGATCATTATTGTCATGTATCATAAGAATTTTCATTCATTCATGCTCTCTCTTATATCTTAGACCTATATATTGAATTAATGCCAAGTGTTTGAAAGAATGTAAATGTACCCTCAAATTATGTGTTTAAATTTCAAAAACTGGACATTTGAACTTTAGTCCTAAGGGGAGTGGACCCCAAAGGATAAGTATTTTGTGAATGTAATTAAATATTTAATTTGAGGAAATGAATAAAATGATTGTGTGCAGATTGACCAAAATGATATTTATGAGATCACTTGCTAAATCCATGAGGATGGATAAGGCAACTATTCCCCATAATCTTTCAAAAATCCTTGAAAGAAATTATTCTAATTTAGATTTTTGAGAAAGAATCTAAATTTCCCCAATGATGAGGAAAGTAGTTGGGAAGAGGCAAAAAGATGGAAAAGTTGAGGAAAGCATAAAAACAGCTTTAAATAATCCCAAAAAAGGGAAGCCTAGGCAAACAGGAAGAAAAGCATCCTGATATTCTAGACGCAGAATTAGAAAGAGGCTTTGGGGAAAAATAGCTTAAATAAGCTGCTCCTAAACAAATTAGTGGTTGTTCTGTTCTAGGAGGTGATCTTTGCTCGGGGGTGAGTTTTGGGAGATAGAAGGACTCTAAGGTTGGGAGGTTGGTCGACTGCAGGAGTGGTATGTTTCTAAGTTCCATTGTGGTTTTTTCTTACTGTGGTATGAATTGACTACATAAAAAAAAAATTGATATAGGCTATTAAATTTATTAGTACTACCTTTAACAGAATTAATCATAAGGCATTCACCCTTATAATTATGTATGGTGGTAGAGAAAAATTCCGTAGAGTATAATCCAACAGAAAGTCTAAACCAAGGTTGGTTTAAATCTGAGGATACATATCCTCTACAGATAAATTACTATAAATCTCTTATGATCTATTAGCACCTAATTATGAACATGAGTAGGTAAATTAAAAAGAATTTCTCCCAAGTCTCTAAACAAATCCTTAAGGAAAAAGTTGGAGATTTCTAATGTCTCATGAAGCACAAAATTGTAACTTTAATCTGTTTCTGTGAAAAAGGGAGCAGAGAGAAAGTAAATGCATAGAGTGCAGAATTAATTATTAAGTAAAGAGCAGAGAGGTATAATATTTTCCACATTTATACACATTAACAGTTAATATACTACTATTTCCCTTAACCAAGGTTAAATGGAAGAGTAGGAAACCTTAATGTTGTAACAAGTAATTAAGTAGCAAGGGAATGAATCCCAAAACATGACCAATTTTACAGAAATACCTAGAAACAGAGAGCTATGTCTGCAAGAGATGTGAATAGCTATAAGAAAATGAAAAGAAGATCCAAATATAAATATATAACATGGAAAACAAGAAGAGCATTGAAACCTACTAGAATATAGTCCTGGTATTTCCTACATATTTATTTTATATATATGAGAATGGACACACAAGTCTATGCATGCAATTATATGTATAGACAGATCTTAGTAAAGTAATTTCAGTTTAAACATGAGTAGAGGAAGAGTGCTAGCTCATGATAACTAGATATAGTACAAGTTAAACTTATATAGCTACAGGAATCAATATACAGGTACATCAAAAGAAAAAGAAAAATGAAATATAACTCTCCAGAAATCTTGAGAGTCTCTGAAACAAGTCAGGCAAAACATAAATATCTGAGAAATATTGTACAATTGAGCAATATTAGCTCTACAGAGAATTATATCAGATACAGTCACTTCTAAGATAAGCATAGTAAACGAAGAAAAATTCCATTATGTTAAATCGTATACACGAATCACTCCATGCGAGGAAGCAGGAGACAATCCATACAAAATTAAGCTGTAGTTTTGTTGGAATTATGGCAACATAAAAATATAAGTGACTATATATATACAAAAGTCGCAATACACTCTATAAGAGTCTGAGCCTATAAGGCTAGAGTCTGAGAACCGAAACCCTTATCCCAATAAAAACAAAATTTAAAAGAGCGCCAACATACGAATGAAACATATTAACAGTATGACTCTGACAGAGTCTCGTTCTTCAACGAACACTGTGTAAAATCATAAGATAGAAATGATTCTACATCAGAAGAAATAACGCAACGAGAGGGTGACAGTATTCCCACAGGCATACCGACCTGAAACGCCAAGGAAGACGAGGTTAACATCCATCGAAGTGGAAGGGCTCATAACTTCTTTCAAAGGCATACAAATGAATCTGCGTTACCTGTGCAAAAACCAAGTCAAGATAGGAATTAGTTAATAGCACCGTTGCTAGAAAAATGTTCGAATGGAGAAAATGCTCATGAAAACGAGGCGTTACCTGTGAACCAAGATTCTCGGTTCCTACGAGCTCTTTGAAATCAAAAATTGTAAACAGAGTATCGATTAAATTGAAACTCTATAGGATAATAATAGAAGGAAATAAACATATATGTACAGATAGGAGGAAAATCGAACCTCACAACGTCCGAGTGAATGGCTGTCGTTCTCCTGAAGCGAAGCGAAGCAAGTAGATTGGGACGCTAAACAGTATCACCAAATAAATTAGTTATCATTCAATGAAATCGACAGAGGAGCAATGTCGACAATAAATCGGAAATGGAATACAACGAAAATTTTGCACAGAGGGTATAACCCAAAATCTCCAGAATGAAACGCATTCATCTTATTAACGTTCAAAGCCTTCCTCAGAATCGAAGTATGGACAGTTCTGAGCGATGAGCCTGATCTTTAAAGCATAAAATGAAAAAAACAAACGAAGGTATAAACGATTACCCAGTAGCGTCGCAGTGGAGTCGGTAATCCACAAATCTCCTTCGTAAACTGAGGTAAGTAAACCCCCTGAAGAGCAAAGACCTTGCAGGTGAAGAGATACACAACAAATGATGAACGCGGAAAACTATCTCTACACAATATCAAGGGTTTATATAATTATTCAAAAGACCCCAGAAAACCTAATACGACAGGATCGCCACCATCCACTTGTCAAAATCATAAGAGCCAAGCCACGGATCGAGGTGTGGGCGAGTGCAATTAAACCAGTTGTATAATATTAATGGTGCCAAGATACGAAATAAATTGCATGCGTCCTGTTCGTATACAGAAGAGTGCCATTGTAAGCCGAGTAAGCTCGAATGGTAATACCATATCGACGTGGATCTACCATGTGAACGAAAGAATGGGACGGAAACCAGTATAAACCATCCAACACAACCATACGTATCATTCAATCTGACGTGGAGAAGACTTATCCCGTCGCAATGAACACAGTACCTCAAATCGAGTTGAGCTACACGCTCTACGTGTAAATCGATAACGTAATCAAGTTTCACATTAAAATTTGATCTGAAATTTCATGTACAATGATATGCTATCATATCAACGCAGATGTGAAAACAATTATGAATGCCACCTCATCTGACCACCAAACGCATAGAAGAGCCTGTCATATAATAGTATGTGCATTGAATTAAATTATAATCGCTACCAAAGGTAGATACATATATGTAATGGGAAAAATAGAGGATATGTAGATTTGGAAGGGGTCCCGAATGCTCGTAGGCATAACCAACTCAAAACCCATCGTGTATAATGCATGAGAAAGGACCGGATGGCTAAGAGAAAATAAACATCCAAGTAAAGGTTAACTATATGTGCTATATGCTACCTTAATAGAAAATAAAATGATATAAATTCACTCCATACTTGGAGTTAGAATAACATAAAATAAGTTAAAGAGGAAGTTAGTAGAGAGTTCTTGGGGTTATGGTGTTATGATGAAATGAATCTTGTTTAGAGAACTAGGGTTTCATGATAAACCTATGTTAAAAGCATGAAATGCTTGGAGAAGGAAAAAAAAAAAATTGTGTAAATAGGAGGTGTGAAAAATGGTATCAGAGCTCACGTTATAAACCTGGGCTGGTGACATTGTGCTCACTGTATAAAATTATTTTTGTGGAAAATTTTTATTTTTTTTATTTTCACTGATCTGTGCTATGTAGTGTACAGTGGTGCTGAAATGATGGCAGAAGGTGACGAAATTTATGTTGATCTGCGTGATGAGGAAAATGCACCAGATCCCAATGCGCCCATGATGGCTATGTTGCGGGAATTGCAACAAGAATTGGCTGAGATAAAAAGCCAGAATGACAGATTGTCATTAGCCAGTGAGGAGCAGGAAAAGCTCATCAGGGAATTAGCTTCGCGGAACAGCCAGGAAGGCGAAGGTTCCGGAAAGAGGAAAACTGACGAGTCTGATGAGGAAGATGCTATTAGGCATCAGAATAAGCAGAAAAAGGAATTACAAGGGGAATTCCGGAAAATCAAACCTCCCTCCTATGATGGAGAGAAGGAGGAAGATGCTGAAGCCTGGTTGTTGAATATGATTAAGTATTTACAGGTTTATGAATATGAAAGAAATCTGAAGGCCAGATTGGCTGTCTACCAGCTACAAGGTAAGGCTACCTTGTGGTGGGAGGAGACAAAGATGGTGCATGCCATTGATGAAAAGATAGTTACTTGGGAAGATTTCTAGGTTAAATTCAAAAATCGCTACTTGAATGAGCGTTACTATGATGACAAAGCAAAGGAATTTCATGAACTTAGACTGGGACAACTCACTATCGATGAGTTTGTTACTAAGTTTACCAATCTGCTGAGATATGTACCCTACATAAGGGAAGAAAAGGCAAAAGTACAAAGGTTTCTGAATTGTTTGCCTGCTGTATACAAAGAGAAAATCGAGTTTGACAACCCAAAAACAATGGACGAAGCTGTTAGAAAAGCCATATTATGTTACCAATAGTTCAAAGGAAAAACTGAACAGGGGAAAAGCTGGGTAAATAAGAATGAGTTCAAAGGGAGGAAGCAGAAACCAGCCTATTTGAAGAATTTTGGCAGAGATCATCATCGGAAAAAGTTTAATAAACCCAAAGAAATTCAAACTTCTCAGTCCCAAGTGGCTTCTAAAAAAATAGATGGAGACAGTAAAAAGGAAGGAACAATCAGAATGAAGGAACCCTTGAAATGTTGGGGCTGTGGAGAACCCCATCTTCTGAGGGATTGTCCTCATCGAAATATTCAGATGATTATGAGAGATTGAGAATCCACTACAGTAAATGACATAGCCAGAAATATACCAACTATCAGTGTAGCCTTGGAAAATCGGCAAGCAGAACATCAAGCTACCATGGTGGAAATAGAGGGTAAGATTTCTAACCTAGCTGTTACTTTTCCGATTGATCCAGGTGCTTCTTTGAGTTACATTAGTCCAGAAATAGTAGAAAAATGTAACCTAAAAGTTGAAAAATTTCAGCAGTCATGGTTGGTACAGCTGGCCACTGGAACTAAGAGAAAGGTAACACATAAACTACCTCGAACAGAAATCAAATTGAATGATTTCCAAACAGAAGTAAATTTGAACATCCTGCCCTTAGGTTCATATGACCTACTGATAGGAATGGACTGGCTGGAAAAGAAGAAAGCTTTGATGAATTGTTGGGATAAGACTTTGCATTGTGTAGATGAGGAAGGTAAACCTTTTATTCTCAAAGGAAGACCAAAACCTATCTCTGTAAGACAAATATCAGCACTGCAATTAAAAATAACAGCTAGGAAAGGATATCAGGTTTATGCAGTCCATGTGGAGAACATGCAACAAGAAACTGAAGAAAATCTGTTGGATGTATTACCAATAATAAGGGAATTTAAGGAAGTTTTTCCAGATGAGATCCCTCATCTCCCCCCCAAAAGAGAGATTGATTTTTCAATCGATCTAGTGCCGGGAGCAGTACCTGTTTCCCGAGCCCCCTATCGAATGAGTCCCCCTGAACTTATGGAACTAAAAATGAAATTGCAAGAACTGTTAGATAAAGGGTATATCAGACCGAGTGTGTCTCCTTGGGGAGCACCGGTGTTGTTCGTGAAAAAGAAAGATGGCACTTTTTGGATGTGCATTGATTATCGCCAACTGAACAAGTTGACCATTAAAAATAGATACCCTTTGCCTCGAATTGATGATCTTTTTGACCAAGTGAGAGGAGCTTCAGTATTTTCGAAGATTGACTTAAGAACTGGTTATCACCAACTCAGAATCAAGGAAGAAGACATCAGCAAAACAGCCTTTCGAACCAGGTATGGTCACTACGAATTTGTAGTCCTACCTTTTGGATTGACAAATGCCCCTGCCACATTTATGTGCCTAATGAATAGTGTGTTAAACAAGTACTTGGATAAATTTGTCCTTGTGTTCATAGATGATATCTTAGTCTACTCAAAAAGTGAGGAGGAACATAAAGAACACTTGAGGATAGTATTGCAAACTCTAAAAGAAAATCAGCTATATGCCAAGTTTAGCAAATGTGAATTTTATAAAGATAAGATCCAATATTTGGGTCATATTATTTCTGAACAAGGCTTTGCTGTTGACCCTAAGAAAATAAAGGCTATAAAGGAATGGCCTGTCCCAACGGATGTTTCAGCAGTGAGATCATTCATGGGAATGGCTGGCTATTATCGCATATTTGTGCAGAGGTTTTCTGCCATAGCACATTCCATCACATCATTACAAAGGAAAGGTGTCAAATTTGAGTGGACTGAAAAATGCCAAAACAGTTTTGACCAATTAAAACTGAAACTTACTACAGCCCCCATACTGAAGATTGCAGATCCTGACAAAGAATTTTTCGTGTGTACAGATGCCTGTAGAGAAGGGTTGGGAGGAGTTCTCTTGCAGGAGAATTCAGTGATTGCATATGAATCTAGGAAATTGAAGATACATGAACAGAATTATAGTGCTTATGATTTAGAATTAGCTGCTGTTATCCATGCTTTGAAAATGTGGCGACACTATCTCCTTGGAAAGAAATTTACGTTGATGACTGATCATATTAGTCTCAAATATTTATTTTCCCAAACTGATTTGAATGCTAGACAAGCCAGATGGCTGTCTTTTCTAAGTGAATTTGACATGGATATAAAACATATCAGAGGGAAAGAAAATAAAATTGTTGATGCATTGAGTAGAAATGCTTGTCAGAATATCAATAGCATTGGAAGTAGTGCGCAGATTGATGTGGAAGAATTGGTGAAAAAGGCAGCAAACCAAGATCCAAATTATGAAACACTCCTGGTGAAAAATCAGAAAAAGGAGAAAATTGATTTCACTCAAAACAAAAAGGGGCTAATTTGCTATAAGAACAGATCGTATATTCCCAATGTGGAGTCCTTAAAAAGAGAAATTTTGGATGAATATCACAAAAAACCATATGCAGGACATCCAGGATATCAGAAAATGTTAACAACCCTGAAAAAGAAGTTATTCTGGCAAGGAATGAAGAGAGATGTAGCAGAATATTTAAGTAGATGCATGGAATGTCAACTAGTCAAAGTTGCGCATCAGCATCCGGCGGGTCTTTTAAACCCTTTACCGATTGCCGAATGGAAGTGGGACACCGTTTCCATGGATTTCATAACAGGGTTACCCAAAACCAAACATCAACATGATTTAGTAATGGTGGTAGTGGACACTTTAACAAAAGCTGCACATTTTATACCAGTGAAATCTACCTTTGGAATAGCTCAAGTAGCAAATGTGTTTCTGAAGGAAGTAGTAAGACTTCATGGGGTTCCGAAAGTGATTATTTCTGACCGAGATGCTAAGTTTACAGCAGCTTTTTGGAAAGGACTATTTGGAGGGATGGGTACTAAATTGAATTTTAGTACTGCTTACCACCCTCAGACAGATGGTCAAACGGAAAGAACTAATCAAATTTTGGAGGACATGCTGAGAATGTATGTGATGGATAGACCGTCAAAGTGGGAAGATTATTTTCACTTAGCTGAATTTTCCTATAATAACAGCTACCAATCCTCCATTAAAATGAGTCCGTTTGAGGCACTGTATGGAAGGAAATGTCGTACTCCTTTGAGCTGGAACCAGCCAGAGGATAAACTAATGTTGGGACCAGAAGCTTTACAAGAGATGGAAATAATTGTCAAACAGATACAAAGAAACATCAAGACAGCACAAGATTGTCAGAAAAACTATGCTGATAAGAAAAGAGTGCATCGAGAATTTAAAGTAGGGGAGCATGTGTACTTATGACAACTTCAAAAGAGCACACTTATGTCAACAGCAAATCAAGTTCTCAGATATTGTGGTCCTTTGAATATTGTAGTGGTGGGACCAGTGGCTTACAAGCTGGCCTTACCACCCCATGTTAGAGTTCATGATGTGTTTCATGTTTCGTTGTTAAAAAGATATATGCATGATGCTTCTCACATAGTTGATTGGAATTTTGTACATGTGGAACCAGAAGGGGAGTTTCTGCCAGAACTGCTTCAAATATTGGAGTGGGAAGAAATTGAATTGAGAAACAGAACAGTAGCAAGAGTAAAGGTGCAGTGGAAGCACTTTACTACTGAAGAAGCTACCAGGGAAAGAGAAGCTAAAATGATGGAAAGATATCCATTTTTTTTTGAAAAATGAACTCTAGTAGTTGAATAACAACACCGAGGACGGTGTTTACCGTAGGGGAACAGAAGCACCCCAATTTATGTGAAGCTTAAATTTGGAACCGGGATACTTGAACTTTAATCCTAAGGGGAGTGGACCCCAAAGGATAAATATGTTGTGAGTGTAATTAAATATTTAATTGAGGAAATGAATAAAATGATGTTGTGCAAATTGACCAAAATGAGATTTATGAGATCATTTGCTAAATCCATGAGGATGGATGAAGCAAATATTTCCCCACAATCTTTCAAAAATCCTTGAAAGAAATTAATTCTAAATTTAGATTTTTGAGGAAAAATCTGAATTCCCCAATGATGAGGAAAGTAGTTGAAGAGTAAAAACTCGTAGAAAGGCCAATTAATTATAAAATAAAATTTTTAAAAGAACTCAAAATTAAAGCTTAGTAAACAAAAGAAAGAAAAGCATCCCGATATTCTATTTACATCTAGAACAGTTTTTAAAATAGCTTAAATAAGTTGCTCCTAAACAGATTAGAGGATGATCTATTCTAGGAGGTGATCTTAGCTCGGGGGTGAGTTCTGGGAGACAGAAGGACTCTAAGGTTGGGAGGTTGGTCGACTGCATGAGTGGTATGTCTCTAAGTTGCATTGTGTTTTTTTTTTCTGTGGTATGAATTGGCTACATATAAAAAAATCGAATGAATTATAGAGTAATAGATTTATTAATACTACATTTAACAGAATTAATCATAAGGCATTCACCCTCATAATTCTGTATGGTTGTAGAGAAAAATTATGCAGAGTAGAATCCAACAAAAAGTCTAAACCAAGGTTGGTTTAAATCTGAGGATACATATCCTCTACAAATAATTTACTGTAAATTTCTTCTGATCTATTAGCACATAATTGTGAACATGAGTAGGTAAATTAAAGAGAATTTCTCTAAAATATCTAAAAAAATCCTTAAGGTAAAAGCTGGAGATTTCTAATATCTCATGAAGCACAACATTGTAACTTTAATCTGTTTCTGAGAAAAATGGAGCAGTGAGAAAGTAAATGCATAGAGTGCAGAATTAATTATTAAGTAAAGAGCATAGAGGTATAATATTTTCCATAGTTATACACATTAACAGTTAATATAACTACTATTTCCCTTAACCAGGATTAAATGGAAGAGTAGAAAACCTTAATGCGGTAACAAGTAATTAAGTAGCAAGGGAATGAATCCCAAAATATGATCAGTTCTACCGAAATACCTAGAACCAGAGAGCTATGTATGCAAGAGATGTGAATAGCTATAAGAAAATGAAAAGAAGATCCAAATAGAAATATATAACATGGAAAACAAGAAGAGTACGGAAACCTACTAGAATATAGTCCTGGTATTTCATACATATTTATTTTATATATAAATGAGAATGGACACACAAATCTATGCATGCAATTATATGTATAGACAGATATTAGTAAAATAATTTCAGTTAAACATGAGTAGGGGAAGACTGTTAGCCATGATACTAGTACAAGTTTAGATATATCTAGCTACAGAAACTAATGAACAGATACATCAAAAGAAAAGTTTAAAATGAAATATGACTCCCCATAAATTCTGAGGGTCTCTTAAAAGAGCCATGCAGAGCATAAATAATTGAGGAGTTTGGTACACATTGAACAACATTAGTCCTACAGAGAATTACATCAGATACATTCACTGCTATGATAAGCAAATTAAACAAGGATTAATTCCATTGTGTTAAATCGTATACACGAATCACTCCATGCGAGGAAGCAGGAGACAGTCCATATAACGTTGAGCTGTAGCTTCGTTATAATTATGTCAACATAAGAAAATATGTGAATATATATACAAAAGTCACAATACATGCTATAATAGTCTGAGCCTATAAGGCTAGGGTCTGAGGACCAAAACCCTTATCCCAATAAAAACAAATTTAAAAGAGCGCCAACATACGAACGAAACATATTAACAATCTGACTCTGACAGAGTCTCGTTCTTCAACGAAAACTGTGTAAAATCATAAGAGAGAAATGATTCTACATCAGACGAAACAACGCAACGAGAGGGTGATAGTATTCCCAACGGCATACCGACCTGAAACGTCAAGGAATATGATGTTAACATCCATAGAAATGGAAGGGCTCATAACTGCTTTCAAAGGCATACGAATGAATCTTCGTTACCTGTGGAAAAACCAAGTCAAGATGGAAATTAGTTAATAGCGTCGTTGCTAGAAAAACGTTCGAATGGAGAAAATGCTCATAAAAATGAGGCGTTACCTGTGAACCAAGATTCTTGGTTCCTACGAGCTCTCTGAAATCAAAAATTGTAAACAGAGTATCAATTAAATTGAAACCCTATAGGATAATAATAGAAGGAAATAAAAATATATGTACATATAGGAGGAAAATCAAACCTCACGAAGTCCAAGTGAATGGCTATCGTTCTCCTGAAGCGAGGCGAAGCAAGTAAATTTGGAATCTACACAGTATTAACAAAATAAATTAGTTATCATTCAATGAAATCGACAGAGGAGAAATGTCAAGAATAATCGGAGAGGGAATACAACGAAAATTTTGCACAGAGGATATAACCAAAATTTCCAGAACGAAACGCATTCATCTTATTAACGTTCGAAGACTTCCTCAGAAACGAAGTATGACAAGTTCTGAGCGACGAACCTGACCTCTAATCATAAGATGGAAAAAAATGAATGTATAAACGATTACCTGGTAGCGTCGCAGTGGAGTAGGCAAGCCAAAATTCTCCTTCGTGAATTGAGGTCAGTAAACCCCCTGAAGAGTAAAAACCTTGCAGGTGAAGAGATACACAAACAAATGATGGATGCGGAAAACTATCTCTACACAATATGAAAGGCTTATATAATTATTCAACAGACCCAGAAAACCTAATACGAAAGGATCGCCATTGTCCACTTGGCAACATCACAAGAGGAGAGCCACGGATCGAAGGGTTGGCGGGTGCAATTAAACCAGTCTTATAACATTAATGGTGTCAAGGTACGAAATAAATTTCATGCGTCCTGTTCGGATACAGAAGAGCGCCATTGTAAGCTGAGTAAGCTCGAATGGTATTGCCAGCTCAACGTGGATCTACCACGTGAAGGGAAGAATGGGATGAAACCCATTAAAAACCATACAATGCAACCATAGGTATCATCAAAGCTGACGTGGAGAAGGCTTATTCCGTCGCCATGAACACAGTACCTCAAATCGAGTTGAACTACACGCTCTACGTGTAAATCGATAATGTAATCAAGTTTCACATTAAAATTTGATCTGAATCTCATGTACAATGATATGCTATCATATCTACGCAGATGTGAAAACAATTATGAATGCCACCTCGTCTGACCGCCAAACGCATAGAAGAGCCAGTCATATAATAGTATGTGCATTGAATTAAATTATAATCACTACCAAAGGTATATACATATACGTAATGGGAAAATCGAGGATATGTGGATTTGAAAGGGGTCCCGAATGCTCGTAGGCATAACCAACTCAAAACCTATCATATATAATGCATGAGAAAGGACCGGATGGCCAAGAGAAAATAAACATCCAAGTAAAGGTTAACTATAGGTGCTATATGCTACCTTAATAGAAAATAAAATGATATAAATTCACTCCATACTTGGAGTTAGAAAAACATAAGACAAGAGGAAGTTAATAGAGAGTTTCTTGGGGTTATGGTGTTATGATGGAATGAATCATGTTTAGTGAATTAGGATTTCATGGTAAACCTATGCTTAAAAGCATGAAATGCTTGGAGAAGAAATTTTTTTTTTGTGTAAATGGGAGGTGTGATGTAAATCCTAGTTGGGGATGGTTAGGCCTATTACTCATGTTTTTTTTTAGTTTATTACCCTTGTCATCACGTGGTTGATGGATTCTGGAAGCTACATGAATTTATGGGAAGTGACAGGGATTTTAGGCTTAAAACGTGGCATAAATCTCATAGACGCTGGCATAGGTCTGAGGGAAAATTTCCCTAGATGCATGCATACCCATGTTGTGGGAGTGTCCATAGCCTACCAAATGCACCCTTGCCCATATTATGGGACCTTCTGGGGGATTTATTCACTAAAAATCAGTGGGACCCATGGAAATGTTAGATGGATGACTCAGATAGCCTCTGGGGTCACTATAGCTAGTATAAGAGGTCTCCATTATGGGTTTCTATCGATTCCACTTCCTTCAAGTCACTAAGGAGGTTGAATCATATTATAGTATCCCCTCATCTCATGTTTATCCCACTTGGCCATTTACTTGGGTAGATGTGAGGGGTGGTGACATTGCATTAGGTTAGAAGTCTTAAAGCATTCAGCTTAAAGTTTCACAATGCTATGATGGTTGGTATACAAATTCAATCACTCACAATGTTTCTAATGAGAACACATCAAGGTGGAAACGATTATTACTAGTCATCATTACTCTCAAAACAAGGGGAATAAAAAGAGTTAATGTTGTATCCAGTATCATGCCTATGTTTCCCTTCATTAGTCATAGATACTTGAAGGGGAAGTGTGTGACACACTTGGAACTATAACAATATTTCTTAAAGGGCACAAATGACTTTACACTAATCGTATTGGAAGTGTTTTGGCACATTTGGAACAATGTGATGATTTCTTAAAGGGAACAACTAACTTGGAACCCTTGTTATCAAAAAATAAAATTGTAACCTCAATTTTAAGTTAATATTCCGAAGAACTAAAGTTAAATAGTACATGTAGAAGGAAAATTTGAGTTAAACATTATATGAAAATTAGAAAAACATAGATAGGGGGATTATGGAGATACACTTAGATTAATGTGTAGAAAAATGAAATGAATTAATATTAACTGAATTAATTATTCTAGCTATTCTAAAACATGTGGGGAGAATATCATAAATTTCAAATAATGACAACAAAATGTTGACCTATAATAACTCTTAAAATTGGGAGTTATGGATGAATTAGTAGCAATCAATTCAAAATTTTAGAAGAGTGATATTCATGTGAAAAATCCAGGTGGAAAAAGCATAGATATTCCATTGAATATCTATAACAAAAAATTGAAATTGAGAAAGGGTAAGGGATCTTAGTGGCATAAGACTGACACTTAATAGTTTAACCTTGTTGAGAAAGCATGTGAACACCAAAATGGGGGAATATAAATTGGAATCATGGGGCAAATAAGCAAAGGAATAGGAATTCGTTTGGGGTGAGGAAAGTAGGTAGCCTTTATAAAAAAAATAATAGAATGAGGGAGGTTAGAGGAAAATAATAATAAAATGAAGTTAAAAGAAAATAATAATAAAATCGAAGATAAAAGAAAATTATAAAATAAGGGAAGTTAGAGGAAAATAATAAATAAAGTGAAAAATAAAATAATAAAATAAATGAAGTTAGAATAACATAATCCAAAAAAAATGGGAGGTTGAAGAAAAATAAAGAAAATAAAGAAAATAATGGAAGTTAAAATAAAGTGACAAAATGAATAGGGTTAGAATAAAATACAAATAAAATAAGAGATGCTTAAAATAATGATAAGAATAAAATGTGAGATAACTTTGCCATGAGAGTTAAGGAGAAATAGAGATATCCTATAAAATAATGCCAAGCTATGAAGCTCTCATCTTATGAACCCTAATATTGGACATGTGTCCTAATGTGGTAATTATTTGTATGACTAAATTGAGAATTATTGTGGGTTTGGTGTGTGTAAAGTTCTTGTATTTTGAGTGGGAACCTCTTGGGCTTGAAAACTAACTTCCAAACTACTATAGTATTCATTTCTAGCATATCCCCTATTATAGCTCAAGGGTCGATAAGGAAGAAGATTGCCGAAAGAGTAGGTTGGGAGGTTACCTGAACTTCCAAACTACTATAGTATTCATTTCTACCATATCCCCTATTACAGTTCAAGGCTCGATAGGGAAGAATATTACCTAAAGAGTAGGTTGGGAGGTTACATGTGACTTGGAAATATTTGGAAATCATATGAACAATCGAGGTTGGATCTCCTTCAATTTTACATTGAAACATGTTAGAAATAAGCTACAACCTCTACCTACATTTTTGGACATGGTATCAAGTGCTAAATGATATTTTATTAGCTTAAATCATATATTTAATTTGTATAAAGACCTAGTCAATAGATAAATATTTTTATGAAGGATAAAATATACTATTAATGTAAGATAGCCATGATATTTCTTAACATAAATGATAGTATTTTATGAAAGTTATACCATATTTGTAATAGAATATAGTGATAAAATTTAAGAAAATGAACCATAATAGATAAATATTATTGCTTTTAATGATAATTATGATATACCTAGGGTAATTATATGATAATATAGATTAGCAATATAACTGGAATTTCTACCAAAACCTAAACTTATAATCTAGGTCATAACCTAATGATTTCCTTAACTAAAGAGTATTGAGTGATTCCCTTTTGTGAAAATCTAATTTAACTTTTTTACAATGAAAAATTATGAATCAGATGGATTATTCTTGAATCATTTCCATAATGGTTACCAATGTGTTAATTGTAATTACATAAAATGAATGAACTACCATCAATAGAATTTCCATCTATTAAAAATAAATTAAAAATCTCGTTACATGGCTTGAGAAAATTAAAGTTACAAGATGGGATTGATACATTCCGAGAAGGGATATCCACCCTCTACCCAACAAATCTTTTGTAAATAAAACTCCTATAATTTTATCTTCCACGTAGTCGAAATCATACTAAAAAGCCCAATATTATGAAAATAGTTATCTCGTTCATGGTAACGTTACTTATACCTAGGATTATATATTCTAAACGTACTCGAAGTTAGGAATGAACAATAGTGTGAGATAAATTCCTACGAAAATATTAGATGAGGATCCTATAATATAACCTATAACCTAATAGTCATTGTATGCCATCTCATATATATGTTTAATTTTTAATTTTCCTTCTTTCCGGTTCAATAAAAAATGATTCATTGTTTCACTGCAGCACATAGTTTATGTCTGTAAAGGATCAATTATATGAGTATAGACATAGGATGGATCCTTAGCGATCTGAGACCTACATGACTCAAGAACCCAGATCTAGGTTTCATATCTAAGTGCCAAAAATATTGATTTATTAGCTAACTAGTTTTTTTTTTATTACATGTTCATTTTATATCAAGTCCATATGTGATATTTCACGTAAATGGAATTCCTATTTATTAGAAATTATGGAAATGAATGATCAACACACTATGATATCGGTGGTTAGGTGATATCGAAAAGTCAAAGTATAACCTAACCCATAAAAATATGATATAGGTTTTATCCAGGTATATGGAACTTCAAAAAATTGTAAGGAAATATTTCCTTACTTTTTTTCAATCAACAACCATTTTTTAGGATATCAAAACATTAGCCTAAATGAGTACAAAGAAAAAAATAAGGCTAGATATGGAACCTTGTTTTGGAACTAAGAAATTTATGATGTCATAATGATGATAGATGGTGACATGGAAACACCATGTGTCACTATATCCCAGGTGATTGACATCATAACTATACCGAGTGACACATCATTATGCGGGGATGTTTTAGTAGAGAACGCAGATCAGGAGAAAGAGCCTGTGAAGGATACAGATCAGGTGGATCTTATAGTAGATTTAAGAGAGAAAGAACCGATGATAGATGACACAGAGGCCAAACAGTTTGGAGAGGCACTCCTCAAGTCTCTGCAGGATTTAGCTAGACAAATTGAGGTGATGGGACAGAGGTTCACAGCTGTGGAGGCTAGGTAGCGTGAGACTTCAGGGGTTTTCTAGGTCGGAGAGGGATCAGGTACATCCCATCATTTTCTCGAGTAGGGTGCTGCTTAGCGTGATACTCCTCAGCTGACGGCTTCATGTGCACCTACCCGCTCTACCATGCCCACTTTCTTTGGAGCAGATACAGGGGCAAGATCCCGGCAGGAGGTAGAGCTTGGACACTTAGATGAGTATTTTGCAGAGTATCAGTCCTACAGGCAAGAGTTCAGGGATGCTCTCACATTCAGAGATTTTGTGCAGCTCCAGCGGGACATTAGACCCCGCGACCATCATAGAGGGCACCGACATTACCATGATGGAGATTCCCACCGTGCCTCTAGTAGATTTCATTTTCCTACATTTGATGGATCATCAAACAGTTCGGAAAAGTCTTAGGTGGAGAAGCTGGACATATATTTCTAGCTTAACTAGATGTCGGAGATAGAGGCCATCAAGGTGGCGACATTACATTTGGATGGTGAGGCCTAGGACTGGTGGTTCCATGGGATGGTGACACTCAGGAATTCCACAATGACGACATATGCTGAGTTTACCAGGAGATTGATAGAGCATTTTTACCGGAGGGATCTAGAACAACATTTTGTTGAGCTAACGAAGCTCAAACATATAGGGAGCCTAGAGACATACATTGCAGATTTCTTGAGGGTTTCAGTGATGGTGCCAGATCTATCCATGACACAGATGATCTATATGTTTGTGGAGGGATTGGAAGAGCCACGTCGAGGTCTAGTCAGATCCAATATACCAGCTACACTCCATGATGTTATCAGTAGGACCAGGGATTTGCATCATGCATTGCCTAGGACGCGGACACCTTACCCCCAGAGATAGGGTTTCCAGCCCAAGGGGAAGGATGTGAGGGTTCCTCCTCCGAAGGGGAATCCAGGATGGGCATAGGTAGATGATGAGGCGAGGAGGGAACTGAGGAAGAAGCGGTTGTGCTTCACTTGTCAGGAGCCGTGGGCACCAGGGTATAGGTGTGCTGCTGGCAAGGCACACTTCATTGAGGTCTTCTCCGATGATAGCGGGGAAGGGGATGAGGAGGATGATGAGGAGGCAGGAGATAGTCATATGGACCAAGATCAGTTGCCATCTCCACCTCTAGGGATAGAAGGTGCAGATTTTGCACCCACAGGAGGGGCCCTTGTAGCTTTGTGAGGAGTTCCTAATTGTTTGACGCTGCACGTACGTGGGACAGTACGTGGCCAATGAGTATCAGTCTTGGTTGACAGTGGGAAAATCCACAACTTCATTGATGCATAGATGGTCGAGCGGAGGGGTATATCGACCGAGAGTTTTGATAGGTTTTCAGTCTTGGTCCCAGGAGCACAGACAATGCAGTGTGCCGGGTATGTTCCAAAGTTAGCAGTGAAAATGGGTAATTACACCGTGACTGATCATTTTTTCATGGTCAACATACCAGAGACCAATGTGGTATTGGGTATTCATTGGCTGATTACTTTGGGGAAGGTCACCATGGATTGGGAGCCCTTAGAGATGGAGTGGGATGAAAAGAAGACCGGGAAACATGAGAAGATTCGCGAGATGCATACTTACCCACCTCAAACAGTGTCGGCACACCTGATGGAGGTATAATTCTAAAAGGGAGACATAGAGTGGGCGGTTGAGTTGCGAGCATCAGAGGCAGAGACCACCAGTCGAGTATTTCATCCAGAGATACAGGCCATCCTTGACAGGCATGAGGTAGTGTTTGGGGATATACCACCAGGTCAGCCACTAGATAGAGGGTTTGAGCATACCATCGAGCTTTAGCAGGGGATCCAGGCGGTGATCACTACACCCTATAGGCATCCCAAAGCCTATCGAGATGAGATCGAGTAGGCCATCCAGGAGTTGTTGGCTCTTGGACACATCAGACCGAGCACGCATCCATTTGCTTCTTCTTTAGTTTTGGTGAAGAAGAAGGACGGCACCTTGAGGATGTGTATTGACTACAGGGCCCTGAACAAGAAGAATCTGAAGAACAAGTACCCTATACCGAGGATTGATGAGTTGATGGATGAGATAAGAGGAGCTAAGTTCTTCTCAAATATTGATTTGAGATCAAGGTACCATCAGATTTGCATGAGTGAACAGAACATTCCCAAGACTGTCTTCAGGTGTCATTATGGGCACTTTGAGTTTTTGGTTATGCCTTTTGGGCTGACCAATGCATTAGCCACCTTTCAGTCTTGCATGAACTATATCTTTTGCAGTCATCTGAGGAAGTTTGTATTGGTTTTCTTTGATGACATACTCATATATAGTAGGATGTGGGAGGAGCATCTCCAACATATAGAGGCAGTGCTACGCATCTTGGAAGAGCAACAGTTCTATGCTAACCTCTCCAAGTGTGAGTTTCGGATGATAGAGATGTTGTATTTGGGCCACATCATTGGAGTGGACAGAGTGAGGGTCCACGAGGAAAAGATTAGAGCCATCAGAGATTGGCCGGAGCCGAAGAATGTGACAGAACTTCGAGGGTTCATTGGGATATGTACCTATTACAGGAAGTTCATCAGAGGGTTCTCACAGCTTGCTGCACCCCTTACAGATTTGACAAAGAAAGGGGCATTTGGTTGGACAGATACAGCACAACAAGCCTTTGATAGGCTCAAGGAGGTGATGAGTAGCTGCCCAGTGCTTGTGTTGCCAGATTTTACTCAGCCATTTGTCTTGGAGTGTGATGCGTTGGGAGAGGGGATCGGTGCAGTACTGATGTAGGGGGGACACCCTATAGCTTTCAAGAGCCGGAAGCTCCTTCCACATGAGAGGTTTTATTCCATATATGACAAGGAGATGCTGGCCATCATGCATGCATTGGCCAAATTCCGGTAGTATCTGGTAGGGCACATATTCAGGGTGAGGACTGACCACAACAGCCTTAGGTTCTTTTTGGAGCAGAAGCAGCTACAAGAGAGGCAGCATAAGTGGATCAGTAAGATCCAAGCATATGACTTTGACATTGAGTATGTCAAGGGTAAGAATAATGTGGTAGCAGATGCCCTTTCACGTAGACCAGCCACGTTGTCTCTTATGAGCTTGGACACAGATTGGATGGCTCGACTTTTAGTTGAGTACTCCAAGGATAGGTTTTCATGTGAGGTGCTGGACAGACAGGTGGCAGATGACAGGTATAGGGTGGTCAATGAGATCATCTATTACAGGGACAGGATCTTCTTAACTGAGGGATCTTAGCTTAAGAAGAAGATACTCCAGGCATCACATGATTCTCCATTGGCAGGCCATCAGGGGTATACCAAAACCTACAGGGCCATTCGAGAGAGGTTCTCATGGAGGGGCCTCAAGGAGGACGTACTCCAACACATCACGGAGTGCAAAGTCTTTCAGAGGAACAAGTGGGAGATGAGCCATCCCGCAGGGTTGTTGCAGGCTCTTCCCATTCCGAAGGGGAAATGGGAGAGCATATCGATGGATTTCATCACAGGGTTGCCCATGGTGCAGGGCAAGGATTGTATCTTTTTCGTCATTGATCGAATGACAAAGTATGCGCAATTTTTTTCCATATCCGTGCATTAAACAGCATCACAGGTTGCCGAGTTATTCTTCTGCGAGATTTTCAGGTTGCATGGTCTTCCTAAGACCATCATCAGTGACAGGGACAACCGCTTCATGGGCAGATTTTGGCAAAAGCTTTTCCGGCTAGTGGGGATGGAGTTGACACCGAGTACCAGTTACCACCCATAGACGGATGGACAGATGGAGATAGTTAACAAGTGGCTGGAGGGCTACTTGCGTAACTATGTTAGTGGGCAGCAGCGAGCATGGTTGAGATGGTTGCATTTGGGGGAGTACTGCTACAACTCGACACATCACATGTCTATTGGTATGTCACCATTTTATGCTTTGTATGGGTACCATCCTTTCTCATTTTCTGATGTGATGTTTGATGCGAGTAAGGCCCCTAGAGCCAAGATGTGGATCCAAGAGAGTCAGGACATCCTCTGAGCTCTCAAGGACAATATGGCTACAGCATAGAACCAGCAGAAGCTGTATGCCGATAGAGGTCGGGTGGAGCGATAGTTGGAGGTAGGGGACTTGGTCTACCTACCCTTACATCCATACCGATAGTCATCGCTGAAGTATAAGGGAGATGAGAAGCTCAAGACTCATTTTTACGAGCCATACAAGGTGATACGTAGGATTGGGCAGGTTGCATATGAGTTGGAGCTGCCCCAAGGCAGAAAGATCCACAACATTTTCCATGTATCATGCCTGAAGAAGGCGCTGGGACAACAGGTGATAGTGACAAAGGAGCTACCACCTACAGATGATGAGGGGCACTTGGTGTTGCAGTCGAAGACCATTATTGATACCAGGGAGAGGCGGTTACAGAGCAAGACGGTCCAAGAATTCTTGGTGAGGTGGAAGAATTTGCCGGATGAGAATGCCACTTGGGAGAGCGAGAATATTTTGCAGCATCCATCACTTCAGTTGCTTGAAGAAAAGCAACATTTTTCCGGGGGGGACTGTAATATTCCTAATTAGCAACAGCTAATTTGAATATTCGATTTTGTATAGTTTTGCCGTCTATGGTTTGTAAATAAATAAAAAGTGAGTAAAGAGGGTCTACCTCACTTAAGTAGAATAAGACATCCACCTAGTATCACAACGTTGTGACTCAAGGGGGAGTCAAGCAGGCCAAACACCACGTAGAGGAGGGGGGCCTACGTACACTCTAGAAGCTTCTGCGTAGATAAGGATGAGTATGTGGAGGAGAGAGATGCTACGTTGGGTTTTGGAGGGAAACCAATGCTATAAAAGAAGGAGGAGCCTCCACATTTGGATCATTCTTGAGTTGATGATTTTGGAGTGAGACTTTTGTCCTCTTAAGCACGCTGGTTGTTTAGCCTATCTGCAGCACTATTTAGTGCATTGAGTGTCTTCGGTCGGAGATCTTGCCCTTAGCCCCGGGGGACTTTGAGTGCCTGCTCGGGAAAGGTTTGTTTTTTAGTATTTTGTGAGTCGTTTCATTGTTTGGGTTTGTTGCGGAGCTAGATCTTATAGAGACTGCGCAGTCACTAGGAGAGAGGACACAGTCCATTGTGGAGGAGCTTCGGATTGGGGTTTCTGTAGGTGATTTCGCTGGAATTTTGAGCAGATGGTCAACCTTTGCCCATCGGAGGTTTTGGGCGGATTTTGTGGAAGTATTTCAGCTGTTTCTATCTAGCCACTGCGCAGTGCCTTGGAGGCTAGCGTAATTCACTGGGGAGGCAGTTTCTGGTGATTTCTGGGGTTAGCCATTCTTGGAATGGTTTTTGGATCTTGTCTGGGTTGTCGAGGGGAGGAGGTTTTCCGATTCTCATTTCATTCTGGCAAGGGGATCAGCCCCTAATCTTCAGTCCATTCTAGCAGTAGCAGCTACATGGCAGTTTCCTAGCAGCTGGGACGCAGTTCATAGAGTAGCCATTTCCTATCTTTTCTGAGAATGTTTTCTTACTTGCTTTGGGCAAGATTTCTTCTTATACTTCATTACATTTCTCATATTAATAAAATGGCTCAGCATTTCCTCTCTATGTTTTGTGGTTGAGTTGTCGTAGTTGCCGTTGTTTCCATAGTTGCTGTATTCTCTTTCTATTATATGTCTAGTGTTGTTTTTGAGAATTATAGTTCTATACCACTTGGTACATTTATCTTTCACTCTTAGAAAGAGTCTGGAAAGGGCCAGGTAGCCTCCGGTTATCGTCCTCTCTTTAGAGGATAAATATCCGGTAAATGCCCTCCCAGTCTATCTCTGGTTGGAGTTTTGCCATGTTTTAGAGATATCCCCGAAACGAGATATTACAGATGTTGGGATGTTCTTTCATATCAACATATAGCTATATTAGGATTTAGAAAGATTGAAACCTTAGAAAAACATCAATATCATGATATCCTTGTATAACATATTCAAGGAGTCACATGTTAAGGATGTTAGTAATTTCTAGGTGTCATTATGTTATAGAGAATCATTATGTGAGGTGGCATGCTGAGTTATCTCAGTTAGCCTTGGCATATCAGAGATTTTTAGGGATAGGTAGTGTAGAATTCACCAATATATTGATATCATCATATCACCATATTGGTGAATTCAATTTGCGATATCTCAACATATTTCATGCCCAAAATAATTGGCAAGGAAAATTCTTGAAAAATTTCTATATAGAGATTGTGTGATATGATGATTGGGTAGTGGATGTTGACCATGAAGGATGTTGCATGGATAAGGGATACCATGTGTCAATGTTAATATTAGTCGTGACAGGGGTAAAAGTTATAAATGGAATAGATTTGTTCTCAAATCCTTTGATTAATTTAAATTTCCATTATTGGAAAATGTTCGATGAGAAGAAGATGATGGAAATAAAATAATGATGATTTAAGATGATGGAATAAATATGAATATTGATTTCCAATCTATAATATGGACACTAAGTTGGTCTAGGTACACCACACATCCTTAATCAAAGTAAGTGGTTAAGTATGTTCCATAAAATAGAGGATGTTTTGGTAACAAATATTGTGTTATGTTTATGAGCCCTTGCTCACCTTATAATGTATACCTATATTTAAATAATGTATATAACCTCATTAATATCAAGATCAATATTAATAGCCTAATAGTCTAAGGTTATAACAACATATAAATCAATCATGGGACAAGTGATTACTTTAACCTTAACGAAAACCTTAAGTTGAAATGATATCAATGCTAAGGTAGATATTGTACATATAGCTTGGAACCTAGGATGATGCATTGTTTGGTGTTACCAAACAAAAAGGAAATTTCCAACTTTAAGGAAGACCCATAAATAGCACTTAGGTCAAGCATATACTTGTGTAAATAGTTACACATGACTATGTTAAATATTAATTTAATAAATAGAAATTATATGTATATGTAAGCAAGATTAAAAGAAACTTAGCAATGAGATAATTAATAGGTACTGATAATGCTAACTATGACATGGTGGAGGTTTGTTCATCTTTGTTAAAACCAAGAAGACATTCAACCTAGTGAGAGGTTGCATTACCAAAAAGATATAAATTAACTGATTATCTAAATCAATTAATGGCATATACACATCATCATCCTAGATTTGAATGCTAATTGACATTATATATTTATAATGAATTATTAAATGAGTGTGGTCTACAATTATCTGCTATCTATATGAAGTATTAGTAAATTCATGAAATCTAAAAAATATTCTATCATGTTGCAAAAAATAATTCTATCATTCGTAGATGTAAATGAGAGTATGCATAAAATGGAAATGGTTTACATCTCACATTTCATGATCTAATTTAATGAGAATTTTGAAATATTGACTCATAGATACACCCACCAAAAAATTCACATCACATACCTAGATAATCGTTTATAACAAATATCCCCGGATGCAGGTGCTTCACAGCTTGTCTGACCTCCATGAGGCGGCCGCGTGGCTCACCACATGCCACAACAATGCGCCCCTCCCTTGGGCCACACACTGCTATCAATTTTCGCATGGGAAGGGACTTAAATTCCCATGCGCCACCTTAACTCATATGTACCCAGCAAGTTGGATAATTACTCCTCGTTTAGTATGGTGATCTATCTTCCCGCCCTGCCTTTGGATTTCCATCCCTCCCTGGTTGTTATTCCTTTGCTCCTCCTACTTCAACCTTCTTCGGAACTGGTGCGGTGTCTTTGGGCCCCTGTCTCTGCAGTTGCACCTCCGTCTTCACGAGATTCATCTATGTTGGCCATAATGCCGTTTCGCCATCGCCAGCCCAACCGTAGAGGGGGAAGAGGAATCCCCTTACGTCCTCCCCTGCCCATGGATATCCATTTGGACTTGAATTCCCTGGCCTCTTGGGACCTCGTTGATATATTTCCTCCCTTCCCTATGCCTGCTCCGCACTTTGACCCCCTCGTCCCTTCTGGTTTGCCTTCGCCTCCTCTAGCTACTCCATCCTGCTCCCGTGGCAAGAAGTGTGCTTGCAAGTTGACCTTTTCGGCTGAGCCGCCCTTCCTTCCTCGCAAGCTCAAGGCGCTTCCAGTACAACTAGCCTCTAGCCCCTCTTCGGACAATGATGACTTTAGGCCAGATGAGGATTTACAGATGCCAGGGCTCAGTTTATCGGATTCTATGAAAGTCAAGGAAACTCTCCAAGCTGTTGGTGCTTTGGACATTTCTACTTCTCTGTAGGATGTTGGTCCTTCGAACATTCCCGCAGGAAGGCTCGGTCTTCTGCCCTCCCCTTGCGAGCAGCATGAAGACATTGATCAGCTGGATTATGGGTACATCGGCCGCATCCTCGGGGAGGATTCTCCATCCAGCGACACGCATGGAAGCCCTCCCTAGCAGGTCTTTGTTGAGCTTCTTAGTTTCAGGATTTGGATGCATCTCTTGTTTGTCTTTTTAGTCTCTTTATGTACAATTTTAAAGGCTTGATTCCCACCAAGGCCAGCCTGGTATGTTTGGACTATATTGGTCGATTTCCCCACCCAGGGCCGTCTAGTTTTGACCAGCAGTTTTCTGAACTATCCCTCAGACATGTAAACTTTGTTTGATGATCTAATAGAATTAGTATTACTTAGAAAGAAAAAAAATTTCGTTTATAACAAATATGATGTTTATGAGACTTCTAACATATTAAAATGTTGAAATTCATTAAAAGTGGAGTTAATATAGTCATGCTCTCATGGAATAAATGAACACATTTTCAGAAAAAATATCCATTAAAAATTCTATGGGATATGTCCCTTAAAATCTAGTTCAGGTTTTAATATATATCCCCAAACTAGTATTAACTTGTCTAAAATTTTGCATTATCACACTCATGCATCATAGTAGTTCATTAATATATTTTACTTATAAATTCATCATATTTCAAGTTTTTATTTCTAATAGATATGTATACATTAATATAGTTTCCTATTATTTAAGTTATATCAAATTGACCTCACATGAAAAATTTATACTAAATGATCCACTACATTTCCTAAAATTTACATTATTACAGCTCTACTTCCTAAGCTAAGCATTAGATTTTTTGACATATTATATTATATTATTTGTAAAAACTATATCTATTGGAGATGGTCACATTAATATACTTTCATTATCTAGTAGAATGATTTCAACCATAAAAATAGAAAAAATCGTAAAAAAAATATTCAATGTTGGTGCAAACTTGGACTTAAAATAACTCTATGTTACAAATTGTTCCTTATCAAAATTTTCATATCAATTTGAGACATATTTAAATTTATTTATAGAAGTGATATTGTAAGAGTGCACTTCAAATTTTATATTAAATCACTTCAATCAGGGATCAAACTTAGAATTTGTTAGGAACATGATCTTGCCTAGTATAGGATAGGCACCACTCCTTAACAAGCAGAAAGATAAAAATTTGTTGCTATATAATTTTAGATATGTTTTTTTTTAATGAACTATTTGAAATTATTTAATGTTTATGGAGATAATAATGTTCTTAATTTTCAATTCCTTCATAATATCACATTTTATTATACAATATTTCTACTATTTTGTAAGCCACAAAATGTTAAGTACATAAATCCATGGAGGAGTGACTTCCAATGACAAACGTTTATTGAAATATAACATCACTAAGATTAAATTCCCTTAATTTTTTCCAAAAAAATGAAAGCCCTTCTTTAAATTCTGTTAATATCGCCTTGGATTGCATTATTTTTCATATTAATAATTGAATGTTTTTAAAAATTTTCCTTTCTATTATTTTATTATCCCGTTCTCTGTGAAAGCTTTTCAATGGCATACAATTTGTTTAGTTCCGACCTTTAGATTGAAAGTTATAGCCTCTCGAAGTTTAAAATTGTTTTCACTCACTTAATGACTAGGCATGATGATGTGGGAGCATGTTAATGTTTCTCTTAACCCATGTGACACCACTCTATGACTTACATATCAACACTTCAATGACTTAGACCTCTATATATCATTTGGTTTTGGTACTATGAGATACCTATATCCTCACGTTATTCCACCATGGTATCACTACACATTACCACAAGACACAAAAGTATATATTATGACATATGTTATAAATAATATATTACATTGTATTATATAGTATACATTATATTATATGTGTTATATTATTATAACAAAATATATATAAAAAATAATATACATATAAATTATAAATTTCTACCCTAAGTACATTTATAGACCGTGGAAAATCGTAATGCCAACCAATTCTTGCAAAGGAATTTTTGATATCAACTTGTGTAGATGTCTAACTTGCGTTATTTATTTAAAAGTTGAAGCCCCAAATTTCAAACGATTCTATCGTAAAACAGGTAGTCTGGGTTTTCAATTTAGTGTTGCCGGTTGCAATCTCTGTACTCCTGATCCCAGGAATGTACCAATAATACATTGATTTATTACAAAATAAAATAAAAACGTATAAACATTATATGTCCTTTGGAGTAGATGTAGTCATCTAGGATCGAGGTATAGAATGTGAACATGATTATATACCGCTCCTGGAAATCATATGTTTCGACTTCATTCGACATACGACCATTATTTTTACCTTATATTACAACCCTTTCCACTTATTAGGATGCTCACACCACCAGTTTTCTAATATGTGTGCCAGAATGTGAACATGAATATATACCGCTCCTGGAAATCATATGTTTCGACTTCATTCGACATACGACCATTATTTTTACCTTATATTACAATCCTTTCCACTTATTAGGATGCTCACACCACCAGTTTTCTAATGTGTGCTATTTATTGCTGGAACCGTATATTTATAATGCTTTTCATTCTAATAATGAATATAGTCATAAAGGTATTTCTCTATGCACACCATCCAGATCTATGACTCCATGGATGTGTTAATAAAAAAAAAAATTAGAAGGTCAAATATGGCTTGATAACTCATTAAAACACAAATTATCACAAGTTTAAATGTTAAAAAGGAGAAAATGAATAAAATAAAAATCGAAAAATAAAAATCATATAAAGTGAAGGATAGTAATAGAATTGCAAGTGATAGTAATAGAAGAAATAGCTTTACATTACTATGAGTTATGTTTGGAAGAAAAAGTTTGTAGTTCAAAAATACATTGTTTGGAGGAATAGCTGAGAGAACCCATTCAAAAGCCCTTGATGTTTTTTTCATTGTATTTATATTTTAATATTATTATAAATTTGAATATGAAGATAAATGCTTAGTATTAGCAAACTTCATTATTGGTTTTTATGTGAGTTTGTGTAAGTGTGCACAACTGTCATTTTATGCGGGATATTATTATAATAGAATGAATTTTTGATTCTTTCTAAATGTTTAATTTATTTTAAAAACTTGTTAAATTGTTAGAATTATTTCCATATAAAAAATTTTATTGATAATTTTCAGTTTGTATATTAATTTTCGAAACAAAATATGAACTATTTTAACTGATATCACTACATGAATTATTTCTATAATTCTCTATTCATCATTAAACCTCATGTTTAATATCTACATTTATATATTTTCATCTTGTATATAGAGACTACTTTATGTTGCTAGGTTTATATTTAGAATAGGACAATTTTCTTTTGTTCTCTGCATTTTAGTTAGGTTTTATTTAGAATTTGATTTAAAAAATTTTAATTTTTTTAAAATGAAAGTCTCCTTATGAGGAGTAAATATTTTGGCATTTGGCTGAGCCTATATTTTAGTCATCACAAGACTCATTCTTTCAAGCATTTGTAAATTGGAAATTATTTCTTTCTTACTTATGGATAATTCCAATCCAATCAAACACTTGCACTTCAAAGTTATATTTAGGTTCTGAAGTAGTTTGGGATAGACTAGAGAGAGGCATCCAAGCCCTCATTCTATTAAGAACCACCATTCCAAATGATTAAGGGTTTGAATTGGGAACCCGATTAAGTAGTTAAGTGGTTTCTTCTTAATTACAAGTAGAACATTATTCCAACTATTTCCCACCATGTCAACATTTGGTAGGATATTTTCATTTCTCAACTTTTTTCTCTTTTTCTAGACATTTCTTTGCTTCCAGTGACTCTCCATATCACAAACAAAGATGCTCAAGTACCATACAAACATATCCCCACTACCAATTAGTGTCAATAGTCTTGATGTGTTTACTTGTACTTTCCAAAGTAAAAGTTCTTCCAAGTCTCCTATGTTTCCACCCTTTAGATTAAGTTGATTTAGAATTACATTTTGGCAATTGGGTGACTAAAGTAAGGTGGTAGAAGAGATGTTTCTATTTTAAAGAAAAATATGTAATGATTTATATATTTCACTTCATAATATTTTTCTACATCTACCAATGTCGAGGACTTATTAAAATGTGGTAGGATAAGGGTGGGATTCAAATAAAAAGAATAGAAAACTTATTAAAGTGTGGTGAGATAAGGGTGACATTCAAATAAAAATACTAAAGTAAACTCTTTCCTCTAAAAAAAAATGAACTATAATTATTTTAGTGTTCCTTTTAGTTATTGGAAATTTAAGAAAAAAGAAACCTAATGATATTTTTTGAAATAATTAAAATATTATTATAATTAAAAAGTAAGTATTCTCATCAATACCATTTAGTATTTATTTAAAAACATTCGTTACATATATTTTGAAAATATCATAAAATCCAAATATAAATTAAAAAAAAAAAGTGAATTCAATCAACTATAAAGGGGTAACATTAGATTATGAAAATCAACTCAATTATAAACAATTGAGGAAAGAAAAAAAAAATCTTGAATTCAAAGGAAAGTAATAACCCATGAATAAAACAAACTAGAAGAAAACACAAATGTGAAAAAGAAAAAAAAAACATAAAAGAAATGTCTATTACTCATGCTAGATTAATATTCCTTCGTTTTTCACTTTACATCTGTATCTTTACATCATGTCCGATAATAACACAAATCCTTTTTTTTATAGACGAGTTGTAGTGGGAAACTTAGCAAAAGGAACAGTGATTATGAATGAATGTATTTGAAGGTTGCAGTGAGCACTTTAGCAAAAGGAAAATTGATTATGAATGAATATATTTTGAGGGCATTCCAGCGGATATGAAACATCAATAAAATCACATTTACAATTAAAGCATTTAACTGCTCACAAAATAGCAAGGAAATGATAATCAAATCGCTCATAAAATAGGAACGAAATGAAATTAAATAGTACTGGACATTTTGACGCAGAAAATGGGATCTTTGACGTATCCATCTCAGTGGGAGTGGGATGGTTTGTCCAAAAAATGATGGAAAGAGAAGCATCGGGAATGAAGATGTTGGTGGGGTCCGTAATAGAGGAGATGGAGAGGATAGAATGCAGAATCAATAAGAGACACTGTAAACAAAAAGATCTTTGTTGTTGTAAATCTAAAATTTAGATAGCTGCATAGTAGATATTAATCGTAATTAAATTTGGCATATAAATTTGAGACATATTACCTTTTAAATTTGACATATCAATTTGAGACATATTACAATCCATTTTATAAAAGAGATACATGTTACAATCCCTTTTAAAATAGATACGGTTAAGAGTGCATTTCAACTTGGATATGGAATCATTTCAATAAGACATGCATGTTACGAAGTTATTAGCAACATGGTTAATATAGTGTAACGTCCCTCTTACCAAATTTTTTTTTTCCTCTGTAGGTGTATTTTGAACTCCTTAAATCAGTACATATCATTCTAATTATATGAGAAGATTTCTTGTTCTCGAAATTATTCTCTTACTTGGAATGTTGGTTTACCACTTATTTTAATATGGTCCTTTTTCAATATCTCAATCTACTAACCAAAGTTTGGTCCATTATATTCCCTTTTATATTTTTACTTTGCTCTCTATTCTATGTTTGTTTTTGTTACCATTTACCATTATCTCCCATAACCCATGAGGGTTAATGTATATTCCATTTTGATTTTCATGGGACTATTATCCCTAACCATCGATCGTATCCTGGCACTTGAATGATTTGGAATTTAATTGGTTTTACATATAAAATTTGTCACTTTCATAAGGGATTGAACAAACCTCTTATGTCGTCCCTAGGCATACATCGTATAAGTATTGTCAGGCCAGAAAGTAGTATAAATGTCAACGTTCCAAACCTTTGATTTAGTTCTGTTCGACATAAGTCGATATTCTATAGTTCCTTTCTCAGGTTTCCTTGGTTACATGGTTATGAAATTTATGAATCGTTGTGTATTATGTCTAGACATTCAAGTTCCGACCTTGCGTGATTTATAATGTGGCCACGTCTCTCATAACCGTCACTTTGATATAACACACCAAGGTACTGAGATTTATTTGTGACATTAAATTCTGTTGCGTACCCGCCTTGGTTTAACCACCCTAGCTTTCATATGTCTACGCATTGGAGTATGGTTTCAGGAGTGTTCTTTACTCCACTCGTACTGTGACATGGCCGGCGTATTTATGGCTTCTGAGCGGTGGATTCAACCAGTGTGTTGGTTTATTATTATCTTGTCAACTAGCTCATATGAGCGCCTCTGAGACTTTAATGTATTCACTCCTTCGTGCGATATATGTGGTTGGCGATTATTTATGAAACTCAACGTTGAGACCGAGGTCTTGATCCACCCCTACCCTCCTCAGATTTATACACGTGGAGGGTGAGATTTGTTTCGAGTTAGGGTTTCGAACCACAATAAAATTTTGCCGCCCTCATACTTTTTCTCTTTCCAGAGCATTCGACTCTTCGGTTGCTACCAGTGTTCTGCCCTCGTTTGTTACCAGAGTTCGATGGCGGCATGAGAAGGTTTATGCATCGAGGTAATATTGATTTGGCTTGTCTTAATGTTTCTTGAGACCATGTTTGAGAGTTATCTTAGTTCATTGATTTCCTTCTGCTCTCGACTCCTACTATTGTTAGACACAGTTAGTTTTAACTCTTGATTTTGTTTTTTCAATTTCATGGTATCACTCAACCCCCAACGAATACATAACGTAGGAGGTGTTTGCGTCCTTCATGGCAAATCTAGCCATCTCAACGTTGGTGACTTAGTTACATTTCGATGATGATGATTCTGCCCTTCTTGCGTTTAACTCCTCGTTAGAGATTTGCGTTGGCCTTCTCATCAGAGAGGTCCAAGGTGTGTCGAACGAAGTAGCTGTCCATATTTTCTTCTCCATTTTCGATAGATAATTTTCAACCTTGGGAAATTTACATCTCGTTTGATATTGTAGAGGTGCTTTCGGTTCCAGGATGATCAAGGAGGTAACTTATTTCTCTGCGATGACCTTCATGATCTGACCTATCATTTAATTTGATCTAATTCGTCGTTCTCATTTGCTTGTCTATCTTCTTGGTTGACGCAGGTGAGCTACTACTCTGATATGGTTTGGGATTCACATTGATTTACATACAATTTATCCCCGGAGCTTGCTAATATCATTCCTCTTTTTTCATCGTTGATTTCAGGTCGGTATTTGTGACTCGTTGCTTTCCTCCGATGAGATATTTCTTCATGACCTGTTTTAGGATCTATAGAATCCGATACTCTGAAATTTTCTCAGACACTCCTCAATTGTAATTTATAAGTGATGTCTAGTATTCGGGAATTTCAGAAATGGAATCCCGTCAACACATTTTTTTTTTATTTCTATGTCGGTAGAGTTACATTCTCTGTTAATGATGGACTGTGGACTGTTTAAATAACCATACAGGAGATTTTTTTTTTGGATTTTCTCTACTATTGGTAACAATTATATTTCTTTTACTCTATCAGTGTAAATTTCATACTGTCTCCAAACGATAAACATATTTATTTTCTTCTACGTTTAATTTTCCCATTCATTTAACTACCAAATTAATATTCCCTGATGGTTTTGTGAACACTGGATAGTTTTAATTATGTGCACTTTTGGTTTTCTCGAGATATTACTACCGCAACTACTTCTCGTTTAATCTCGCTCCTGGAATACAATGAGGGATAGGAGATATATACTAATAATGTCTTATCAGTATTCTGCTTTCCAATTTAACCTCTGTACACCAGAAAAGTTGCTATGTATTTCTAGAATATTTCGTTCATTCCTTTTTGGTACTGGGATAACTCCAAATCTTTAGACTGCTATGATGGTAATAAGTTCATAAGGTTTTGGTAATAATCTTGTTAGACCTTTTATTTGATTTTTCTGGATAGAATTTGTATAGCTATAATTGTTTCTCATGTTTAGCATGCCATATTAATCAGTAATGTTATCACCTATATATCACAGGCCCTTGATTTCAGTATAGATAGTTGTGTAATGTATTAAATATACATCTGTATTTAGATTTGGAGTTAGTTTAATTCGGTTGCTAAACATATAGGTATACCTGTAACACCTACTCTGGTTCTACCAATTGATTGAATTTAGTATACTGTAACTATTGATTTATGGCATTGACACCAATTGTATAACTCTGTGTTTTCTGTTTATTTATTTCACTGCTTATTTCAACTAGATGTACTTTGTGTCTAATTTCCTTCCTCTACGATGCATGTAAGGGTACTATGCTTCTTTTTTCTATACATAGTATTTAGTTCATAATACAGAAGCAGATTAAAGTTAAACTATAAGTCATCTTTGGGAAAATATGTATTCTCAGATTTAGACAAGCCTTGGTTTAGAGATTCTGATGAATTCCTTCCCATAGATGTAATTCCTACAACTGTACAGAACTGAGAGGAAACTTTCTTCTACAGACTTCTGTTAAATGTAGAGAATGACAATTTTCAATTTATAATTCTAATTAGCATCTATAACAAATAACCATATTGAACAATACTAATGCTATAATTATTAGTGAATTTTGAACATACCACTTCTGCAATTGACCAATCCTCCCAACCTTAGAGTCTGTTTATCTCCAGGACTCACCCCTGAGCTGAGACCACCTCTAGAACAAACCAACCTCTTAATCTATTTAGGAATAGCTTATTTAAGCTTTTGATCCCCAAAGCCTATTTCTAATTCTGCGTCTAGAATATCAGGATGCTTTTCTTCCTGTTTGCCTAGGCTTCCCTATTTAGGGACTTTTAAAGATGCTTTATGCTTTTCCCAGCTTTTTACCTCTTCCCAACTACTCTCCACATCATTGGGGAAACTAGATTTTCCTCAAAATCTAATTTGGAAATAAATTCTTTCAAAGATTTTTGAAAGATTTTTGGGGAAAGTATTTTCCTTTATCCATCCTCATGGATTTAGCAAGTGATCTCATAATTCTCATTTTGGTCAATCTACACAGAATTATTTTATTCATTTTTTCAAAATTAAATATTTAATTACATCCACAAAATACTTATCCATTGGGGTCCACTCCCCTTTGGATTAAAGTTCAAATGTCTAACTTTGACAGAACATAAAACTAGGAGTGTTACATATTCCCCCTCTGAAAGAAAAAACCATCCTCGGTGTTAATATCTAATTACTAGAGTTCATTTTTCAAACAAAAATGGATATTTTGCCATCATTTCCGCTTCTCTTTCCCAGGTAGCTTCTTCAGTAGTAAAGTGCTTCCACTGTACCTTTACTCTTGCTACCATTCGATTCCTCAATTCAATTTTTTCCTGCTCCAATATTTGAAGCGGTTCTGGAAGGAACTCCCCTTCTGGTTCCGCCTGTATCACATTCCAATCAACTATGTGAGAAGCATCATTCATCTTTTTAATAACGAAACATGAAACACATCATGAACTTTAACATGGGGCGGTAAGGCCATCTTGTAAGCCACTGGTCCCACCCTTTCTAATACTTCAAACGGACCACAATATCTAGGAGCCGGTTTTGCACAACTTCCAGCATAAGTGTGCTCTTTCTGGGTTTAATATGCAAATACACATGCTCTCCCACTTTGAATTCTCGATGTACTCTCTTCTTATCAGCATAATTTTTCTGGCGATCTTGTGCTCTCTTGATGTTTCTTTGTATTTGGTTAACAATTCTTTCCATCTCTTGTAAAGCATCTAGTCCCAAAATTAGCTTATCCTTAGGTTGGCTCCAGCTCAAAGGAGTACGACATTTCCTTCCATAGAGTGCCTCAAACGGACTCATTTTAATAGATGATTGGTAATTGTTATTATAGGAAAATTCAACTAAATGCAAGTAGTCTTTCCATTTTGATGGCCTATCCATCACATACATTCTCAACATATCCTCCAAAATCTGGTTAGTTCTCTTTGTCTGACCGTCTGTCTGAGGGTGATAGGCAGTACTAAAATTCAACTTAGTGCCCATACCTCTAAATAGACCTTTCCAAAAGGCTGTTGTGAACTTAGCATCTCTATCTGAAACAATCATCTTTGGGACCCCATGTAATCTTACTATCTCTTTTAGAAACACATCTGCTACTTGGGCTATCCCAAAAGTAGAATTTACAGGTATAAAGTGTGAAGCTTTTGTTAAAGTGTCTACTACTACCATCACTGAACTGTGTTGGTATTTAGTTTTGGGTAGCCCTGTTATAAAATCTATAGAAACTATGTCCCATTTCCATTCTGCAATCGACAAAGGGTTTAAAATACTAGCAGGACGCTGATGCTCAACTTTAACTAGTTGACACTCCATGCATCTAGCTAAATATTCTGCTACATCTCTTTTCATTCCTACCCGAAACAACTTCTTTTTCAAAGCTGTTAACATTTTCTGATATCTAGGATGCCCTACATATGGTTGTTTATGATATTCATCTAGAATCTCTCTTTTCAAGGACTCCACATTGGGGATATATAATTTGTTTTTGTAGGAGATCAGCCCTTTTTGGTTTTGAGTGTAATCAGCCATCTCCTTCTTTAGTAGTTTCACCTGTAGTGTTTCATAATTTGAATCCTGGTCTGCTACCTTTTCCACTAAATCTTGTAAATCAAAATTAGCACTACCTCCAATACTATTTATATTTTGACAAGCATTTCTGCTCAAAGCATCCGCAATTTTATTTTCTTTCCCTCTGATATGTTTTATGTCCATATCAAATTCACCCAGAAAAGACAGCCATCTGGCCTGTCTAGCATTCAAATCAGTTTGGGAAAAGAAATATTTAAGACTAATATGATCAATCATCAATGTAAATTTTTTCCCAAGGAGATAGTGTCGCCACATCTTCAAGGCATGAATTATAGCAGCCAACTCCAAATCATATGCACTATAGTTTTGTTCATGTGTCTTAAGTTTCCTAGACTCATATGCAATAACTGAATTTTCCTGCAAAAGGACTCCTGCCAACCCCTCTCTACAGGCATCTGTACATACAACAAATTCTTTATCAGGATCTGCAAATTTCAATATAGGGGATGTGGTGAGTTTTAATTTTAATTGTTCAAATTTTTTTTGGCATTTTTCAGTCCACTCAAATTTGACCCCCTTTCTTTGTAGTGAGGTTATGGGATATGCTATGGCAGAAAATCTCTCCACAAATCTGCGATAATAACCTGCAATCCCCATAAATGACCTCACTGCTGAAACATCAGTTGGCACAGGCTATTCTTTAATAGCCTTTATCTTTTCAGGGTCAACAGCCAACCCTTGTTCAGAAATAATATGTCCCAAGTATTGGATCTTGTCCTTATAGAATTCACATTTACTGAACTTGGCATATAAATGGTTTTCTTTCAGAGTTTGCAACACTATTCTCAGGTGCTCTTTGTGTTCCTCCTTACTTTTTGAATAAACTAAAATATCGTCTATGAACACAAGCACGAACTTATCCAAGTACTTATTTAACACATTGTTTATTAAGCACATAAAGGTGGCAGGGGCATTTGTCAAACCAAAAGGTAGGAATACAAATTCGTAGTGACCATACCTGGTTCGAAAAGCTATTTTTCTGATGTCTTCTTCTTTAATTCTGAGTTGGTGATAACTAGTCCTTAGATCTATGTTAGAAAATACTGAAGCTCCTCTTACCTGATAAAAAAGATCATGAATTCTGGGCAGAGGGTGTCTGTTTTTAATTGTCAACTTATTTAGCTGATGATAATCAATGCACATTCTAAAGGTTCCATCCTTATTTTTCACGAACAGTATCGGTGCTCCCCAAGGAGACACACTCGATCTGATATAACCTGTGTCTAGAAATTCTTGCAATTGCATTTTCAGCTCCATGAGTTCAGGGGGGGTCATTCGATAAGGGGCTCGGGAAATAGGTGTTTCTCCCGACACCAAATTGATTGAAAAGTCAATCTCTCTTTTGGGGGGAATATGAGGAATCTCATCTGGAAAAACTTCCTTAAACTCTCTCACCACTGGAAAAGTATCCAACAAATTTCCTTCAGGTTGCTGTTCTATTTCTTCAACATGTACTGCATAAACTTGATATCCTTTCCTAGCTATTCTTTTTAATTGCAGTGCTGATCATATTTGTCTTACAGAGATGGGTTTTGGTTTTCCTTTGAGAATAAAAGGTTTTCCTTCTTCATCTATACATTACAGAGTTTTATCCCAACAGTTCATCACAGCCTTTCTATTTTCCAGCCAATCCATTCCTATCAGCAAGTCATATGAGCCTAAGGGCAGAATGTTCAAATTCAATTCTGTATGAAAATCATTTAATTTAATTGTTGTTCGGGGTAATTTATGTGTTACCTTCCTCTTGGTTCTAGTGGCTAACTGGACCAACCAAGACTGCTGAAATTTTTCAGTTTTGAGATTGCATTTTTCTACAATTTTTGGACTAATGTAACTCAAAGAAGCACCTGGATCAATCAAAATAGTAACAGATTGGTCAGCAATCTTACCTTCCATCTCCACCATGGTAGCTTGATGTTCTGCTTATCAATTCTCCAAGGCTGCACTGATAGTGGGTATATTTCTTTCTATGTCATTTACTGTGGTAGCTTCTCAATCTCTCATAATCATCTGAATGTTTCGGTGGAGACAATCCCTAAAGAGATGAGGTTCTCCACATCCCCAACATTTTAAAGGTTCCCTCATTTTTACTGTGCCTTCTTTCTTATTGTCTCCATCTAGTTGTTTTGAACCTACTTGGGACTGAGAAGTTTGACTTTCTTTGGGTTTATTAAATTTCTTCCGCTGATGATCCCTGCCAAAGTTCTTCAAATAAGTTGGTTTCTGTTTCTTCCCCTTGAATTCACTCTTATTTACCCAGCTTTTTCCATGCTCACCCCTTCCTTTAAACTGCTGCTAGCACAATCTAGCTTTTCTCACCGCTTCATCCATGGTTTTTGGATTATCAAACTCTATTTTCTCCTTGTACACAACAGACAAATAGTTCACAAATCTTTGCACCTTTGCCTTCTCTTCACGAATATAAGGAACATATCTCAGCAGATTTGTAAATTTGGTGACAAACTCATCGATAGTGAGCTGTCCTAGTCTGAGTTCATGGAATTCATTTTCTTTATCATCATAATAATGTTCATTTAAGTAACAATTTTTAAACTTAACTTGGAAATATTCCCAAGTAACTGTCTTTTCATCAATGGCATGAACCATTTTCATCTCTTCCCACCACAAGGTAGCCTTACCCTGTAGCTGGTAAACAGCTAATCTGGCTTTCAGATTGCTTTCATATTCATAGACTTGAAAATATTTAATCATGTTCAATAACAAGGCTTCAGCATCTTCCTCCTTCTCCCCATCATAGAAGGGAGGTTTGATCTTTTGGAATTCCCCCTGTAATTCATTTTTCTACTTACACTGATGCCTAACAGCATCATCGTCTTCAGAATCATCATTCTTCCTCTTTCCAGAACCTTCACCCTCTTGGCTGTTCCGCGAAGTTAATTCTCTGATGAGCTTTTCCTGCTCCTCACTGGCTAATGACAATCTGTCATTCTGGCTTCTTAGCTCAGCCATTTCTCGTTGCAAACTGTGAAAAATAGCCATCACTGGAGCATTAGGATCTGGTGTATTTTCTTCCTCACACAGATCAACATAAATTTCATCACTTCCAGCCATTAGAATTGTCTATTTCAGCACCACACTGTACACTAAACAATACAAATCAGTAATAATTTTTTTTTTTCAACAATAAATAATTTACACAGTGAGCACATAGCAACAACGAGCACAACAAAAATAGCCCAGTTTATGCAACATGAGCTCTGATACCATTTGTAACGTCCCTCCTACCAATTTTTTTTTCCTCTGTAGGTGTATTTTGAACTCCTTAAATCAGTACATATCATTCTAATTATATGAGAAGATTTCTTCTTCCCCGAAATTATTCTCTTACTTGGAATGTCAGTTTACCACTTATTTTAATATGGTCCTTTTTCAATATCTCAATATACTAACCAAAGTTTGGTCCATTATATTCCCTTTTATATTTTTACTTTTCTCTCTATTCTATGTTTGTTTTTGTTACCATTTACCATTATCTGCCATAACCGATGAGGGTTAATGTATATTCCATTTTGATTTTCATGGGACTAATATCCCTAACCATCGATCGTATCATGGCACTTGAATGATTGGAATTTAATTGGTTTTACATATAAAATTTGTCACTTTCATAAGGGATCGAACCAACCTCTTATGTCGTCCCTAGGAATACATCGTATAAGTATTGTCAGGCCAGAAAGTAACATAAATGTCAACGTTCCAAACCTTTGATTTAGTTCTGTTCGACATAAGTCGATATTCTATAGTTCCTTTCTCAGGTTTACTTGGTTACATGGTTATGCAATTTATGAATCGTTGTGTATTATGTCTAGAGGTTCAAGTTCCGACCTTGCGTGATTTATAATGTGGCCACGTCTCTCATAACCATCACTTTGATATAACACACCAAGGTACTGAGATTTATTTGTGACATTAAATTCTGTTGCAAACCCGCCTTGGTTTAACCACCCTAGCTTTCATATGTCTACGCATTGGAGTATGGTTTCAGGAGTGGTCTTTACTCCACTTGTACTGTGACATGGCTGGTGTATCTGTGGCTTCTGAGCGGTGGATTCAACCAGTGTGTTGGTTTATTATTATCTTGTCAACTGGCTCATATGAGCGCCTCTGAGACTTTAATGTATTCACTCCTCTGTGCGATATATGTGGTTGGCGATTATTTAAGAAACTCAACGCTGAGACCGAGGTCTCGATCCACCCCTACCCTCCTCAGATTTATACATGTGGACGGTGAGATTTGTTTCGAGTTAGGGTTTCGAACCACAATAAAATTTTCCACCCTCATACTGTTTCTCTTTCCAGAGCGTTCGACTCTTCGGTTGCTACCAGTGTTCTGCCGTCGTTTGTTACCAGAGTTCAATGGCAACATGAGAGGGTTTATGCATCCAGGTAATATTTATTTGGCTTGTCTTAATGTTTCTTGAGACCATGTTTGAGAGTTATCTCAATTCATTGATTTCCTTCTGCTCTCGACTCCTACTATTGTTAGACACAGTAAGTTTTAACTCTTGATTTCGTTTTTTCAATTTCATGGTATTGCTCAACCCCCAGCGAATACATAACGTAGGAGGTGTTTGCGTCCTTCATGGAAAATATAGCCATCTCGACGTTGGTGACTTAGTTACATTTCGATGATGATGATTCTTCCCTTCTCGCGTTTAACTACTCGTCAGAGATCTACATTGGCCTTCTCGTCAGAGAGGTCCAAGGTGTCTCAAACGAAGTAGTTGTCCATATTTTCTTCTGCATTTTCAATAGATAATTTTCAACCTTGGGAAATTTACATGTCGTTTGATATTGCAAAGGTGCTTCCGGTTCCAAGATGATCAAGGAGGTAACTTCTTTCTCTGCGATGACCTTCATGATCTAACCTATCATTTAATTTGATCTAATTCGTCATTCTCATTTGCTTGTCTATCTTCTTGGTTGACGCAGGTGAGCTACTACTCTGAGATGGTTTGGGATTCACATTGATTTACATACAATTTATCCCCGGAGCTCGCTAATATCATTCCTCTTTTTTCATCGTTGATTTCAGGTCGATATTTGTGACTCGTTTCTTTCCTCCGACAAGATATTTCTTCATGACTCGTTTTGGGATCTATAGAATCCGATACTCTGAAATTTTCTCAGACACTCCTCAATTGTAATTTATAAGTGATGTCTGGTATTCGGGAATTTCAGAAATGGAATCACGTCAACGCATTTTGTTTTGATTTCTATGTCGGCAGAGTTACATTCTCTGTTAATGATGGACTGTGGACTGTTTAAATAACTGTACAAGAGATTTTTTTTTGGATTTTCTCTACTATTGGTAATAGTTATATTTCTTTTACTCTGTCAGTGTAAATTTCATACTATCTCCAGACGATAAACATATTTATTTTCTTCTACGTTTAATTTTCCCATTCATTTAACTACCAAATTAATATTCCCTGATGGTTTTGTGAACACTGGATAATTTTAATTATGTGCACTTCTGGTGTTCTCGAGATATTACTACCGCGACTACTTCTCGTTTAATCTTGCTCCTGGAATATAATGAAGGATAGGAGATATATACTAATAATGTCTTATCAGTATTCTGCTTTCCAATTTAACCTCTGTACACCAGAAAAGTTGCTATGTATTTCTAGAATATTTCGTTCATTCCCTTTTGGTACTGGGATAACTCCAGATCTTCAGAGTGCTATGATGGCAATAAGTTCATAAGGTTTTGGTAATCATCTTGTTAGACCTTTTATTTTATTTTTCTGGATAGAATTTGTATAGCTATAATTGTTTCTCATGTCTAGCATGCCATATTAATCAGTAATGTTATCACCTATATATCACAGGCCCTTGATTTCAGTATAGATAACTGTGTAATGTATTAAATATACATCTATATTTAGATTTGGAGTTAGTTTAATTCGGTTGCTAAACATATAGGTATACCTGTAACACCTACTCAGGTTCTACCAATTGATTGAATTCAGTATACTGTAACTATTGATTTATGGCATTGACACCAATTGTATAACTCTATGTTTTATGTTTATTCATTTCACTGCTTATTTCAACTAGATATACTTTGTGTCTAGTTTCCTCCCTCTACGATGCATGTAAGGGTACTATGCTTCCTTTTTCTATACATAGTATTTAGTTCATAATACAGAAGTAGATTAAAGTTAAACTGTAAGTCATCTTTGGGAAAAGATGTATTCTCGGATTTAGACCAGCCTTGGTTTAGAGATTCTGATGAATTCCTTCCCATAGATGTAATTCCTACAACTGTACAGAACTGAGAGGAAACTTTCTTCTACAGAATTCTGTTAAATGTAGAGAATGAAAATTTTCAATTTATAATTCTAATTAGCATCTGTAACAAATAACCATATTGAACAATACTAATGCTATAATTATTAGTGAATTTTGAACATACCACTTCTGTAATTGACCAATCCTCCCAACCTTAGAGTCCGTTTACCTCCAGGACTCACCCCCCGAGCTGAGACCACCTCCAGAACAGACCAACGTCTTAATCTGTTCAGGAATAGCTTATTTAAGCTTTTGATCCCCAAATCCTGTTTCTAATTCTGCCTCTAGAATATCAGGATGCTTTTCTTCCTGTTTGCCTAGGCTTCCCTATTTAGGGACTTTTAAAGCTGCTTTCTGCTTTTCCCAGTTTTTTACCTCTTCCCAACTACTCTCCACATCATTGGGGAAACTATATTTTCCTCAAAATATAATTTGGAAATAAATTCTTTCAAGGATTTTTGAAAGATTTTTGGGGAAAGTATTTGCCTTTATCCATCCTCATGGATTTAGCAAGTGATCTCATAATTCTCATTTTTGTCAATCTACACAGAATTGTTTTATTCATTTTTTCAAGATTAAATATTTAATTACATCCACAAAATACTTATCCATTGGGGTCCACTCCCCTTTGGATTAAAGTTCAAATGTCTAACTTTGACAAAACATAAAACTAGGGGCATTACATATAGTATATATGTTTTATGTAAACTACTTGAAATTATTTAATATTTATGTAGAAAATAATATCTTTATATTTTTCTTGGTTTATAATTTCATAGAAAAGTGCAAATATTTTATAGGTCACAAAAAGGCTAAGTGTGTAAATCCATGACTAAGTGATTTCTAATGACAAATTTTTATTGAAATGTAATATGATCAATAGATGATCATTGGAGCATGAAATAAATGAGTAATCTTATTTCAAAAAAGTTCAAATATAAGTGTTACTACATGAATAAGAAAAAAAAATGAAAAAAAATGCTACAAAAATATAGATGAAGTCTATAGATGTCTAGAAATAATGACATATCAGCAAGAGAGGTAATGATCTATTATCCTAATTCATTCACAATACCATTGCTAATAAAGAGTATTTCAAGGATAATTATTATTCTCTATTGATACAAAACTATGGTGTGCCAATGAATTCTTGTTTTTGCTTTCTCTATTATTATTTTTCTTTCTACTAAATAATATTTCTTTTGTTTCCTCATACTTTCATAAAACTATTATTACTACTGAACCAAAAATACAACTAACTTCTTTCTCCACCTGCCCTAACAATCAATCTACCATTAACCCTCTAGCTGAAGTAACTCAACTTGTTTACACTAGTGAGCCTTTTGCCTCTCCTATCTTCTCCATAAATGATAGAAAAATAAGTAAAATAAAGTATAATCTTGAACACCTATTTATATGCCACCATAATGTAAAAATATTGAAAACCATTATCCAATGGGTATTCCTTAAGGATAAAAGAATTATTATGGTAACCCTAAGGGAATAATTTTGTTGAGATTGCCAAAACATGATGAGCTTAGTGAAAAGAGTCGCCTTCACTAAGTGGGCCCATAGGGTATTTTTGGCGCAAAGTCTATTTTTAGACATGTCGATCATATTCTATGAGTTGCAGGATGCTATTTGTGGATGGTTGGTCAAGTTGGAAAAATAGATGGACTTCTTTTTTTAGACATATTGGGCGGAATCTATTTTTAGATTGCCAGTCTAAAAATAGATATGTCGAATATTATTAGCTCTTAATAATATTTGGACTATAAACATTATCTTATTCTCTTGGAGCACTTCAGTTAAGTGCACAGATGTGGTACAAGAGATGACAGAAGGAATTATGATATTCCTCAGGGTTAAGTGGATCTATTGCATGGATACTTCAGTAAGAAGTCATGTGACAGAGTTTGGTGGAGTTATGGAGGTAGTTGATGGAGTTGTGTTCAGTTTAACTGAGTTAAACATAGTTGAGCTAGTTGTATCTAGTATAACTGATTGATACACTGGTGAGAGTGGTGTAAATTAATTATTAATTAATACACTAATTATTAACTCATTAATCAAATAAGGAATACATCATTTAACTACAGTGCATGGACAATTTCAGTGGAGACCAGTGAAGAGGTAGGTGAAAGAGAAATTTGACTATCAGTTGTGACTATACTGTTGCACGATTTTCAACACACATTGATTGGAGATGCCAATGAGGATTGCATGAGCAAGGTTGGAGAAATTCGAGTTCATTTAGAGCCATTCTTTAGCAGTGATTGCGCAGTAGAGGAAGGCTATCAGGTGGCAGAGATTGGAGCATGTGATTTGCTAGATCAGGCTTGATTAGTGTGTAGCAATTGGAGATTGTACTGAAAGCTTTGTGAGGAGCTTTGTATAATGATTGTTACATGATCTCTATGACATATAATATATAGATATTTGGGGGTTTTTAGCTTTAAGCTTTCCCATAAAATATTGTGTTCATATGTGTGATTGTTTATGGTTTCAATGTGCGCATGTGATTGTTTTTATTTCTGCAATTAATGATCAATGGTAGAAGAGATTTTTTATTATGCATGAAGTTAAAATAGTGTTTGATCAGGAGAATATCGGTGAATAATATATCAGTTATTCAAATTTATACATGGTATCAAAGCGATATTGATCATTGGAGCAATTGCAAAACATTGAAGCGGTTGAGTTTTGAGCTGGTGGAATTCGAATTTGTAGCAGTGTTTTCTTGATGTCAAAGTTGAGATGTCTTTCAACGGATTACGATTGGAGTATGCCCTTGAGGGCAGCTCGAAATATATTGCATGGAAGTACATGATGGAGATGGTGTTGGATGAAAATGGGTTGAAGGAGTTCATAGATGCAGAAATTCCAAAACCTACTTCTAGCGATGCTGCCGCACTTGACGCATAGAAAAAGAAGACAAGAAAGTGTAGAAGAATTCTGTTGGAAGGTGTAAAGGATCACATAGTTTCTAGACTTCATGGTAAGGCTTCTCCATTTGTGATGTTGAAAGCGTTGATAGAATTATTCCAAAGCAAGAGAGACCAGAGGAAATTGGTGCTCAAGGATAAACTCAGGAACACAAAAATGGAGAAAGGCAACATTATGCCCAAGTACCTCATGAAGTTCATCCAATGTAGGGATGAGTTGGGAAGTGTGGGGGTGACTGTAGATGAAGAGGACTTGGTGAGATTCACTCTCCTTGGGCTTCCAAAGAGTTGACATTCCTATCAGGACTCTGTCAATGGTCGAGAGAAAATGCCAGGATGGGAGCGACTTTGGTCAGATCTTGTGCAAGAGGAGATAAGGCGAAGTACAAGGGATGGATCTTCATCAAAGAACTCAGATGAAGAAAAATGCGCTTTGGCTACCAAAGCAAGGAAGGGGAAGAGCAAGAAGAATGCTTCTCAATCCGGTGCGAAAGGTAAGAAACAGGACATGTCGAAGATGAAGTGCTTTCACTGTCACCAACACGGACATTACACCACTAAATGTCCACAGAAGAAGAAAAATAAGCAGACTGCTGGATCTGCAGCTAGAGAGGCCTTAGCCTCGTAGTTTGAGATGGATTTTTCGCTGATCACATGCTTGGTCTCAAGTATGATGGGTTCAGTGTGGTTTCTTGAAAGTGGTGCATATTTTCATATGATCGGAGACAAAGATTTGTTTACTGATATGGATGAGAAATATCTTGGAGTGCACATCATGGTGGGCGATGATGGTAGATACTATGCGACCGGTATCGGTACCATTTCCTTTGAGAGGGAGTATGGTAAACCCTTTTTATTGAAGGAAGTGATGCATGTTCTAGGATTGAAGAAGAATCTGATCGCAGTGGCCATGTTAGAAGAAAAGGGATATGATGTTGTCTTTAGTGAGGGAAAGACTTTCCTGCGCAGTAAGGAAACTGGTGAAACCCAGAGGATAGGGGTTCGAGTTAAGAACCTTTATCAATTGCAGGTATATGCTTACGCAGCATTGGCAGGAAAGGCAGAAGGAGTGGTGAGCCGTGATGATGGCAAGTTGTGGCATTGGAGATTGGGCCACCTTCACCATGGAGCTTTGAAGATACTGCAATAGATTTCTACTGGGCTTCCTAAGGGTACTCTTGCACAGTCATATCAGTGCAAGGGATGTACCTTGGGAAAATTTGTTAAAGCCATCTTTCACAAGAAGGGTATTTGTGCCACGACGATCCTTGAGAGAATTCACATAGACGTGTGTGGACCTTTCTCAGTAGCTTCAACAGCAAAGCACAGGTACTATGTGATATTTGTTGATGATTTTTCTTGGAAGTGCTGGATCTTCTTCATGAGGAAGAAGAGCGAGACATACTCAAAGTTCTGTGAGTTCAAGGCACTGGTTGAGAAAGAATTGGGGAAGCAGGTGAAGGCTCTTAGGAGTGATAATGGTGGTGAATTCATCTATGGAAAATTCAAGGACTTTTGCAGTGCAGAAGGAATTCGAAGAGAGCTCATAGCGCCTCATAACCCGCAGTAGAATGGGGTTGCTGAGTGGAAGAATAGAACGATCATGGGTTCGGCATGGGCGATGTTGCATGATTAGGGCCTTCCCATACACTTGTGGGCTGAGGCATGCAATAATGCAGTATATGTGAAAAACCGTTGTCCTCACAGGATACTTGGCATGAGTACACCCGAGGAGGCATTTTCTGGTAAGAGGCATGATATTTTCCATTTGAGGATTTTTGGTTCACTTGTTTATATTCATGTGACTAAGGATGCCAGGAAGAAGCTCGAGCTGACCATATAGGTTGGGATATTTGTGGGGTACACTGATACGCCCCACAACTATCGTGTGTATTTTCCAGACAGTCGCAAGACTGTTGTGCGATGAGATATCAAATTTCATGAGGAGAAAGCCATGAAGTGTTCACTTGAGAGGGAGCCACACTTGCATGATGATAAGGAGATATTATTTCCTAAGGATGAGCCTCAGGATGTGGATCATCCATAAGATGAGGTTCATGGAGTGGAAGAGACCACTCATGTAACGCCAACCATCAAAGGGTGGAAGCGCACTACAGAAGCTGAGCAACTAGCTCAAGATGCAAAGAGGATTGTAGGAGCACCTACATCACAGCGCAGACAGAGACAGTCACCTGAACGACATACTAGATACATGGAACCTATGAGCAAGTGTATCATGACAGAGCCATCCCCTTTCAAGGAAGTTGTGGAGGATCCCACATGGGTAGATGCCATGGTGGAAGAGTATGATTCGATTGTTAGAAACAGTGCATGGGAGATTTTCCCAAGGTTGGAAGGGAAATTAGTGGTAGGTTTGAGATGGATATACAAAGTGAAGCAAACAGTTGATAGGAGTGTGGAGAAGTACAAGGCAAGATTTTTTTCCCAAGGCTTCTCACAGATTGAGGGGATCGATTATGAGGAAACCTTTGCACCTGTCACAAGGTATTTTTCCATACGGACAATTATTTCTCTCTCAGCACAGATGGGGTGGCACATTCATCAGATGGATGTGAAGACTGCGTTCCTCAATGGAGTGATTAAGGAGGAGGTTTACATAGATTAGCCCGAAGGTTTCGAGATCTTCAGCAGCGAGTCGCATGTGTGCAGGCTCAAGAGAGCACTGTATGGGTTGAAACAAGCACCTCGTGCTTGGTACACATGGATAGATAGTTATTTCACTGGATTTGGATTCTCCAAGAGTGAGGTGGATCCGAACCTATACCAGATTTTGGTGGAGGGTAAGTTGCTGATCATTATACTTTATGTAGATGATTTGATTTTGACGGGTGATGAACTATTGATACTCTCATGCAAGGCTGATCTTGAAAAATAGTTTGAGATGAAGGACTTCGACCTCCTTCATTATTTATTGGGATTGGAAATTTGGCAGCGTAGTGATGGACTGTTTGTGTCTCAAGGCAAGTATGCCTGAGAGATACTGGAGAAGTTCAACATGCATGGCTATAAGCCTATCGACACTCCTCTTCCTGGTGGTTGGAGGAAAGAGGATGCTACATCGACAGAGGTAGTGGATGCCATTGTTTATCGATAGTTGGTGGGGTCGCTTATGTATCTGGTCAATACACGACTCGACATATGCTATGTTGTTTACCAGCTTTCACAAGCTATGGTTAAGCCTACCAAGATCTACTGGAAGGTAGGCAAGAATGTATTGAGATATATCAGAGACACATCAGGATATGGATTATGGTACAAACAGTCGGATGAGGTGAAGCTGTGTGGCTTCATGGATGCAGATTGGGCAGGGAGCCCAACAGACAGACAGAGCACATCTGGAGGGATTTTCAGTATCGGGTCGACAATATTTTATTTGTACAACAGGAAGCAAAGATCTGTGGCACTCAATTCAGTAGAGGCCGAGTATATGGCAATGAGTTTGGCTACATGTGAGGCTATATGGATGAGGAAGATCCTGGTCAGGTTGTTTGGTTCACACATGGATCCTACTGTGATATATTGTGATAATCATAGTTGCATCAAACTCTTAGTTAATCCAGTATTTCATGATAGATCTAAACACATTGACATATGGTATCATCATATTAGAGATTGTGTGCAGCAGAAGATCATGTTACTTTCTTACATTCCCATGGAGGATCAGGATCCTGATATCTTGACAAAGGCGCTCACCAGGACCAAATTCAAATACCATAGGGGTAGGATAGGGGTGGCAAATAATCCTTATCTTATTGAGAGGGAGTGTTGAGATTGCAACAAGATGATGAGCTTAGTGGAAAAAAGTCGCCTTCACTAAGTGGGCCCGAAGGCTATTTTTGGTGCAAGTCTATTTTTAGACATGTTGATCATATTCTATGAGTTGCAGGATGGTATTTGTGGATGGTTTGTCAAGTTTGAAAAAATATATGGACTTCTACTTTTAGACATATTGGGCAGAATTTATTTTTAGATTGCCAGTCTAAAAATAGATATGCTGAATATTATTAGCTCTTAATAATATTTGAACTATAAACATTATCTTATTCTCTTGGAGCACTTCAGTTAAGTGCACAGATGTGGCACAAGAGCTGAAAAAAGGAATTACACTATTCCTAAGGGTTAACTGGAGCTATTGCATGGATACTTCAGTTAGAACTCATGTGACAGAGTTTGGTGGAGTTATTGAGGTAGTTGATGGAGTTGTGCTTAGTTTAACTGAGTTAAACATAGTTGAGCTAGTTGTATCTAGTCTAACTGATTGATACGCTAGTGAGAGTGGTGTCAATTAATTATTTATTAATTCACTAATTATTAAATCATTAATCAACTAAAGAATACATCAGTTAACTACAGTGCATGGATAGTTTCAGTGGAGACCAGTGAAGAGGTAGGTGAAAGAGCAGTGTGACTATCAGTTGTGACTATAATGTTGCATGATTTGCAACACACAGTGATTGGAGATTCCAATGAGGATTGCGTGAGCAAGTCTGGACCAATTCGAGTTCATTCAGAGCCATTCTTCAGAAGTGATTGTGTAGTAGAGGCAGGCTATCAAGTGGCAGAGATTGGAGCATGTGATTTGCTAGATCAGGCTTGATTAGTGTGTATCAATTGGAGATTGTACTGATATCTTTGTATAATGATTGTTACATGATATCTATGACATATAATATACAGATAATTGGGGGTTTTTAGCTTTAAGCTTTCCCATAAAATACTGTGTTCATATGTGTGATTGTTTATGGTTTTAATGTGCGCATGCGATTGTTTTTATTTCTGAAATTAATGATCAATGGTAGAAGAGATTATGTATTGTGCATGAAGTTAAAATAGTGTGTGATTAGGAGAATATTGGTGAATAATATATCAGTTATTCAAATTTTTACAAATCTAATTGATATTCTTTAAAAACCAACTTTCTCCTGGATATGGTTTGAAATAAAGATAGAAACAAAATCAAACAATAAACTTGCTTTCTACTTTCATTTTGTGTGTCATTATATAAATCTCAATTTTTATTCTGGGTTACTATCTATCAATTTTACTTTTTTATAAGACTTTCTATCTATTACAGGAAACTATATTTTTATAAAATGAGATTGGATCAATCATAACTAATTCAATAATTTATATGAAAGAAGATTTCATTCCCGAGTTAAAAAAAAAAAATTTGACTTTACATAATATGTCAAACTTATTCAAAATAAATTAACTAAACATAAGTATCTCTTTAATTTTTTTTATACAAATTTCAATTATTTTAAAAATATTTGCAAATTCAATCTCAAAAGTTTACTTTTAATACTTAAGTATGTCCAACATCCCATTTTCTCTCATAAATTTCCATATAAGTGTGGTCAGTTATATAATCATGTTATCTCATATGTCTCTTTATTTAATATCCATTAATTTTCCATTTCATATATAAATGGTGTTTCTCCTTATCATTCCTCCTGTTAATATTTGAACTCTTTTAAAATTATAATTAAAATTTGATTAGAATTTTGGAAAGTTCTACAAATTTTCAATGCATTGGTAATAATAATTAAAAAATGAGAAGAATCACAAATCACTTTTAAACTAAAAGTATTGAATTATTGGAAACAAGAAGGAACTTTTGGGAAAACACTCTAACTAAATTTTCATTGTAACATTAGTTTTATTACATTATCCAATTCTATGGTGTCTCACTAATATTTAGTTAAAAATATAATAATGGTAAGAATATCAAACAATGGTTTTGTTGGCTTAAGTTAAATCATGCAAAGAAATGAAGTATGGATGTAAAATCAAATAAATATCATAAATAATAAAAATTATATTATTAGAACTTTTAAAGGAATAGTTGAATAAAACTTTGTTTCAAAAATAGACAATGCTCGTTAAAAAAAAAAAAAATTGTCTAATTTTATAGTTTTAGATACGATTTTATACTCTCTTACAAGTTAAGTTTTGTAGTTTTATACCAACAATGTAGTTTGAAAATGTTTTGTATCTCGTTAGAAGATTCATAATCTTCCATAAGATTTTGAGTCTTTTTCTTGAATTGAATATAGAAGGATGTGAAACATGTTCAATATGGGGAGATGTCGAGTTCCCATTTTCACATCGTTGTGATTGTTAATGAACACTCTCATATACCTTTTCTTTACCATAATAATGAAACAACAATCTATTATTAAGAATTTATATAATCTTTATTTCATTAAGAGAAACTAATTTAAATGAAAATTGATTTTTGAATATATTCTTAATTTTTATAATTTAACAACATAGGAATTATATTCATGGAAAATTTAGGCGCTAATATTAGCTCGTGGGAAAATTTTCAATTATTTTTCCAAAAATAAGTTTCGCTAATTTCCATTTTTTATAAAGATGATTCACCGAAATTTTACAATTTAAAATACTTTTTCCTTAAAAATTTCCAACATTATATAGAGAGTATATGTAAAATCATTATAATTTTGAATTATTTTACAAATTCATGAATAAACATTTTATTATTTTCATATTAGGGACTACTAAGATTCGCCAATATTTTTAAAATTCAAGATAATTTTCCATCCTTAAAATTTTTCGAGATTATATTTACTATGTATTTAATGGAATATGCTTCAACTTCTCAAGGATTTTATAGTTATAAATGAAAGCTCAAATAGATCACCAGAAGAACCATATATTATAGCTTGAAGATGATCTATACTTTTGTGCACTTCTCTACAACCCTTAAAATATATTATAATCAATTTAGTTATTTTACAAATTTTTTTTACATTAGACATAATAAATAGTTAATTGACTCATGTAAACTATTTTTCATATAAATTGTAGAAGTGTAACAACCCAAAACTACAATATACAACTAATTATATACAATATGTGATTAATAATAAACACACAAACTTATTTAACAAATTTGCATAGAATTTTTTATAAAACGATACTTACTTGTAGTTATGATGTTAGTTACTTGTGATTTTAAAGTCGAATGTTATTTGAATTCTCTTAACAGTAATAATGTTTTGGGGACAACTTTCCACCCAATCAGAGGATTAGTTGCACATAATATTTCTACAACTCAGCACCCCTGATCCCTCAATCAATGTACTACTACCACATAATCATTTGTCTCAAAACACTTTACTCCTAAGAGAATGGAAAAATAAATGCGGTAGTCTAACTGGACTGCCTTTTCCCTTTGAAAATCATGGAAATTCTGGTAAGATTTTAAGAAAATCTGGCAGGGATTTTTGTAAATTGACATTATAGCTATTAAACTTTAATATTTTGGGTATCGTGGAGGTTTTTAATGGCGCTAAATCCATTTCCACCATAAAAATCATGATTCAAACACTGTTATTATAAGATTTCTTAAATTTTTTTGGCCCTGATTCCAGCCAAGTTTGACCGTTCAGGCAATTCCTTCCTCTCGTTAGACAACTCCAAAATAAATGATTAATATCGTCTTCCTCATCGTCCATTAATTAGACAAAAAAATGGAAAAAATTTCGCATGCGCACATTCCATGTGTCAAAATGCAACTTTTATTTTTTTACTTTAAGTTTTCCTTAATTTAATATTTCTTTTAATCTAACTCTTTCTTATTTTATTCTTTTTTATTTTATTTTTTTGTTAACATGTCACATACCTCAACCCTCAATTTTTTTTTTTCTAATTGGTGTTCAAATTTCATTCTTATCTTAATCATGTAGAATCTATGTGTTATTCCAACATAGACACCTTTTTAACTTCCAAGCCATATACTATTTTTTTTCCAAGTTACTAACTATTGTACTTTGATAATTTTTATTTTAAAATTTTCTTTTCTCCCATGTAATAATCTCTAAGCCACCTAACCTTGGCTATAACCACATATAGATGGTACTGATTTCCATACCATTTAAATCTCATGATATGTAATTCTACAGTTCTTATATCTGTGCAACATGACTTTATCCCCTTAATGAATTTCATTTTATAAGCTATATTATTTTCAAATTTTTTTGTTAATAACAATACACTTCAATTTAATAATCAACTCGTAGGTATTGTATACCGTTATAATTATGATTACCCTACCCATCGTAAGATGGTAGATTTAAGTTATACATGGGCTTATTTCTAAGTATTGGTACCCAAGCATGTGGCATTGATTTTCGTTGGATAAATAAAATCCCTTTACCTAAGTATTACCCGATCCTCATTATACTTTACCGTATTCAAATTGTGATATTTTCGTGGTTAAACGATTTTAGTAGATATTTCGTCTGACATATATGAATGCCATGTTCTATGCAAGTACCCTGATAGGTAAGACTCTACTCTAAGCGACACCTCGAGCCAGTGAAATTGATAAATTATATAGTTTTATATGAGTTTAGGTGACGGTTCTGACTACATTTTAAATGCGTCTCTCCACATTAGTACACTCGGTTTGCAATGGTATTAAATTGATTTCCTTTCACTGGGAAATTCATCGATCCATGGGAGGAATGACGGATCACTGACACATGGACGATAAGATTTACTTAGGGTTTATGGGTTTTGTGAAATATAATTATTGATGTTCTTTACATTTTTTCACTTCCTTGGTCTTCTTTTCTCCTACTACACTCGCTCTCTAGTTCTGTTCACGATAATACTACGTGACTTCTGGGCATGCCATGGAAGTGTATGGCTCATCCAAAAGTTCTTCCCACGGCGTGATGAGGTAACTTATCTTGGCCTAGTCTCGGTGTTTAAATCGTATAAAATCTTGCTATTTGATTTCAGAACTTGCATTTCTCCCTTCGTTATTATTTACAGTGTCTCTTTTAAATTGTCTATTTACGTCGCTTTAAAATTTTGTAACCTAGAAATCCATATCCAAAAGTCATGCCTGTAGCATGGCTTACAATGAGTTTAGAAGTGGAATAGTCTAATATCTACCATGCATTCGATTTGGGGTTTCCTTAGGAACCCTCTTTCGATTCAGGTAATTTTTTTTTTCAAGTCGTTTTATATCATATTTGGTTTCTTAACTATGTGTATCATTTTTCAATTTTGTTCATGTTCAATAGTGTCATCCATCTCGGCGATATCAGTACGCTACTTTATTTTCACCTACTTGTCTCAATTGCCTTCCACTTATCTGAAGCAGATGAAGTTATTAGTTGGTTTGGAAAAATTTTACTTTGGCTATGCTGAACGATGCATGATTTCCTCTTGCTAGAATCGATGACCATAATCCTCTCACGCTCGTTCACAAGTGAGTAGATGCCACTGTATACAAATTTCTTCTGTTTGTTATAGGTTTTCCCGGTGCTTATCGCGTTGCTATTGTTTTTGTCTCAGGGTTGTCCTGACCTTCACCTTTGTTTGGCAAGGTACGTCATTTACTCACGTTAATAATCTTTGTGCGGTTGATTGGCAAGGCCTGATTCTAGTTTGGATTTTAACTTCTGCACTATGTTTATACACAGGTTGATTTCTTTTCCACGAGTTCCCCATTTCCGTCTTACGCTGGCAGTAAGATCCACTTTGGGGTTTTTCTTTTCATATAGTAATTTATTTAGGGTTTTATCCCAAATATTTTTAGACATATTTTATAACAATTTTGTTATATGTATAAATTGGGAGATCAAAGTAATTATGTCTCGGACTGTAATTTTTTGAAATGGGTTTGTCTCACAACTTTTCTTTTCGGTACCCTCACATAAGATTTATATAATTATTTCTTAGCAGTCACCATTCCCATATTTAATTTAAGTAGTTAATTTGTCTATGTGATATGGATGTCGAAAATCTCCACTAATTCTTCTTATTATATATCGTTCAACTAGAATGATGTAACAGTTTACTTAGGGATTTATTTCTCATGCAGAAAGATAATATCTTCTGCTATGCTCGCACTGTTCTCACTCTCATACTACTATATAATTTCTTGGGTTTATTCTGCCATAATTTTGTATAATTTTAGGCTTGTGGTGGCAGACAGAAATTAGAGCTTATGCTTAACCCATAAGCTTTCTTTCTAATTCTGTTCAAAAATTGTTTGCATCTATTTTCAGAACTTATAACAAGATATATATATTTACGTCAGTATTGAAATTCAGCATAGTATGTCTATTTGGTTCAATACTTGTCGTGGTTGCGATTCTGCATAGTATGATAACTGTGCTAGTTTTTCTAGCTTTACAATACCACTGAGGGAATTCCATTAAAGTTTTCAATATTAAATTTTCGCCAGTAATGAATTGTACAGTGTAACATTCTTTCTAGATTACTATATTAGTTCTACCAAACCACAATCTCTGTGGGATACCATTTATAATCCTTACTAAGCAAAGCAATCATTTCCTAGTTATTGAGATAACATTTTCTGTGCATATTTATATAGAGTTCAATTAACATTTCATCTTGCATATTTATACTATTTATCCCTTCATGTTCATATAGTTTTAAAATTTATTTACATTATTCTTGATATTTAAGTAATTCTAATGTACTGTAGTCCTCTGTGCTTGCACCTGTAAAATTTTTATTTCCATAGCACATAACCTTATTAGATTATATCATTGCCTAAATGAAACAGATTTAAAGTATGTTTATTTTCAATTATATCTGCTACCTATAAAGGTGCCCTTCTCTCTTTTCATGTATGCAACAGTTATTTTTATTAGTTCAGAAGCAGATTAAAGTTAAACAACTAAATCATCTTTGGGTAAAATGTATCCTCAGATTTAAACCAGTATTGGTTTAGAAACTCTGATGGATTCCCCCCACAGATTTTATTCCTACAACTATACAGAGTTGAGAAGCTTAATTTCTTCTAACTAGTTCTGTCAAATGTAAGGAATAACAAATTCAGAATTTTAATCTAACTAACATCTACAGCAGTTACCAGTAATGCACAACAATAGGTATTTTAACCATTGATAAAAATTGTGCACATACCCCTTCTGCAAATTACCAACCTCCAAACCTTAGAGTTCTTCTGTCTCCAGAACTTGCCTCGAGCTGAGATCATCTCCTAGAACTGTGACACTCCCCCAATTCATGTGTTTGAATTTCAAAGTAGACATTTGAACTTTAATCCCAGGGGGAGTGGACCCCAAAGGATAAATATTTTGTGAATGTAATTAAATAATTATTTGAAGAGATGAATAAAATGATTTTTCTGCAGATTGACCAAAATGAGATGTATGAGATCACTTGCTAAATCCATGAGGATGGACAAAGCAAACAGTCCCCAAAATATTTCAAAAATCCTTGAAAGAAAATATTTCTAAATTAGATTTTGAGGTAGAATCTAAATTTCCCCAATGAGGAGGAAAGTAGTTGGGAAGAGGTAAAAATCTAGAAAAGCTGAGGAAAAGCATAAAACAACTTTAAAGAGTCCCTAAAATGGGAAGCCTAGGAAAACAGGAAGAAAAGCATCCTGATATTCTGGACGCAGAATTAGAAACAGGCTTTGGGGAGTAAAAGCTTAAGTAAGTTGCACTAGAACAGATTGAGGTTGGTTTGTTCTAGGAGAATGATCTCAGCTCGGGGGTGAGTCCTAGGAGACAGAAGGATTATAAGGTTGGGAGGTTGGTCATTTGCAGGAGTGGTATGTCCCTAATTTTACAAATGTTTTACTTCATATAGTATGAATTGGCTACATATAAAAGTTCATTGTATATTAGAATATAAATTCTACATTTAACATAATTGTTTATAAGGAATTTATCCTTGCCACTCTGTATGGTTGTAGAATTCAATCTGTGAAGTAGAATCCCACAGAGTCTCTAAACCAGTGATTGGTTTAAATATGAGGATACTTATCTTTTCACAGAACAAGAATCTAAGACTTAACTTTAATCTGCTTCTGTTTCTTAGAATGATTTTAGTATATGCATATATGTGCATGAGAATCTGAAGTTCCTATTTTATATTGGAAAGCAATAGAAAATGAGTTTCAATTTACCCTGTGCATGAAAGAATGACAGGATAGATTTTATAAATCTGGAGACAGAGTACAAGTTCTTTAGTGGGGTCAATGAAACTTTATTTGGCTTCTAAATTTTAGTCTAGAGGAAATTTTCATGTAAAATTTGGAGTAACCAGAATTAAAGCCATTAGAGTTCTGAAAACAAAACAAGCTTCAGAAAGATACTACTAGACCATAGAACATAAGCAAGAGTTTAAATTTGTTTATGTAACAAAGAGTCTATGCTACACAAATACCACAACGAACTAATTATGCAAACAAAGAGATAAATTGTAGTGGGTTAACAATTAATCTTTTACTAGATTGTTTTGAACTATGCCAACTCTAGTTAAGAAACATGTATAACCCTTCATATATAGATGAGAGTTAAAAAGCTGCCAGGTATTGACTTAATATTTTAAGTTATCTGTCCTAGAATTTCCACAGAAATACAAGGGAAATCTAGATAAGAATATTTGTAATTAATATGAAGCATAAAATTTTTTTAGGGTGTTACAAACTGTCATGGTTGCCCAATCAAATTCAAAGAAAAATTTACAATTATTAAATGAACTGCTAACATACAGTTGTACAGTGCCTGTATATGTATGCTGAATCAGCATATTAAAATAAATAAAAATTCATTGGCATCATTTAAATCTTCATTAAATATCAGTCGTAGACGAACATTAATATACTCCTTTAGCATTAAGAGAATAAGTATGTTCTGAGTTGATAACTATTAACTAAAAAATAAAAGAGATTTCTCTGCATAATATATTCGAACAAAAAGGGAGGATTCAGATGAAAACCATAAACAAACCCACATTCCATACTAAATCTATTTACACTCTAAAACCCAACCAAAGGAACACGAAGCAAGATGCAAATATTCATACGACTCAGTTCAGAGAATTGATGTTAACTCATCCTGAAACGAGGCAGTACGCGTATCAACAGTAGTAATGAGTGCCAAATTAGAATAGAAATTCCATGAGTCACTTCAGAGATTCACTTCGCCCTTAGTCGGCTGAGCTCAGAAATAAACACGCACAGAGGAAACAAAACTGAGCGAGCTTAGTCGCAATGTTCAGCGTGGAACTCATAATGTGTAAACGTCCCTACACCAACCGCATGTCCGCGGTTATTGAAAAAAAAAAAACAAATTTAAATACTTTCTATAGCAACAATAGACAATCCATACGAAGATCGTTGGAAAATTTGGAGAACCTGTGCAATAACGAACGAAGGAAATAAGTCGAATGAAGTCACCAGAAACAACGAAAAGGATTGTAACCTCTTCTACCATAGTAGAATTTATATACCTGCAAGGAACAGAGAGTGTTTCTGTCAGTAAATTTCTGATCCATAAAAGAAAGTGTCCACCGAACGATTGAAAAAAAAAGAGAAGTATACCGTATACCTGGGGTATCGCGAGGAACGCCAGATCAATACTCCCTGAAACGAACACAGCGAGAAGGGGAGAGTTAAATGCATTTTCTCATGAGAAGATATAAGCCAACCCTTACAAACTTCGAGTTGCGTTTCAAACCTGATGGCTATCTTGTCACGACAAGATTCGACCAGGCCTTTCGCCTTCCTAAGAAAGCCCCCTATTCTCCATCGTGAGTTCTGTAAGAACACCTAAGTCGTTGGGGTTAATAGAAAATTTTACCCGAGAAATAAGAGCAAATAGAAATGGTATTAGCCGAACCATATACTCTTTCAGAGTTCTCCATTCAACCCAAATCAAACAAAAATGTGTAAGACAGAGAGAAGAAAACCATTGACTAAAAACAATAATACCTATTTTTACGAATTTCGTTGTAGTAGTGTTGTGAATAAATTCCGGAACGCCATCGTGAGGGTTCCAATCCTACACGATTGCAGTAGAGTGAAACCAGAACTGAGGAAACAAGCCGAGTAGAATCGTTCTCTGAAATTGCTCCATAATAGAACGAAGATTTAACAAGCACTACTCACAGAATCAATAGCCAGATGAAAAACAAATCATACCTACTTTGATCGAATGAACGAGCGCTTGGTAGAAAACCTTGACATTTCAATCCTGTGCAAAAATAGTCCAGAGGGAAACGACGAACGCCACCCAGAAAAAATGAAGTTCTGGAATGAAAAATAGGAGCTAATAATGGAGTAGGAAACCCTAACTCCATTAAAATCGAGTCGTCCACATGTGGGGATAATCGTATGAATCAACTCGGATTTGGGATTTACGACCGAGTAAGATTTAAGGGAGAGTACATCCAAAAATCCCGAGAGGGATTGTAACATTAAATTCATACATAGCGTGATCTTAAAGAAATATTAATCAAACCCAAGGAGAATATTTTAAATTATTTATTCAAACCCATCGTACACAAAATAGCGTGATCGGTATTCAGAGTTCAGAATCGTAGTACTTCACATCAATCAAAATTTATGGAGAAGCAAGAAATTGAATGCAGGTAGGCCATAATCGTCCCATTTGACAAATCGAAATTCAAATCCTACCCCAACTGGCATCAGAAAGGAAATGATCCGGGAATAAAATAAAAGTGTATCAAATTGAGCAATACGTAGTTTGGAAAAAAAACGTCGACCTATGGTAAATCATTAAAGGGTCGATCTATGTTTATCAATCACATTTGATTTAAAAATAAAATGAGTGGTTCGATTTTATAATATACAAAATTCAAGACCTCGATTTATTCCTATATAACGTCCAATCGTTAAATAAAATGGAAAAAAAATTAGTGGAGAGGCGTTATATGTTTCACCTTCTATGAGAATCATCATATGATTAGTTGCATCTAGGAATAAGTAAAATGGGATGAAACAGAACGATAAATGTATATAGTTAACTTTGTCAATGTGTTAGAAGTTTATTGTGTTTCTATTTAATTTTATGTCTTTCCTCCAAAGGAAGGAGATGAGGGTGGAAAAGTAAAGATGAACCAAGTTAGATTTCACCTGCGAAAATTTTTCTTTTTTGAGTACGAGAGAGGGAGATGTGACAAATGGTATCAGAGCCCAAGTTATAAAACTGGGCTGGTGACTTAGTGCTCACGATTGTTGTGTACTCATGATGTAATTTTGTTTGCTGTAGCAAAAGTTTTGTTTTGTTGTTTGTTTTTTTTCTGTTCACTGATCTGTGCTGTGTAGTGTATAGTGGAGTGATAGAATGGAATAAGGTGGAGAAATTTATGTTGATCTGCGTGGTGAACCAGATCCCAATGCGGCCATGATGGCCATGTTGCGAAATTTGCAACAAGAATTGGCTGAGATAAAAAGCCAGAATGACAGATTGTCATTGGCCAGTGAGGAGCAGGAAAGGCTCATCAGGGAATTAACCTCACGAAACAGCCAAGAAGGCGAACGTTCCGGAAAGAAGAAAACTGATGAATCTGATGAGGAGTATGCTATTTGACATCAGAATAAGCAGAAAAAGGAATTACAAGGGGAATTCCGAAAAATCAAACCTCCCTCCTATGACGGGGAGAAGGAGGAAGATGCTGAAGCCTGGTTGCTGAATATGATTAAGTATTTCCAGGTTTATGAATATGAAAGCAATTTGAAGGCCAGATTAGCTATCTACCAGCTACAAGGTAAGGCTACCTTGTGGTGGGAGGAGACAAAGATGGTACATGCCATAGATGAAAAGACAGTTACTTGGGAAGACTTTCAGGCTAAATTCAAGAATCGCTACTTGAATGAGCGGTACTATGATGACAAATAAAAAGAATTTCATGAGCTTAGATTGGGACAACTCACTATCGATGAGTTTGTTACTAAATTTACCAATCTATTAAGGTATGTACCTTACATAAGGGAGGAAAAGGCAAAGGTACAGAGGTTTCTGAATTGTTTGCCTATGGTTTACAAGGAGAAAATTGAGTTTGATAATCCAAAAACAATGGACGAAGCTGTTAGAAAAGCTAGATTGTGTTACCAACAGTTCAAAGGAAAAACTGATCAAGGAAAAAGTTGGGTAAGTAAGAATGAATTCAAAGGGAGAAAACATAAACCAGCCTATCTGAAGAATTTTGGCAGAGATCATCAGCGGAAAAGGTTTAGTAAACCCAGAGAAAGTCAAACTGCAAAGTCTCAAGTGGCATCGAAACCAATAGATGGAGACAGTAAAAAGGAGGGAACAGTCAGAATGAAGGAGCCCTTGAAATGTTGGGGCTGTGGAGAACCCCATATTTTGAGGGACTGCCCTCATCGAAACATTCATATGCTCATGAGAGATAGGGAAGCGACAACAGTAAATGATATAGCCAGAAACATACCAACTATTATTGCAGCCCTGGAAAATCGGTAAGCAGAACATCAAGCAACCATGGTGGAAATGGAGGGTAAGATTTCTGACCTATCTGTTACTGTTCTGATTGATCTCGGTGCTTCTTTGAGTTACATTAGTCCTGGAATTGTAGAAAAATGTAATCTTAAACCTGAAAAATTTCAGCAATGATGGTTGGTACAGCTGGCCACCGGAACTAAGAGAAAGGTAACACATAAATTACCCAGAACAGCAATCAAATTAAATGATTTTCAAATAAAAGTAAATCTGAACATACTGCCCTTAGGTTCTTATGACTTACTGATAGGAATGGACTGGATGGAAAAGAAGAAAGCCCTGATGAACTGCTGGGATAAAACCCTGCATTGTGTGGATGAAGAAGGGAAACCTTTTACTCTCAAAGGAAAACCAAAATCCATTTCAGTAAGACAAATATAAGCATTACAATTAAAACGAATAGCTAGAAAAGGATACCAAGTTTATGCAGTACATGTGGAGGAAGTTGAACAGAAAACTGAAGAAGAATTACTGGATTCTGTACCAGTAATAAGAGAATTCAAGGAAGTTTTTCCAAAGGAAATCCCTCACCTTCCTCCCAAAAGAGAGATTGACTTCTCAATCGATCTGGTGCCGGGAGCAACACCTGTTTCACGAGCACCTTATCGAATGAGTCCTCCTGAACTTATGGAACTGAAAATGCAATTGCAAGAACTGCTAGATAAAGGGTATATCGGACCAAGTGTGTCTCCTTGGGGAGCACCAGTGCTGTTCGTGAAAAAGAAAGATGTAAATGTCAAGATGTGCATTGATTACAGGCAACTAAATAAGTTGACCATTAAAAATAGATATCCTTTGCCTAGAATCGATGATCTTTTTGATCAGGTGAGAGGAGCTTCAGTATTCTCAAAAATTGACTTAAGAACTGGTTACCACCAGCTTAGAATTAAAGAGGAAGACATCAGCAAAACAACCTTTAGAACCAGGTATGGCCACTACGAATTTGTAGTGCTACCTTTTGGGTTGACAAACGCCCCTGCCACATTTATGTGTCTAATGAACAGTGTGTTAAACAAGTATTTGGATAAATTTGTCCTTGTGTTCATAGATGATATTTTAGTTTACTCAAACAGTGAAGAGGAACACAGAGAACACCTGAGGATAGTGTTGCAAACTCTAAAGGAAAATCAGCTATATGCTAAATTCAGCAAATGTGAGTTCTATAAGGACAAGATCCAATACTTGGGTCATATTATTTCTGAACAAGGCCTTGCTGTTGACCCGGAGAAGATAAAGGCTATAAAAGAATGGCCAGTGCCCGCTGATGTTTTAGCAGTTAGATCATTCATGGGGATTACCGGCTATTATCGTAGATTTGTGGAGAGATTTTCTGCCATAGCACATCCCATCACTTCCTTACAGAGGAAAGGTGTCAAGTTTGAATGGACTGAAAAATGCCAAAATAGTTTCGACAAATTAAAACTGAAACTTACTACATCCCCTATACTGAAGATTGCAGATCCTGATAAGGAATTTGTGGTATGTACGGATGCATGTAGAGAAGGATTGGGAGGAGTTCTTTTGTAGGAAAATTCAGTGATTGCCTATGAATCCAGGAAACTGAAGATACATGAACAGAATTATAGTGCCTATGATTTAGAGTTAGCAGCTGTTATTCATGCTTTGAAAATGTGGCGGCACTATCTTCTTGGAAAAATATTTACATTGATGACTGATCATATTAGTCTCAAATATTTCTTTTCTCAAACTGAATTGAATGCCAGACAGGCCAGATGGTTGTCCTTTTTAAGTGAGTTCGACATGGACATAAAACATATAAGAGGGAAAGAAAATAAAGTTGCTGATGCATTGAGCAGAAATGCTTGTCAAAATATCAATAATATTGGAAGTAGTGCTCAGATTGATGTAGAAGAATTAGTGATTAAAGCAGCAAACCAAGACCCAAATTATGAAACACTTCTGGAAAAATTACAGAAAAAGGAGAAAACTGGTTTCACTCAAAACCAAAAAGGGCTGATCTATTATAAGAGCAGATTGTATATTCCCAATGTAGAGTCTTTAAAAAGAGAAATTCTGGATGAATACCACAAACAACCTTATGCAGGACATCCAGGATATCAGAAAATGTTAACAGCCCTGAAAAAGAAGTTGTTCTGGCCAGGAATGAAGAGAGAGGTAGCAGAATATTTAAGTAGATGCATGGAATGTCAACTAGTTAAGGTGGAACACCAGCATCCTGCCGGCCTTCTGAACCCTTTTCCCATTACAGAATGGAAATGGGACACTGTTTCCATGGACTTCATTATAGGATTACCCAAAACCAAATACCAGCATGATTCTGTAATGGTAGTAGTAGACACTTTAACCAAAGTTGCTCACTTTATACCAGTGAAATCCACCTTTGGAACAGCTCAAGTAGCGAATGTGTTCCTGAAGGAGATAGTAAGATTCCATGGGGTCCCTAAGGTGATTGTTTCTGATAGGGATGCTAAATTTACAGCAGCCTTTTGGAGGGGATTATTTGGAGGAATGGGCACTAAATTGAATTTTAGCACTGCCTACCACCCTCAGAATGATGGTCAAACGGAAAGAACTAATCAAATTTTGGAGGACATGCTGAGAATGTATGTCATGGATAGACCCACAAAGTGGGAAGATTTCTTACATTTAGCTGAATTTGCTTATAATAACAGCTATCAATCCTCCATCAAAATGAGTCCGTTTGAAGCACTGTATGGAAGGAAGTGTCGTACTCCTTTGAGCTGGAGTCAGCCAGAAGACAGACTAATGTTGGGACCAGATGCTTTACAAGAAATGGAAGGAATTGTCAAACAGATACAAAAGAACATCAAGACAGCACAAGATCGCCAGAAGAGTTATGCAGATCAGAAAAGAGTGCATAGAGAATTTAAAGTTGGGGAGCATGTGTATTTGCGTATTAAACCCAAAAAGAGCACCCTTTATGCTGGGAGTTGTGCAAAATTGGCCCCTAGATACTGTGGTCCCTTTGAAATATTAGAAAGGGTGGGACCAGTGGCTTACAAGCTGGCCTTACCACCCCATGTTAGATTTCATGATGTATTTCATGTTTCATTATTAAAAAGATATCTGCATGATGCTTCTCACATAGATGATTGGAATGTTGTACATGTGGAACCAGAAGGGGAGTTTCTGCCAGAACCGCTTCAAATATTGGAGAGGGAAGAAATTGAATTGAGAAACAGAACGGTAGCAAGAGTAAAGGTGCAGTGGAAGCACTTCACTGTTGAAGAAGCTACCTGGGAAAGAGAAGCTGAAATGATGGAAAAATATCCATTTTTATTTGAAAAATGAACTTTAATAGTTTCATAACAACACCGAGGACGGTGTTTATTTTCATAGGGGGAATATGTGACACCCCCCCAATTCATGTGTTTGAATTTCAAAGTAGACATTTGAACTTTAATCCTAGGGGGAGTGGACCCCAAAGGATAAATATTTTGTGAATGTAATTAAATAATTATTTGAAGAGATGAATAAAATGATTTTTCTGCAGATTGACCAAAATGAGATGTATGAGATCACTTGCTAAATCCATGAGGATGGACAAAGCAAACAGTCCCGAAAATCTTTCAAAAATCCTTGAAAGAAAATATTTCTAAATTAGATTTTGAGGTAGAATCTAAATTTCCCCAATGAGGAAGAAAGTAGTTGGGAAGAGGTAAAAAGCTGGAAAAGCTGAGGAAAAGCATAAAACAGCTTTAAAGAGTCCCTAAAGTGGGAAGCCTAGGCAAACAGGAAGAAAAGCATCCTGATATTCTGGACGCAGAATTAGAAACAAGCTTTGGGGAGTAAAAGCTTAAATAAGCTGCACTAGAACAGATTGAGGTTGGTCTGTTCTAGGAGAATGATCTCAGCTTGGGGGTGAGTCCTGGGAGACAAAAGGATTCTAAGGTTGGGAGGTTGGTCATTTGCAGGAGTGGTATGTCCCTAATTTTACAAATGTTTTACTTCATATAGTATGAATTGGCTACATATAAAATTTCATTGTATATTAGAATATAAAATCTACATTTAATAGAATTGTTTATAAGGAATTTATCCTTGCCACTCTGTATGGTTGTAGAATTCAATCTGTGAAGTAGAATCCCACAGAGTCTCTAAACCAGTGATTGGTTTAAATCTGAGGATACTTATCACAGAACAAGAATCTAAGACTTAACTTTAATCTGCTTCTATTTCTTAGAATGATTTTAGTATATGCATATATGTGCATGAGAATCTGAAGTTCCTATTTTATATTGGAAAGCAATAGCAAATGAGTTGCAATTTACCCTGTTCATGAAAGAATGATAGGATAGATTTTATAAATCTGGAGACAGAGTACAAGTTCTTAGTGGGGTCAATGAAACTTTATTTGGCTTCTAAATTTTAGTCTAGAGGAAATTTTCATGTAAAATTTGGAGTAACCAGAATTAAAGCCATTAGAGTTCTGAAAACAAAACAAGCTTCAGAAAGATACTACTAGACCATAGAACATAAGCCAGATTTTAAATTTGTTTATGTAACAGAGAGTCTATGCTACACAAATACCACAACGAACTAATTATGCAAACAAAGAGATAAATTGTAGTGGGTTAACAGTTAATCTTTTACTAGATTGTTTTGAACTATGCCAACTCTAGTTAAGAAACATGTATAACCCTTCGTATATAAATGAGAGTTAAAAAGCTTCCAGGTATTGACTTAATATTTTAAGTTATCTGTCCTAGAATTTCCACAGAAATACGAGGGAAATCTAGATAAGAATATTTGTAATTAATATGCAGCATAAAATTTTTTAGGGTGTTATAAACTGTCACGGTTGCCCAATCAAATTCAAAGAAAAATTTACAATTATTAAATGAACTGCTAACATACAGTTGTACAGTGCCTGTATATGTATGCTGACTCAGCATATTAAAATAAATAAAACTTCGTTGGCATCATTTAAATCTTCATTAAATATCAGTCGTAGACGAACATTAATATACTCCTTTAGCATTAAGAGAATAAGTATGTTCTGAGTTGATAACTATTAACTAAAAAATAAAAGAGATTTCTCTGCATAATATATTCGAACAAAAAGGGAGGATTCAGATGAAAACCATAAACAAACCCACATTCCATACTAAATCTATTTACACTCTAAAACCCAACCAAAGGAACACGAAGCAAGATGCAAATATTCATACGACTCAGTTCAGAGAATTGATGTTAACTCATCCTGAAACGAGGCAGTACGCGTATCAACAGTAGTAATGAGTGCCAAATTAGAATAGAAATTCCATGAGTCACTTCAGAGATTCACTTCGCCCTTATTCGGCTGAGCTCAGAAATAAACACGCACAGAGGAAACGAAACTGAGCGAGCTTAGTCGCAACGTTCAGCGTGGAACTCATAATGTGTAAACGTCCCTACACCAACCGCATGTCCACGGCTATTGAAAAAAAAAAACAAATTTAAATACTTTCTATAGCAAAAATAGACAATTCGTACGAAGATCGTTGGAAATTTTGGAGAACCTGTGCAATAACGAACGAAGGAAATAAGTCGAATGAAGTCGCCAGAAACAACGAAAAGGATTGTAACCTCTTCTACCATAGAAGAATTTATATACCTGCAAGGAACATAGAGTGTTTCTATTAGTAAATTTCTGATCCATAAAAGAAAGTGTCCACCGAACGATTGAAAAAAAAAAATGAAGTATACCGTATACCTGGGGTATCGCGAGGAACGCCAGATCAATACTCCTTGAAACGAACACAGCGAGAAGGGGAGAGTTAAATGCATTTGCTCATGAGAAGATATAAGCCAACCCTTACAAACTTCGAGTTGCGTGTCAAACCTGATGGCTATCTTGTCACGACAAGAGTCAACCAAGCCTTTCGCCTTCCTAAGAAAGCCCCCTATTCTCCATCGTGAGTTCTGTAAGAACACCTAAGTCATTGGGGTTAATAGAAAATTTGACCCGAGAAATAGGAGCAAATAGAAATGGTATTAGCCGAACCATATACTCTTTTAGAGTTCTCCATTCAACCCAAATCAAACGAAAATGTGTAAGACAGAGAGAAGAAAACCATTGACTAAAAACAATAATACCTATTTTTACGAATTTCGCTGTAGTAGTGCTGTGAATAAATTCTGGAACGCCATCGTGAGGGTTCCAATCCTACACGATTGCAGTAGAGTGAAACCAGAACTGAGGAAACAAGCTGAGTAGAATCGTTCACTGAAATTGCTCCATAATAGAACGAAGATTTAAAAGCACTACTCACAGAATCAATAGCCAGATGAAAAACAAATCATACCTACTTTGATCGAATGAACGAGCGCTTGGTAGAAAACCTCGACATTTCAATCCTGTGCAAAAATAGTCCAGAGGGAAACAACGAAAGCCACCCAGAAAAAATGAAGTTCCGGAATGAAAAACAGGAGCTAATAACGGAGTAGGAAACCCTAACTCCATTAAAATCGATCCATCCACGTGTAGGGATAATCGTATGAATGAACTCAGATTTGGGATTTGCAACCGAGTAAGATTTAAGGGAGAGTACATCCAAAAATCCTGAGAGGGATTGTAACATTAAATTCATACATAGCGTGATCTTAAAGAAATATTAATCAAACCCAAGGAGAATATTTTAAATTATTTATTCAAACCCATCGTACACATAATAGCGTGATCGGTATTTAGAGTTCAGAATCGTAGTACTTCGCATCAATCAAAATTTATCGAGAAGCAAGAAATTGAATGCAGGTAGGCCACAATCGTCCCATTTGACAAATCGAAATTCAAATCCTACCCCAACTGGCATCAGAAAGGAAATGATACAGGAATAAAATAAAAGCATATCAAATTGAGCAATACGTAGTTTGGAAAAAAAACGTCGACCTATGGTAAATCATTAAAGGGTCGATCTATTTTTATTGATCACATTTGATTTAAAAATAAAATGAGTGGTTCGATTTTATAATATACAAAATTCAAGACCTCGATTTATTCCTATATAACGTCCAATGGTTAAATAAAATGGAAAAAAAATTAGTGGAGAGGCGTTATATGTTTCACCTTCTATGAGAATCATCATATGATTAGTTGCATCTAGGAATAAGTAAAATGGGATGAAACGGAGAAATAAATGTATATAGTTAACTTTGTCAATGTGTTACAAGTTTATTGTGTTTCTATTTAATTTTATGTCTTTCCTCCAAAGGAAGGAGATGAGGGTGGAAAAGTAAAGATGAACCAAGTTAAATTTCACCTGCGAAAAAAAAAAATATTTGAGTACGAGAGAGGGAGATGTGACAAGAACAAACCAACCTCAATCTGTTCTGGAGTAGCTTATTTAAGCTTATGCTCCCCAAAGCCTATTTCTAATTCTGTGTCCAGAATTACAGGACACTTTTCTTCCTGTTTGCCCAGGCTTCCCTTATTTAGAGACTTTTAAAGCTGCTTTCTGCTTTTCTAGCTTTTTACCTCTTCCCAACTACTCTCCACCTCATTGGGGAAAAGCTAGATTTTTCCTCAAAAATATAAATTAGAAATAAATTCTTTCAAGGATTTTTGAAAGATATTTTGGGAATGTCTTAGCCTCTTTCCATACCTAATGGATTTGGCAAGTGATCTCAAAATTCTCATTTGGTCAATATGCACAGAATTATTTTATTTATTTGTCATAATTAAATAATTAATTACATCCACACAATACTTATCCATTGGGGTCCACTCCCCTTTGGATTTAAGTTCAAATGTCTAACTTGAAAGAAAAACATAAAACTAGGGGTGTTACATAACATTACATATTCTTATTATTTTTATAGTTTACTTTGACATATATTTATTTACAACTCTACATTATTATCTACTCTTTTATTTATTTATTATTGTTATATTTTATTCATTATTTATTATTTATTTATTATTATTATATTTTCTTTATTATTTATTATTTATTGACTATTTATTTACCACTATTATCTTTTTATTATTGTTTATTATTTATTTACTTATATTTTAATATTATATTATATTATGTTATTTATCTATTTATTATTATTATTATTATTATTATTATTAGGGGACATTACGTATTCGGCCTCTTTAAGGAACATCATCTTGAAGTTGAGTTGAATCATTTAACATTTTATTTATTTCATTATTTATTACTTCATATTTTCCCGACACCTTCTGCTAAACTAGTATAATGAGAAAGCGTTGAAATTTTCCACAACAGCCAGGAAATTCCAAGGAATGTCTCTCCTTTTTCCCACTTTCGGAACGAGACATAAGCCTCATCAGTCTATACCATAGCAAAAATCTTGTCGAAGGCTCATGCCCGGCTCAGACCTCATCTGTCCCAAGGCAAGCACCTGGCTTAGTACTCCATGTATTAGTAGTCTAGGAATCTCAAAAGGCTAGACCACTGCCTCCATACTCACACAGGTAAAAAACATGAGGAATCAATGTCCTTACACCCCCACCATATTTTTCCATCCCAATCTAATATCAGGAAATTGACCTAGAATATCAGGTACTTAGCCTCCTCTAGATGGTTGCACAACCCCTCAAGAGGTGCCCGTCAAGAGATATACAATACAAAGGAATCACTAGAATATGTAGTGTTGATTGAGTCAATCTCCAGATTATATGGTGTTACATATTCTCCCTCGCATCTATGGGATCCCACGAGATCATCAAATAAACAAACCCTCTCAGCCCATTTGTGGAATTCTAGTGAGTCACCACATCTGAACATGCATATGATGAATTAGTTATAATCATAACATCATAGAAAATAATCCACATGTTATATCTTGCATGTCATCATGATAACATAACATCATTGTTAATCACCACATTCTAAAGAGTAAAGAAATGCATACTCTTGCATATTATAAAATATGCATGCGGTTACCACATGATTCACATCATAAAATACCCTCATAACATCAACATATAAACGTCAAAGGCATATAATGAAATCAGATAATGGAACCACATGTAAATATAACCTCATATCATAAAATCATAAATATGATAATCATCTCAATACTTATCAATTATAGAGTAATAATACACTATAGAATTCATGAGTCATCACGAAAATAAATTTCATTTTCTTGTAGAAACAATGAATACAAATGATGAAATAATATTACTCAACATCCCTCTAGGATCTAGGTTATTCTCAATATTATTATTTTCATGTTCTCATCAAGATACCAATTAATTTTCAATAACTATTTCCACTTCTTTCAACTAGTAAGTTGAAAATTTTCATAGTAGGTACAATCATTTATGTACATGGTTAGCCTTCAAATAAGCCTCATCATCTAGAAAATTAATTCTAGTCATGTATTCAATTCATCCTTAAGATATTTCTAGAGATACAAAACACAATCATTCCTTAAATCATCATTATCAAATTAAAATTTTATGATCACTATACATATTTTACTTATCCATTCTAGTACCATTATACTTAATGAACACATACAGTAGGTAATTCATGTTTAAATTTGTTAATTTTCTTAATCAACTTTCATCTGGTTTCACTGATCCCTATGGATTTATACATATTTGTTTAATTATCATGGTACATCCTCAAAAGACATACTTATCTCATCCAGTTCCTTTCTTGACTTCACTTATTTTTTCTATTTGTGCATAATTATTCTCGAAGTCTCATTATAGATTTTCTAAAAACATATGTTTTTATGCTTCATTCTCAAATTTTTATCATTATTATACATATTTTATTTGCTTTTCCATAAGTTGAACAATAATTATCCTTGAAACATTTTCCTAGTTTAGTGTTGGTCATTTCTTGCTTATTACAAGTATTCTCAAATTCCAATCTCGACACTTGTATCCCATCACTATGACACTTACCAATCATGTTGCTCAATCCACTCATTAATATTCTTAAGAGAAATTTCCACTTGAGATATACCTTATAATTTAATCCTACACATTATTACATTTTCACGATTCCCTTCACTTTAATGTTATGCACCTTAATAAATATATGAACATTAATTAGCTACATCAATATTAAATTTTCATATTTTTGTTATTTAAATTAGCACCATTGTTGACTATCAGTAATGTTGGACTTACCAAGAAAACAATACCTTAACGCTAAGGCATTTTCCTATTTTCTGCTGGAAAACTCTTTCATCTTATTCTAGGACAATTTATTACTTCTTGTTGATTTCTTATGTTTTCTTGTAGAAGTTCCACTCATTCACCCTAAGTATATATCTAGTAATATTTTTTTTATATCATTATTCCAAGTTGTTCAGAGTCACCACGACTACTAATTATTATCATTAATAATAATTTTTTAAGTTCCTCCTTTTCCATTAATTCTTATATAACTTCATCAACCATATAATACTAACATTAGGGATCAATATTATAACCCCCCCTTTTAATAATTCTTAATACCCATGTATCTTTATACTTAATTTTTTCAAAATTCCTTTTATTAGCACTATCTTTTCAATGTTGTACCATTTTCCTTCCCCTCCTTAGGAGGATATATTATCAAACAATGTCATAAAATCATGAATTCTATTCTATAGGAACTTTAAATATATTTGAAATTCAACTCCCAATTCTTTATGGATTGTATATCGTAATAATATTTTCCATTTGATAAGAAAATTAAATTCTTACTTCCAAATTACATCATTCCTAGTAGGTTCTCATAGTAATCATCACCTCATAGTATCATCCTAAATAATTTTTGAAATCTTTTTGTTTATTGGTCCTTATCTCATTGGGATTAAAAAAAACATAAACACTTTAACCTTCTAATATTTGATTAATTTTTTTCACAATGCAACACTCTAAAAGGTGTGCTTATTAGGAAGTGCAAACATGAAGGTCTTCGTGATAATTTAATTCCTATAGTTATTATTTATACAACCTTTTTAAGATACACATGACCTCATTAATTCCAAAAACAAATAACTTCTGCATAATTCTCCTTAATTCACTAAAATATCATTTTCCACACCTAATTTGCACATGTTACCTTGGCCAATTAACATATTATTAGTTAGGATGTTACTTCATATTGGATGACATCTTCGTAATGTCCATAGATAGGTATTTATCATTGGGTATAAATAAACACTTGAGATACATCATGAGTCCTCCTACACAGTGATAAATTCATGTCCTTAACATAACTTCATTATCTTCATACTTCATTTAAGAGTACCAACCCGCTATAACGAATGTATTCAAGGATGACATACTACCACTTAGTCTAAATATAAGTTATTTTTTCATCTTTCCTATCAATATCTTACATGGTTATTTATAAATTTGTGTTTATATGCCTCTCTTATATGGCGTAACTTACTTCCTTCCTACACTTATCACATGCTTCAGAACCATTAATTCTTATTTTATGAGTATTGGAATTACCTATTGAGCATTGAAACTATCCATTCAACCATAAAGATAGTAATATTTCCCATAATCACTATGAATTATCTAGATAATATTGAAATATAAGGTTCCAATGACATCAATATCATTAGATTGAATTTTTCTATCATGTTTTATATCCAATGTGCCACCATTCCTAATCCATGATACCATTGTAGAAGATTTAAATATGTAGTGTAAGTTCTTATTCCAAATTATATTTGTTTTCTTGGTTATTCCCAATTTTATGACCAACTTGAGTGTATTCCATCCTCACAAGGAAGTCCCTTATCTATTTTCTTTCATATGAAATGCAAATTAAGATCAACGAACATGCTAACGTATACATTTTCTAACCTAAAAGGTCATCCCCAATGGACTAATAGAAACTCCTTCAATCCACCTTACCATCCCAAAATCACAAAAAGTTGGTAATCCTTATGAATTAGCACGTCATCCTAACCATAATTAGATTCATGGTAGTATTAGATGGTTATTTTATTAAATATCTCTTCCAATAAAACTAGATCAAATTTTCAATTAAATTTATCACTATATAAAATCAAATTTCATATTAAAAAAAATCTTCAAACCATTTTATTAATCAATTAGCTATACATAATATTTATTGATACCACAAATCAACGACCTCTTATATTCTATTTTAGAGAAAACCATAGTTAATATATTCTATTTAAAAAAAATTACTTATATTATATTATATTATATCATATTATATTATATTATATTATATTATATATATATATATATATATATATATATATATATATATATATATATATATATATATATATATATATATATATAACTTCATATTTCACACAAGCATTTTATCGTAAACTATTACATAATTATCTACCAACCTAAAGTTAATACTTGACATGATCATTAATAGCATATAATTCACGAACTCCGTATTTAAGTATGTTCCAATCCGTTATCATAAAGAGGGAAATTAAAAATTAAAAATAACTTGAACATTAAATAGCATTAATTGATGAACTAGAATCCATAGTGATTAATTAAAGTTGACTAGTAAGACTTCAAAGTGAATAGCATTGGAAGGATGGAGTTTTAAATGTGCATGAAAAGCTCGGATATGAAAGTAGAGCTACGCGAGTGCCAGACAAGCCAATCAGCTAGCAACGCTATTTTAGTGCTACATGGGACAATACATCATTATATTATATTAAAGAATACAGAGAAATCGATTTTTATGGAAGTTCTAGATTAGAAACACTTTGGAAGTTGTTTATCATTGTTCAACATTATAAGCCAACTTTCAACCTCTTGCAAATATTAACATATAATTTTGAAATATAATTATCATGTATAATTATTCGATGTCTAATATATAAGAAAGGAGACATATTTAAAATATTTGAATTCAGAATCTACTCATAATTGGAATCTAATGAACAAAAAAGTCATAACATATTTCGACACCGCCATTAGTATGGTTAGTATGGAAATAATAATCACACTTCGAAGGTTAAAAATGGCGCATAATAGTTGCAGGATTCCCAAACTTCAAAATCAACATAGCTTCAGCAAAATAAATATATTAAGTAAATATTTATACTATAGATTTTGAATACACAAAATTCAATTGTATTTGGGTTAGGTAAATTAAGAAGAATCTCTCCAAACAAAATCTTAGGAATCCAAAAAGGAAGAGTTAACTCAGCTAAAATTAGATTTAATAAATAATTAACTCATAAATAATTAGAGAAAGAGACTTGACAAATTTTGGATAAAATATAAAATTTTAAATTTGATTTCACTTTATTTTTTTCTGTCTAGAAAATATTTAAAAATATAAATTTAGTGCTATTTGTTTTAATGTATTATATTCTATTTTCCATAACATTTTAATAATCATCTTTATTTCCGTTCATGATTTCATTCACTATTTCAACTTAAGCTTGTCTTTTAATCACTAAATCCAATACATATATTTGTTTTATCGTTTTTACTACTCCCGAAGTGATATCATAACACCACTCTAAAACCCCACTCTAAAGGGAAAGGCAAAAGGGAAGTAAAATAAAAATAAAATTCAAAACAAACACTATTGTAAAGAAAAATGGTTGATTTTATTTTAATTTTTAGTTTAATTGATTTTATTTTATTAAAATAGATTTATTAAGTTCTAATATATATATATATATATATATATATATATATATATATATATATATATATATATATAAAATAATGAATTTAATACATCTATTTTAATTAATAAAATCAAATAAAATAAATTAAAATAAAAATGGTTAAAAATTAAATTATTATTATTATTTTATTTTTATTTATTTATTTTATTATTATTATTATTATTATTATTATTTTAATATTATAGTAGCATTTAATCCTTTAAGTTTTTAAATAATATTAAACAAAATAAATATTTTAACTATCATTCTATTAATAGAAATAATCTTATATTTATTTAATCTTATACAATATTTTGAATAATTTTCATTGTATATTAATTAAAAATAAAAATAAAATAAAAAATAAAAAATAAAAATAAATAATATTCATATTATGATCTTTAATCTTTTTATATATATTTTTTGACTTTTTGATTTTATGACTTTGATTTAGTCAAACTAGTCATTATTATTTTTCAACGGCTAGTTGGAGCTTCTCGTATCTATTTAATTGGGTTTCCTGATCAGATTTTTCATCAAGTCCTGATGATGAACCACACTGGCTGGTTTGAAAGCGTCGACCAAATTTATTTAGATGTGATTTTTACCGAAAGATCTTTTTCACAAAAAATGGTTGTCTTATTTTTTTAACAATATTATTACTATACAAAATAATAATTTAATAACTATATAGTTATAATTATATATTAATATGTGTACGAGATATAATTTCAAATATTTTTTTTCTTCATTTTAATTAATTATATATTTTTATTTGGTAATATTTATATGTTTATATTCAACCACATCTAAAAGTATCTAGATTTTTAGAGAGTGTGATAAGTGTTTATAGGTTTCATGAGTTTTAATCAAGCTATGATACCATATGTAACAACTTAAAATTTATGATATACAATTAATTATATTAATTATATGATTAACAATAAAAGGACAAACTTATTTAACTAATTTGTATAAAATTTTCGAGAAAACACAAGTAGAGGTGACTTATCTCTAGTGACGATATTCCTTACTTGTGATATGAGATTTGAATGTTATTTGAATTCTGCTAACCGGAACAAATTTTTGGGGACGAATCTCCACTCAAACATAGGCTAAGGTTCACATAATATTTCTACAATTGGCCACCCCAAGCTCTTAATCAATGTACTTCTACTCAATGTACTACTATTAGGGAATCCTTTGTTTCACATCACGTTTCGCTCAAGAGAATTGATGAAGGAATGAGGAATCCCATAGTCCGTGTCATCCATTAAATACACAAAAAATGGAAAAAAGTGTGCATGCATACATTCCATGGGTCAACATGCAACTTTATTTCTTTATTTTATGTTTTACCTAATATAATATTTCTCTTAATTTAACTCTTTCCTATTTTATTCTTTTTTACTTTTTGTTAACTGTATGTATTTCTACTATATATATATATATATAACTCCAATTTATTATTTACTATTTTATTTTTGAATTATTATTATTATATTTTTTTCATTATTTATTATTTATTTGTTATTATTATTTCTTCTGTATTGTTTATTATTTATTTGCTATTATTATATTTTATTTATTTTTTACAATTTATTTATAACAATTATTTTATTATTATTATTATTATTATTATTATTATTATTATGAAACATTACAAAAATATTTTGCAAGTACATACAAACTCCTAATTAATTATTAAAGTGTGTAATGAAATGTAAGAATAACAAAACCGCATTAATAAATGTCTTTGATATACACCATAAATGTTACCTTATTTAAATGTATAATATCTAATTAGGTTCGGGATGATTTTAAAAAACACTCTTCATAAAATATCAAAATATATAAATACTAATAATTAAATTAAAGTTTTTAAACTAATACTCTAAAATAAAACAAACATTACATAGCAGAAAATTAATAACTTATGCAACAATAAGAGAATAAATGGATTATGTATTTATGAAACTCATATATGCAATGAGTTAACTCCGTTAATACAAGTAACATTAAACAAAAATTTTCATAAATATTTAATATAAAATTTAAGAGCTAATATTATGCAACCCAATGTCGCATTAAACAAAATTTAATGGAAGATATCATAACTAATTGAGTTCATATAATGTGATTCTATACAAAAACTCTTCGAAATATTTAATATTCAAATTCAATTTCTAATACTATGCGTTTTTTGTTGTTAAAATAATAAAACCCTAAATCCATGAAGATAAAAATAATAAGCCATCTCACCCTAGGGCATCAGGGGAATGTCAAATGGCTTAGAAGGTTATGAATTTAAAGAGAGATAATAAATGGATATAGCAAATTAATTAAAACCATCCACTCTCACATCACATTAGAAATATTTTCTCCAAGAGATTGAAAACCATTAAATTGAATCTAACTAAATTAATAACTTAATAATTAATAATTTCATTTTGAAGATGTAAACTTCATAACATATACCAGAATAATGATTTCAATTTAAAATTTGTTTTCCTAATTTAGAATAACATGTACATATCCCAAACATTTTTCTATTTCCTTCCTTATTTTATTTCTCTTTTGTATGATTCATTGGGAGCTACAAATCTTAACCATCTATTAACAAAAAATAAGCATTTGTTAACATAAGGGAAACCATTTAAATTCTTCTCCAACAAAAGAAATTTCCTTTTACAGATTCACCATCATTTTTCACAATTGAATCTAACCAAAACCTGAATTTAGGATAGTAATTGAAAATAAAACCTATCAACATACCCATTACTTCAGATTTTTTCACATTATTCTAGATAAATGTTTTTTGATAAACTTGTTGCAACAATGGCACCAAGCCTATGTGAATAAAAATATCAATTTTGTATACTAAATTATACCCACATATATTATTGAACTCATGATATCCAAGTGTTGTTTATCGATTTACATAAATCACGTCGATTTCTCACACAAATAAATTTGAAAAACACCAACAAATATTATACACCAACAAATATTATTCTTCCATCTTTTCATTCTCATACAACAAAGTTATGTATTACAACAACAAAATTATTCGTTCATTCCCCCCCCCCTCCTTTTTCTGCATGCAATTCACGTTAAACATTAACTGGAGACCTAAAATGTTGAGAAGATAAAATTCTTCTTTTTGGTTCATTCCCTCTAGAAAAAGTTGGATCCTCAGCCACATCTAAATCATAAGGCCCTCAATTAAAAAACATACCAAAAATTTTAGTGCATATGTTGATATAGACTGTTAGGTCCTTTTCTCCTTCACGACGAGATGGAATTGGTGATAAAAGTTGAAGAGATGGGAAAAGCTTGCACCGTAACTCAATGTTCCTTAAAATGGAAGTGAACATATTGCCCCATCTATATTCCACAACAAAAGTATCGTGCAATGACCATTTTATTAGTACAAAAAATCATCTAATTCATTGTAGCTTGTGAAGCGCTTGAATCGATTCAAAACCCAAAGATAAACCCAATGAAGCTCTTGAACATGTAGTGAGATAAATGTTTTTTAAATTAAATATGATATTCTTTAATAAGAAACTGAAAATCCTTTAAAATAATTTATAATTTTCATATAATCTATTCAATGATGTATGAAGAATATTAAATCAAATCTTGTCCACTCATTTATGTAATAAATAAAATTTGTAAAGCCCAATTCCAATATAGACCATGTCTATGGTGTAGAAATGCTATTGTTACTTTAATTTATTTCTAAATGTATTTATGCCAAGTTGTAAAAATATGCATGAACATACCATAATTGGCTTTTTCTAGATTATTATTATAGGTGGTTGTAACATGTTGTATCAAAATTTAAGGAAGAAACTGAGTTTACAATTATTTTTTAGTCCAATTTTAATTAAATTGTTAAAAAATATAATGTTTCGGTATTGATTGTGAATTTCATGTTATAAGTAAAACTAGACCTATGACAAAATCTAAAATAATTAGGCATTAACTATGTTTTGAGTGATATTAAATAGTACCATAGACTCTGACATAAATCTAGTATAGGCATATGACAATAAAAAGCCTTAAAAAAAGGCTTACCACCCTAATAACTTGAAGGATAAGGGGATATTCTGGTATCGAAATCAGTGGGACTGGTATGATATTTTTCTTTCACTTTCTTGAGAGGGGAAAAAGTTGTTCGTCAATGTTTTTGAGGCATAGTCTAATCTCCTTTTGGTTCAGGATCGACTAGTCCAACATTTGAAGAAATTATTCTTCGGAAACATGCCTATAATTAATGAATTTCACCAACAACATTGTGATTTTCTAGTATAGGTCAATAGTCAAGAGATATTGGTTCTACAAGCCCCAGCTGGTTCATATTGTGGACTCAAACTGTATTATTAGCTAAAATATTAAAGTTAAAGGTGTAAGTTCAGTTAATGGCCACCTTCACATCAAGTTCTTTAATATCTTTATGCACAATATCTAGATCTAGCTATGTGTATGTTCATTCAAATACTTCATCATGGAGGCTAGGTCAAGAGCTTTCCTAACCATTGACTACATCACCACTCCTTCATGTACAAGGTTTTAACTCACCATGTAAAATAAAGAAGTAACACCAGAAGCCAATATTGAAATGGGATACCACATGCTAAGAGAGGCAACAAGAGGGAAGAATCAAGGGAGGAGGAAAATCATAACACTAGATGAGACTTTGGTCCAGGGAAACCCAAATAACAAAAAAAGAAAATTACCAAAGAATACACCTTCCCCATTACTAGAGCTACTACCACCGAAGAAAAGTTCGTGTTTCAATAAAGTTATAGAGAGAGACAAGAGAATAGAATGGAGTTGCAAGTGGGAGTGAGGATAGAGGATAGGAACAAGGATTTAGAGGAAATAATTGACCTGCTACAAGAAGAATCATACAAAAAACAAGACGATATACTAAAGGAGTTCAGGGCTATGGTGGACATTTGGTTAGAATACTAACCAATAGAACTGAAAGTATTGATATAGAAATAATGAAACACCATAGCAAATAAAACTTAAAATTTTCAAAAAAAAATGATTAAACACCATATTTAAACTAAATCAACATGACAACCACATTGCAAAGGAAAGTTGGGAATAATAAAGGGGGCATGCAAACAATAAAAATCAATAAAACATTATATATCATAAAATTCATGAGAGTGTATTGAGCCTTTATAATTATGTTTCCAACCTTATGCATGCTACTATATTTTTGAATTTAAGACCTTATGAGAACATTATTCAGATTAATTGTGTTACGTGATGGTGCCATATCCCATTGATGTTAAACTTATACAGGAACACTCACAAATATATAGGTTTAATTTAATTTAATCAAATTATTTTATACCTCATATTTCTTTAAATTATTTTATTATTAATTTAAAAAAAATCTTTTTATAATTATACTAGCACATCCAAATTAATAGTTGTGGTTGATATAGAATATAAGCCTCAACTTATTTTAATGTATATTGTATAATTAGGTTATGGATGAGTTTAAAAAAAAGTCTACATAAAATATGAAAACATATGAATATAAATAATAAAATTATTATTTTTTTAAATCATTCTCTACCATAAAACAAACATTTCACAGTAGAAAATTAATAGCTTATGCAACAGTAAGATAATAAATGAGTTATGTATTTCCAAAACTCATATATGTCGTTAGTTAATTGAGATAATACAAGTAGAATTAAACATAAATTTTTAGGAATATTTAATATAGAAACTAAAGAGTGAATATTATGCAACTCGTGAGGCAATAAATATAAATTAATGCAAGATATGATAGTTAATAGAGTTGAGATAATGTGGTGTTAAAAAAAAAATATTCCAAGTATTTAATATAAAATTTCAACTTCTCATATAATGTATATTTGGTTGGTGTTGGCTTGAGGGGTTGTGACCCAGGTTTAAATTTATTGTGCAACCAAAAAACTATCCAACTACTAGCTCTTTCAACAATTACCTAATTGTGTGGATCAAAATCTCACCCAAAGCAGTATGGGTGGGTGCTAGAAGGAGGTTTCCACACCTTCAGGAAGAATTTAATGTGGTGGCCCTAAAAAAACCTATAACAGAAATAAAACAGATGATATACATGTGCATGCATCAATAGATCACTAGAACAGTAGATAAACTTCGTCCAGATTATCAAATAATTCCTAAATATGTATTCCTGCATAGTAAACAAATCTACTCCAATAAAACTTATAATATAATTTATCCATTCACGCAGATACAATTAACCATAGTAGAAGTAAAGATGCAATCAAAAAACATATTCTGATCTCAAAGAAAATAGCAGAGACATAACACATCAATCACATAACAGATTCAAGTTCACCAAAAAAATCTTTTGTATTAAGAGATCCAACAGTTCCAATACATTCAGCCTTTCAGTACAGATTACCCTTAGGTCTCCACGCACACAACCAACTGGAGCCTTTCTACCCAACAACCCAGACTTAGATCAAAATATTACAAAACATGCATGTGTTATCATTCATTATCTCTACTTGACTCGACCTATTCATATTTAAACTAACTTAGTGCACAAATATCATGGTCTAAAACCATGGTTTCAGACTCATGGTTTTCCCTTTAAGCCCATTATAGTGATTAGGGAATTTTACCCGCCCAAAATCCCCTTTTACTCTTTTGCGCAACGCGCACAACAAAACATAAATAAATTTTATCAAAATTGTACCAAAATTCTACCCAAGGGGACCCCGCTCCAACAAGGCCCCCAACACAAACTCGTGACTCGTCCCGAGTCACTATGGGGTGGTCTACTTCATATTTACCTCGAGTGATTTGACAAATATCTTCAGTGAAAAAACCACATCGATGCTCTGCATGGAAACACCTTATGCTTCATCCATGAGCTTCACAATTGTTGGCCCTTTAGCTGCCAGATTAATGTTGCGTCAGGTTTGTTGAAGGATCTGGAGCCCACCATCTAAAGTCTGAGACAACTGTAGGACTTCCTCAGCTCGGGGATTCATGTATGCTTCTAAAATTTTCTGTCGGTGACATAGATATTCTGTATTTATTTTTATTTCCTTACCCTCATGCAGGCGAGAAATTCTTTGCGTTGTGACCAATGTAGGCATCGCCATCTGGTTGTCTGCAATTTTTTTTCCTACACACACAATTCATTTCGTAGCTGCTGTACCATTGGGTGATTATGAACCAAATTCCACACACCCATTTCCTCATCTAATAGCTGACCACACTCGGTCACAATAGTTGAGATGATGTGGGTAGCTAGTTTAACTTCTACGACACGCTATGCTCTCACCTTTGGTGGCGTTTCTGGCTATAGCTTCATCTGTATTCATAAATATATTGCATGAAATTAACCTAGATGGTATATAATTCATTTCTAGATGCCATAAATGTAACTACCAAGCCTTCTAATTTATTTGTAGGTGCGGTTGAGGTAGGGTCCAATGACAGGTCACCACAGACTTGTTTGATCTTAAATTCCAGTGTGGTGTGTGGAGCCTCACCTGTGCAACATGCCTCCTCTGCAGTCTATTGTTTTTGTTGAAGAAATATTGCTTGTTTTTGTGATTCATTGGTAGCATTATAGGCTTAGCCCTCTTTTTATTGTAACTCATCCAAAATCATGTTATGGATCATGTGGAGATTCGTTTGTGGAAGCACGGCTAGATCAACATTAATTTCTCTACAGGCTCTGAGTGTCGCACACAGGGTGGGCGATTCAAATTTGATAGCAGGTGTGTGGATCGGGATCAGGTGCCTATCCTCGGTCGATGGTCACCGCATACTTTTTTGATCTCAAATTCTATTGCGATGCGTCAAGCCTCAGTTGCGCGGTACACCTTCTCTGCAATTTGTTGTTTTTGTTGAAGAACTATTGCTTGTTGTTCTGATTCATTAGTGTTGTGAAAGGCTTATTCCTCTCGTTATTGTGACTCATCCACAATCATGTTATGTATCATGTAGAGCTTCCTTGCTGACATCATGGCTAGATCAACATTAATTTCTCTATAGGCTTTAAGTGTCGCACACAAAGTGGGAAATTCTACTTTAATAACAGGTGCGAGAAAATGGATCAGGTGGTTATGCCGGGTCGACGCTAGCACTGTGTTTATTGGTTGTGTGCTGGAAGGAGGCACGCTCACTTGAAGCTAAATTTCTTGGGCCATGCTCGATTGAATGAGGCTCGCCTAGAATTTCAGCTCTTGAAACCATGTCTGGATGCCTTCGAGCACAGCTTTGTATTGCGCCTCCATATCTCTCCACAGTTCTTCAGTTACGAATGTAACTGTGTTTGTGATCTCATTAAAATCATCATCTATTAGAGTGAGATCCTATAATCGAGTGGATTTTTACCCTTTTATCATTTTTCATGGACCTCCTGCGGCATGAGAGCCACAGTTAGTCCCCTTTGTGGTCTGAGCCCAAGTCTCCTTAGCACTACCCCATTCTTTTTTGGATCTATGTCTTTTTCTAAATCAATGGTTTCACTAGTAGTGGTCATCGTAGGCACACCCTCGACATATTTTCCCTTCTTTGTATCTTTGGTCATTATGGGCTTCGTTGGAGTCTTCCAAATTTACGATGGTCCACCCTGAGCGGTACGCGACTCAAACCAACCTAGCGGCCAATCTATCGTGACGTGCACTAGGTCATCTTATGTGACCAAGTTTTGGAAAATCATACCATACACCCTTGATAGTTCCCTTCGCGTGAATATGGAAATTATGGAATGTCACCTTGAAATCTGCAATTAATTTGTATTATTCATACAAGGTCGGGGACAACCTTGGCTTGGACTGAATCACTTGACATAACGCAGAATCAAACAACACCCAGAAAATCTTGTTTTCAGTGTCTCTTGCTGGAATGTTGGAATTCCATAGAGTGGTGTAGGACATAGATTCGCACATCTCTAGCTCGATCTCAAGGAATTTTGTTTCTTCAGGGGTCTTCCACCCAATGATTTTTATGAGGAGGATTATCCAGGCATAACAGAAGTGTTTCCCCTCCTCCTACACCTTGCATACATTTCCTAGAAACTTTCTATGTAGATATTGTGCCGAGTTGTACTGGACACCCATCTCACACTGCCTCGCGAGTGCAATGACATGCACTAGGACCTCTTTCAGCCTACACATCCTCATCATTTTCTAGGAGAGCACAATTATGCTGAACTGAACTACAGGTTCATTGATTTCTCTTACAAGAAAGCCTCGAGTGTTGCGCAAGACTTTGTAATCGTTCTTAACCTTGTCTACGACTTTATTTTGTTGTCCTTTCACTCTGAATGCTGTTATAGGGTCTGCACCCTCGTTAGGAAAAATGGTGATCCCATGAATCACCACGACATCGATTGGTATGTGCTCCCTGAACCATAGAAAATCGTCATGAATCACCACGAGAAACTACTGCACACGAATATTATTTATCGTTTTGTGCCTAAAGTGTGGGATTTGCAAAAGGTTTACCAATCTAGGCTTATGATAGCCTAACACCCAGGGAGTTGATTCAACCTTCACTATGCCATCACTGTAAAGAAAGCACTCGAAGTACATAGGCGCAAGATCTGGAAATTTCTCTTTATCAGCGACGTCCCAATCCTCCATTTTAAGAAATGGAATTTTAGTGAACATATCACCCTCAATTGGTATGGTCTCCATCAACAAAGACCTATTAATGTAATAGCGCACTTTTTCAAGCTCCTTTGGGATCTTCAGTGAAGCTTTAAATGGTGAAACATTTACAAGAAACCATGTGATAGGATTGGAAAACTCAGCCACATCCTCTTCCACCATTACCGTCTTTGGCAACTCTGCCATTGGCTTATTTTGGTGCTCTGTTGCAGTGGAGTGCAGCTTGGGGGTTTTCTCTTGGGGTGATTTGAAAGACCGTGAGGTCTGTCCATTCTTGGTCTAACCTGGCGCAGGGGTCTCAGCAGCCTATGTAGCGAGTTCCTCTCCTGGATTGGTGGTTGTCATACTCGGTGGTATTAAGTGATGTAAACCTCTATGGTGCAGCTTCTCCTCAAATAGTTGATTAATAATAGACATAGAATTCAGACAGACTTCAGAAATCAAATATCTTGAGTCGCAAAAATCAAAGAATACAAAGGGAACTTATGCAACCTCTTTGACTATATTTACATATTAGGCGTGCTTAAACAGTCCCTTTTGCATTAATGTAGATCCACAAATGATAAAATGGCTCCAAATATGGCATAATATCCCCATTAAATGAAACTTTGATGTTCCTCCAAATGGGAAGAATCCCATCTTATATAGATTTACTATTCCAACAACTATATTTTGGCACATTTGGGACCCGTTCAACCTCCAAGAACAGTTGTTGTGTGTTCGTCGCACCTGACTTAACATCTGCCATCCCTTCTACGCAGATCCAATTCTTTGGCAATGTAGTCATTTGGTGCGCATAGGGAGAGGGTCATCCATTTAAGGCTTCAATCAGCTTATGTTAACACACCCAGGAAATTTTTTTTCTCTCAATGTGGCAAGGCACACTGCAACTCCATCAATGATTTCCTTAACAATATATGGTCCTAGCCAATGCATCTTGAACTTCCCTGGGCGACGCGCAAACTTGCTGTCATATAACAAGACCAAATATTCTTCCTTAAAGACGATCTATCTAATATTCCTGTCATGCGAAGACTTTTCACGTGCCTTCTCCACTTGCCAATTAAAACCTGCAATAAAGCAATCCTCTTCTAGCATGACCAATTACAACAACCGTTATTCCATAATATATTTTTTTTCCATATTTGTGAATTCTACATTGCGTAGACTTCGAACAATGTACTCCATCGACATAACAACTTATTTTTCATACACCATTTTGAACGGTGTCCTTCCTGTCAGCTTCTTTCACATGTTTTGGTATACTGAAAGAACCATAGATATGTGCACATCCCAGTAATTCCGATTAGCATTGCAAGCCTTAGTGAGCACAATATCCAATATCTTATTCAAAGCTTCTACTACACCATTCACTTGTGGGGGATATGGAGTACTCTTATGATGATGAATCCATAATTATTTTGTGAGAGCTTCAATAGTTTCATTCACAAAGTGTGTACCTTGATCAGTCATCATAAACTTAGGGCATCCAAATCGAGTCAAAATTTTCTCAAATATGAAGTGCACAGCTGTATCCGCACTACAGTCCTTCACCGGCTTATCTTTAGCCCACCTAGTCACATAATTTGTCGCAATGATTATGTAACGTGCACCTTTCTTCTTTCCTAAGGGATTAATAGGTTGGACAAAATCTATGGCCCATTTTTCAAAATCTTGAAACACAAATTGTGGGTGCAAGGGCATCTCATCTCTGCATGATGGCTTTCTTGTCCTTTGGCATACATCACATGTGCAAAAACTTGCATCAACATCATTTTACAACGTGGGCCACTATAAACCAGCTCGTAGGATATTCGACATAATGGCTTTCCTTGCATAGTGACCTCCAAAAAACCCCTCCATGAGCTTCAACTAATATATCTCATGGCTCAAATTCCAATTCATATCTTCGCAAAAATTTATTTGCACCCATATTGTACAACTGATTGGCAATTAGAGTGAAGTTAGCTATGTGCACAACCAACTCTTTCTTTAGTTGCAATGTATACTCCTAGGGTGCACGTATAGTAGGTAAGAAATGAATGATATCAAAAAAATGATCATCAACCACCTTTATAGAAAATAACTGTGCATCAGGCAAACCATCCTCCAAGCTAGTAGGCTCCTCTCTATTTTCAATGTGCGACAGATGGCCCAGCCCAGTATTCAGTCTTCCAAGTTTCACGAAAACTTAAAAATCATACTCTTGAAACAACAAAAACCACTTGCAAATATTCCCCCCGAACACTGGCTTATTGACCATGTACTTCAAAGCAGAGTGGTTAGTAAACACATTGAAGTTGCCTCCTCATACATAATGGCAGAATTTCTACGATGCATAAGCCATAGCCAATTCTTCCCTCTCCGTAGTTGAATATTTACGTTACGCGCTTGATATATTACTTACCTGTAAATGAAATAGGTTGATCAAACTCCCCAGCTCCTGGATCCACTAAAATTTGTCTGAGCGCGATGCAAGAGGCATCAACATGTACATGAAAAAACTTTGACCAATCTGGAAAGATCAATATGGGTGCAGTGACCATCTTCTCCTTCAGCAATTTAAAAATATGTTGACATTATTCATCCCAAAATAATGATGCATCCTTCTTGAGAAGTTTCATCATAGGAGTAGTGATTAGTTCATAACCTTGAATGAACTTTCAGTAATATCCAGTATGCCCCAAAATTGAGCGCAATCGTTTTACATTTGCAGGAACTTCCTAATTAACGATTCTTGTGATCTTTGCGGGATCCACCATCAATCCTTGCTGGGAGACAATATGATCAGGAAATATCTTGAATGGAATAGAAAATATGAACTTCGTCAAATTAAGTGAGATCTGATACTTCCCAGAAGTATCCAACATTAGGCACGAACTTGATACATTCTCTTTCAACAATATGAAGACATTTCAATCATCAAAGTAGACTTCTAAGAACTTGTGGATATATTCCTTGAATGCAGATACTGCTACGCACGAGAAGATAACAGGTGCATAATTCAATACAAACGGCACGACTGTATATTGAAAGGATACCCATTATGTTTCAAAGGTTTTCTTATACATATCATCTAGAGCATCATGATCTGATGATATCCTGAGAACCAATCTATAAATGAGTAAGATTCTTGTCCTCCTATATTTTCTAGGATCTCATCAGAAAATGAAGTTGGGAATAGATCATGTACACAAGAATCATTTAGTTTTCATAATTCCACGCAAATCCTTAGTTCTCCTTTATTCTTCTTATCCTGCACTACAGTGGGATTCACCTAATTAGACTCCTCCACTAGTTCTATAATTCCTATAGCAACCATTTAATCCAATTATTCTTTGATGTTCTTCTTGTATTGGGGGTTTAATCTATACTCGTGCTACTTCACATGTCATCCATCTGGTTTCAAAGTGATATTCATGACCCCAAGCTCTCCAATTATCCCTTTCAACTAAGAGAAATTTGTAGGAAACAGTTCTTGATACTCAGTCAACAGCTCAACAACCTTTCCCATTGTATCATCATCCCAGTAGTCTACGATATTTTCTAATTTCTCTTGTTACTCAGATCCAATGTTTATTTGTTGAATATTCATAGGCTTAGTGACATCTAGTGACATAATTGAAGGCCCAATAACTTTGCATGTCCCTCAGATTCAGAGATCGTGATATTCCTTTGATTTTCTTCATTTTCTCCAATTGTTATATTTTTGCAATTGACAATATCCATCATTAGCGCATCCCATGCTGGTGAGGCACATTATATATCTGGCTTGGTTGTATCAATCATGACCTCTTGAATACCTTGTAGCACTTTAATTAAGCAATCAAACCCACTCTCAAATATCAAGGTTAAAATGAAACTTTTGGTTAGCATAGAACATTCGTTGGTTCCTCAACATAGCTCTGTTTCCAGGTACCAATCTATAGGTACCTTCCCCAATTTATAGATGAACATGTGCACCAACTTGGATCTCATATTTGCACCCCATACTTTAGTTCGTTTTTCAAGATGTCTGTGCATATCACCTTTTCCAGAATATGTCTATTCCATTCTGGAAGTTGGACACTCAAATTGCAGTCTCATATTTAGATTTCATTCTTCACAACTGCCCAATTTTCCTTTACTAATCTCCCACCATCGTGCTAGGGTAGAGCGCAACACTATATCTAATGCATGGAATACCTGTGCTTCTGGAACAATCCTTTCCAGTTCTCCTAAAAACATGATTACATTAGTTAAACCAAATACAACAATTATCGTACCTCTAATGATATATAGTGAAGAGGTTTGGTCACTTGATTGCATAACAATGTTGATAATTCATTTAGAACATTCTGCGAATTCTTTAGTTCTTCGTTTGAATATAAGAAGCATGAACTATTTTTTTCCCAATTAAGCCTTCCATCGGCTATCAGGTTGATCCAATCATCGTTTCACGTAGTCATCCTCTAGATATTGTCAACATCATCATCTAAGCGCACCGGCTTTGTATATATTGCACCTTTTGTGGGATCTAGGGGCACTACAACTCTAGTTCCATTATTCTCAAGTACCATACTTCCCTTCTTAATATTAATTATGCCATCCATATCAATAGCCCAATCCAAACCCAACAACACAGGATAAGGATTAGTATCATCCACAATATGTATGACTTCGAAATAACTCCTTTAATATCTACTACAACATGTGACAATCTTCCTAGTGGGATTATCTTCTGATGATTATCCATGCCTAGCTGAATGGTAGACCACTCCAACTTGGGCTCTCCCATGCACTGCCAATTTTACTTAGGTAAGAAATTTGCATCAGACCCTATATCTAGAATGACCTGATCCATGTCATAGGCACCGATCTGAACATTCAAGTGCATCTCTCGTCCAATTCTTCTTTTACTCTTATATATCTTGTTGACAACTTTTTGTTCCATCCAAAGTTGTTAACTTTCCATGCAGTTATACTTCAATGCTTGAATATTCTCCACTGCCATTTTATTGCACAATAGCTTGATACAAGCCTGTAAAAATGGCCATTAGGGGAATTTTGAGGTCTTAAATGGGCCTCCTAAGGAAATTATAAAATAATAGTGGAAATAGTAAAATAAGATTTGATGACATCATCAAATTTTAGAGGGAAAAAATGAAAGATTACTTTTTCAACTTGTATCTTCAACTTATCTCCCAATTTTTTTATTCAAATTTCGAATGGGAGTACTCGTTGGATGAAAAATTTAATTCCTCATCAAAGGATTACCCTTTTTTCATAATTTTGATGGACCCTTGTACACAAAAAATGAGAAATACATGAAAAATGTGATTGCAATCATGTTTTTTAATGTATTTCTCATTTTCCATGTAGTAGGGTCCATCAAAACTATGCAACATGGGTACTCCTTGGATGAGGAATTAAATTTTGCATCCAATGAGTGCTCCCACTCGAAATTTGAGTAAAAAATTTGGGAGATAAGTTAAAAATACAAGTTGAAAAAGTAGTTTTATTATTTTATTATTTTTTAATAGTTTTACCCTTTTACTTAAAAAATGGTGAATCATCCCCTATGGTTGACATCATCACCTTGAATCCTATTGGTTCTTATAAATTTTATTTTGGTTGTAAATTTTCTTAGGAGGCCCATTTTAGACCTCAAAATTCCCCTAATGTTTATTTCTTCATCTACTCTAGCCACATCCATAGATTTACATGATGTTGATGTGCTTGATTTTGCAAAGACCTTCTTTGTTTCTACAAAGGTGTCTTTTTCGTGCTGTAAATTGAATTCATCATTTTTCTGAGGTGTATTTTGGATCCAAATATCAGCATCTGGCTTCTTTTCTTTGTCCTCAGTAGTGGCTAGACCACTTCTAGTGACAACATTCACAATAGGATCTTTTTCACGAAGCACCACCTTGACCATCTAAATATTCATCGGCGGAGTCTGTATCTTATTTTCCTACATCTTAGAAATTAAAACAGGACAATCTTTAGTTACATGATCGAATTGCCTAGAGTACCTATAGGATTGTCACACTAGATTTGGATAGTTGTGTGCATAATGGCCAACATATCCATAATTGTAGTAGATGAGTTGTCCCCTTCCTCAACCAGATCCACCTCCTGTTCCTCTTCCTCTGGTCTGGAATCCACCACGCCTAGATAAGGATGCTAGTGAGGTAGGTTCATCTAGCATTCTATACATCTCATATTTATCCATCATCAAATCAAAACTACGATAGTTTTGTTGATCATGCCCCACTGATGAGAATAAATTATAAAAACGATGCTTTAGCTCAGGCATATATTTTCCAATTTGTAGACAGTAATTAGTCATTTGCAAACCAATAGCCTAATAAATCATGCACCATAATACATGTGTCCCACTTGGTCCATCCGGGCTCTTCAATAGGCTAGGTCCTCCAACTTGCAGATAATCATTGAATACGAGGCATTGATCCTTATGATGCCCAAAAATTTTGCATCATATTCACCATACATTTGCCACACATCCTTTCCCTTATCTTTTCACACATTCTGAATTTCCAAATGCATTGCTTTTAAATGACTCGAAATTTTTTGGGTTTTGATCACAATGGGTACCAGTGAAACTTCTAGTTTCACTGCACTTTCTACCACATCTACCTATTTGGAAATATTTTGTTGACTCAAGGGCTGGTGCACATGTGGGAAAAACATAGAAATAAAAAATTCCTTGTGTTAGGTATCATCAATAGTGAATCCACCCCCTCCAATAGTGCGCATTAATCTTTGATCTGCATCCTAAACATATTCATTCAACTCTTGATGAATCTATTTTAACTCAGTGACACATTGTGAGAATGAATTTGACCTCTTAAATTGTTCTTTTAGCACAACCATCATATCATCAATAGTGGCATAGGATTCACTAATACATACCTTATATACTAGTCCAACGCGCAATCTTGTAAAATAGTAGCTAATTGTGCTTGCTTTAGATAATCATTGTTCACATAATGTTCTCTCCATATAGCATCAATGAAAAACCAAAATTGTTATATATCTTCATTCCCAATACCACGAAACGTAGGAAATTTCATGGACGCAACCATATATGCACCTGGTGGTGGTGGTGGACATGGAGGTGCAATGGAAGACTTATGAGATGATTTTGGAAGTGGAGTGGATTGGATTTGAACTATAGCCAATGACCCAAGAATATTCTAACCTTGGATGACTTCTTCATCTTAAAAATGCATATATTCACCAGAGTTACTAGTCTCTGATTCTTCTTCACTCTCATATATACCCTTGAGGGGATTGTAAATAAACCCTTCTTTAAGATCTACACGGTAAGTTATGTCATTGTGCATATTCGGGCCTCTTCGAGACATTTGATCAATATGACTACACAGAGAACCCTGTTAACACAATAGCATCTTAAGCCACAACTTCAAAGAGCACAGGAAATTACCTTTGGGACCCTTGAAAATCTTTTGTCAGCTTCAGAATAAGATACAAACTGATCATTATGAAACTTAGTTACAAATACTCCCATAACACAATTGATCCAATGATCTATCATGTGGGTAATCATATTTCTGGTATTTTCTAACTATTGTACAAAATTTTGAGTCCACTAAGTGACTATGTTGTCCTTTGCGCATGTATTAAATTTAGCCAATCGAGAAAACCATTCATGAAGCTCGGTTACAAAGGAAGTAAAGAATATGTCATGAAGTTGTATATAAATATACATTTGAACCCAATATTCAACAGATAATTTAGAGCTTCTATTCTCTTGGATCGTGAATTCAAGGATCTTTCTATCAAGCGAATCTTGTCATTTTTTCTGTGTAGGATGCCACAACATCAATTCTTCCTCAACATGATCATGGTCACGACAATGGAACTAGTTGTTGGCTTGAGGGGCCCTGACCCATGTTCAAATTTATTGAATAACCAACAAGCCCTCCAACTACTGGCCCTTTTGTCAATGACCTGCTTACACAGATCAAAGACCTACCCAAAGTAGTATGGGGGGTTGTTGGAACCAAGTTTCTGCACCCTAAGGAATAATTTAATGTGGTGGCCCTATACAGACCTAAAACATAACTATAACAGATGCTATACATGTGCGCACATCAATATATCACTAGAAAAACAGATCAAATTCATCATAAATTATCAAAAAATGGCTCAATATGTATATGGGAACAGTAAACAGATCTACTTCAATCACACTTCTAATATACTTTTGTTGTGTAACCAGCTCCAAAAATAGAAGAAAAGAGATATCAATGCCTTAGAAATAAGACACTTTGAGGGGGAAACCTCCAATACATTACATAAATGAACAATTCTTGGAAGGTACAATTTACAAAACCTCCTTTCTATATATAGGATTCCATGTGGCCATAATGTAATCCTAGCCGACCTAAAAATAATAATTTAAGGGCACAATAATAACAAAATGGGGGTTGCAAGGGTACAATAATAACAATAAGGGGGTTACACTAATAACAATAAGGGACTATACTAGTAATATAGGGACCTAACATGCCCCTCTCCTTCAAAAAAGTGTTGTCCTCAATGCTTGAGTAGCTCTGGGTGCTTCTATATAAAATTCTCATCCTCCCATGTAGAATCTTCAGTGGGTAAGTTCTTCTACTTGATGAGATACTCTGAAATTGATCGATTTCGTAGTTGTCGAGTTCTTGTTTCCGTGACCGCTTCAGGTTCCAATATGATTTTTCCTTCCTCATCAAGTTCTGGAAATATTGTTTGAACTGGAAGATTTTCACCTATAACCTTCTTTAAGCATGAAACATGGAAACCTGGATGTACTCGCGAAGAAGCAGGAAGCTCGAATTTGTATGCCATAGTACCAATCTTTTGCAACACCTTGTAAGGACCATAGTACTTTGGCGATAATTTATTATCCTTCTTAGCTTGCTTGAGGGACATTTGTTTGTATGGTTGTAGCCGTAAAATACCCAATCTCCTACATCAAAACTTCTCTCGCTGCGATGTTGATCTGCCTGTTGTTTCATTCGATTTTGTGCCAAATTCAGGTTATCCTTTAAGAGTTGGAGAACTTCTTGTTGATGCTCGATGTGATCTTCCACTTCTTGAAACTTCAAATTTTCCCTTAAATATGATGTGATGGATGGTGGATGATATCCATAAAGTGCCATAAATGGGGTCATTTTTGCTGCAGTATGGAAGGAAGTGTTATACCACCATTCAAATAGAGGTAACCACTTGACCCATTGTGTTTGTTTATCAAATACAAAACAACGAAGATATCCTTCCAAACATTTATTTACTATCTCAGTTTGACCATCGGATTGAGGATGATAAGATGAGCTATGAGCTAATTGAGTACCCAAACAAGAAAATAACTCCGTCCAAAAATTTCTAGTAAAAATGGGATCTCTCTCACTCACAATAACCCTTGGGTTTCCATGTAGCTTTTGAATTGTGTCCATAAATGTAGTAGCAACTGTACTTGCTTTAAATGGATGAGATAATGCACAAAAGTGTGCATACTTGGTAAGTCTATCAACTACCACTATGATGACACTCTTTCCTTCGGACTTAGGTAAACCTGTGATAAAATCCATTGAAATCTCCTCCCAACGTTGACTTGGAATGGATAAAGGTTGTAGAAGTCCTGGGGTCTTAATTGTTTCCACTTTATTCTGCTGGCAAACCAAACATTCTGCCACAAACTTTTGAATATCAGATTTAAGGCCATCCCAAAAAAATTCTTTCTTCACCCCGTGGTAAGTTTTTAAAAATCCTGAGTGTCCTCCTAAAGGAGAAGTGTGCAATTCCAGAAGAATCTTTTGTTTTAGTTGGGAATTCATACAAAGATATAAGCGATCTTTGTACCATAAGGAATCATTTTTCCAACTAAATGTATCAGATGTACTAGGATCTTGCTGCAACTTTTGAATGAGTGTCCATACATCTTTTTCCTTCTTCCATTCATCTCTTGCTTCTGTTATCCAATCTGGTTGGATAATATAAATGGCACAAAGAAATGCTTCCACCTCTTCATTCTTTCTTGAAAGTGCATCTGCAACAAAATTAAGCTTTCCTTTTTCGTAGATTATTTCAAAGTAATAACCCAACATCTTTGTGACCCATTTTTGCTGCCTTCTGAAGATAGTCTTTGTTCCAAAAAGTGTTTAAGACTATCATGATCATTTTTTACCTTGAAGTGTCTTCCCATTAGTTAATTTCTCCATTTCTTTAGTGCATGCAATATTGCTAACATTTCCTTCTCATAAATGGGTTTCTGTAAATACTTTCCTTTGATTGGACGACTTTCAAAAGAAATTGGTCTTCCTTCCTGCATTAAAACAACACCAATTCCATTTCTCGAGGCATCACATTCCACAATAAAGGTTTTTGTAAAGTCTGGCATAGCTAAGACTGGTGCTAGGCACATTGCCTCTTTAATATGTTCAAAGGCCTTAGTTGCTTCAGGATTCCATGAAAATGCATCTTTCTTCAATAATGTTGTTAGAGGTGCTGCTATTCTTCCATAATTCTTAACAAACTTACAATAATACCATGTTAACCCTAGAAATCCTCGCAACTTCTTTATGGTTGTGGGGACTTTCCATTCCTTAATGGCTTTAATTTTTTTAGGGTCTACTTTTACACCCTCATGAGATACAATATGACCCAGATATTCCACCTCTTGTACTCCAAAGAAAAATTTGGATATTTTTGCATATAATTTTTTCTCCTACAATAGTTTGAGCACCCTGTCATCATGTTCAACATGATCCTTCCAAGACCTGCTATAGATTAGTATATAATCAAAAAATACCAGCACAAATTTTCTAAGGAAGGGTTTGAAAATGGAATTCATCAACCCTTGAAATGTAGAAGGTGCATTGGTAAGGCCAAAAGGCATGACCAAAAATTCATAATGACCCTCATGAGTTTGACATGTTGTTTTTGGAATATCTTCAGTCTTCATTCTAATTTGATGATATCCTGAACGAAGATCCAACTTAGTAAAATAAATTGCTCCATGTAATTCATCCAATAATTCATCAATCACAGGAATGGGAAATTTGTCTTTAATGGTGAGCTTATTGAGCTCCCTATAATCCGGACACATTCGCCATGATCCATCCTTCTTGTGTACCAATACTGCAGGAGCAGAGAAAGAACTTTGACTAGGTTGAATTATACCCGCCTCTAACATTTCTGCAATCATACGTTCAATTTCGCTCTTTTGGACATAAGGATATCTATAAGGCCTGATGTTTGGAGGAACACTTCCTAGAATCAAATGAATAGCATGATCATGATCATGAATAGGTGTGAGTCCTTTGGGAGTTTCAAACACCTTGGAATGATTGTCCAAGACTTGTTGGAGATCTGCATAAATAGATGATTTTGATGTTGGAACTTCTAGTGAGCATAATTGTGCAATTACACTTCGTTGTTCTTTCTTTAGAAGCTTTGTCATGACATTAAAGCTTATTATCTTTCCCGGCTTTCCTGCAATACCCCGTAATTCAACTTCCTTTCCTTTTGAAAGAAATTTCAAGAAAAGTTCTTGAAAATTAAAAGCTACCATCCCCAATATTGTAACCATTGTACTCCTAGTACAACATCAACACCTCCCATAGGAATGGAAAGAATTGGACTAGTCAATACATATTCCCCCATGGTTAGCTTGATATTATGGCATTTTCCAAACCAATTTATAGTTCCTCCATTTCCAACCATCACTTGACATTCTGGTGCTGGGTATAGGAAACAATTTAATTCCTTAGCTACCTTACAATGAATAAAATTATGGGTGCTACTTGAATCAATCAACACTATTACCTTTTTCTTCTTGATATGTCCTTCTATCTTGAGAGTTTGAGGAGTGGTAATTCCTGCCAGTGCATTACACAATATGGTTGGATTCATTTCTTCCTCTTCTAGGGCTGGTTCCTGGTGTATATCCTCTTCTTGTTCATTTTCTTCTTCCTCTTCACAATCTATGTAAAATAATTTCTTCTCAGCACACTTATGACCTTTAGTGTATTTGCTATCACAACTGTAGCAAAGCCCTTTTGCTCTTTTTTCTTCCAATTGTTGAGGTGTCAACCTTGTAGGTTGTGGAAATCTAGGCGTAGCAACACTTCCTTCTTTATAGAATTGAGTGGTAGGCTTCCTTGTCGCCATAATTTTACATTCAACTTTTCTTGCCAACCTGAATGCCTTCTCCAATGAATCAGGTTCCAAAACGCGAACTTCATGTTGGATGTTATTCTTTAAAGTGCCTATGAAGAGATCAATCCTGTGTTCCTCTGGAATATCAGTTACCCTTATATTCAATTTTTGGAAGTCCTCAATGTGCTCCCCACTAAACCCTTTTGTTTGAGATTTATCAATTGGCTAAAGAAGGTGTTGCTCTTTGTATCCTCATAATGTGCTATCATTTCCTCCGTAAAAATTGACCAAGTGACAATTTTTTTACGGGAGCAAAGCCATCGATACAATACAAATGTATTTTGTTCTAAATGTAAAGTTGCAATGCGTACCTTTTGTGTGTTTTGCACATTATGGAGATCAAAATATTGCTCCATCTATAGTATCCATGTTACAAGATCCTTTCCATCAAACTTCCTCATATCCATTTTTGGAATATGGTGGTTCTTCCCGCCAACATTAGAGTTTATTAAATCACGATTAAAATTTATTTTTTTCTCATCATGAGTTTCCTCTACTCTCTTTTCACCATTAGGAAACATTTCTTGTATCAACTTTGTCAAACCTTCTATGTCTGCTTTTAGATCATTCCTCATGTTTTCCATTTTATCTTCCATGTCATCCATCTTAGATTCCATGCTAGCTTCCATGTCATCTATATTATATTCCACGCCTTTCTTCAAACCATCCATATTATTCTTCACACCATCCATCTTTGCTTCCACGCCTTTCTTCAAAACTTCCATTTCATTTTTTTCTGCTATTTGTGAGAGCAAAATTTGGTGCACTTTCTCTTGTAATTTTGATAGATCATGTTGCAATTCTTCATCTTCATGAGTCATAGTAGAGCCTTCTGAAGGCTTAATGGGTGTTGAATTATTTTTACGGGGAGTTTTTTAGAACCCAATACTGATATCTCTTCTACAATATGCCCTTGGAATCAATTCAAATTGAATTTTCAAACAAGACTTGTGTAATTTGGAAACAAATACACACCTTTTTCTTGCTTTTGAGGAGCTCGATATTGAAATTGGATTATCTCTATGATCATGTCTCTTCAATATCTGAAATTCAGCACGGGAGTAGCCCTCTGAATTCTCTTTTGAATGCCATAGGTATGACCTAATTTGGATTCTCCAAGACAAAGTTATGTCCGATCTCCCACAATGACCTAATTATGGACTAGTTCAGTAGAGCGAATTTGTACGACTTTCCACGTGTCACTGTTTCATCCTTCGCCTCTAAAATTGATAGCTAAGAAACTACAGTCTGTTTGATTGCGACCACTTTTTATGGCACTCCAATCTGATGCTCAGAGAGAGATTTATTGAACTTTACACACGATCACCTCTTTGAGATGAAATTCGAGAGCCTAAAACAACACTACCTTCAACAGATCATATCTCCACAAATATTTCGAACCAAGCTCTGAAATTTTGTGACAAGTTTCCTCAGGATTTCAACTTCGTACCTTAAAAATTTCAGATTCTGAACCTTCGTAGAAAAACATTTGTAGCGCAAATTCCACGATGACCTGTTTAGGAGCTTGAAAAAATACCTAACTTCTACAGATCATATCTCCGAAAATATTTTGAACCAAGGTCTAAAATTTTTAGAATATCTTCCTTGGGATTTCTGCTTCACACCCTAAAAATTTTAGCTTCTGAAACTTCGTAGAAAAAACGTTATAGCGAAAATTCCATGATGACCTGTTTGGAGCATCGAAACCCTAGAATCCAAAGCTCTGATACCAAATGTTGTGTAACCAGCTCCGAAAATAGAATAAAAGAGATATAAACACCTTAGAAATAAGCCACTTCGAGGGGGCAACCTCCAATACATTACATAAATGAAAAATTCTTGGATGGTACAATTTAAAAAACCTCCTTTCTATATATAGGAGTCCATGTGGCCATAATGTAATCCTAGTGGGCTACAATGTAATCCTAGCCAACCTAACAATAATAATTTAAGGGAAAAATAATAACAAAATGGGGGTTACAAGGGTACAATAATAACAATAAAGGGGTTACACTAATAACAATAAGGGGCTATACTAGTAATATAGGGACCTAACAACTTTATCCATTCACACTGATACAATTAACTATAACATAAGTGAAGATGCAATCACTAAACAGTTTTTGATCTCAAAGGAAATAACAGATACATAACACATCAATCGGATAATAGATTTAAGTTTGCCAAAAAATTCTTTTGTATTAAGAGATCCATCAGTTCCAATACATTTAGTATTTAAATATAGATTACACTTATGTCTCCATGCGCACAGCCAATAGGATCCTTTCTACCCAGAAACCTAGACTTAGATCAAACTCTTACAAAACATGTATGTGTGATCATTCATTATCTCTACTTGATTCGATCTGTCCATATTTATACTAACTTATCCCGCAGATACCATGGTCTCAAAACATGGTTGAGACTCATGGCTTTCCCTTTAAGATCATTATAATGATTAGGGACTTGGACTGCCCCAAATCCCCTTTGACTCTTTCGTGCATTGCGCACAAAAAAGCATAAAAAACATTATCAAAATTGTACCTAGGAGACCCCGCTCCTATAGTTGGTTAAATAATGAAACCCTAAATTTAAGAAGGTAAAAATAATAATTTAGCACTCCATTCTTACTCAACTTTAGAGGAAATTGAAATGGTTTATAAATTTATGAATGTCCTTGTGGCCCCTTATTTATTTGCAGTAGTGATAACGAAAACTAGTAATGAGAGTATAAGTGGTGCAAGATCATTAGATGACAGGACACACTATCAGGGTGATGTCAACATTATGTGGAACTATCATAAGCTAACACATGGCATAGAAATTTGATAGTTTTAGGTGCACAAGAGGGCTAAAGTGATTAGCACATGGAAAAATCATGAGAGGCCACGTGGCATATATTACGATAACATTATGTCATCTAGAGATCTAACCTCAAAATTTCTACCCCAGAAGTTATCAGAGGAGCACTATATGAAATTATCTTGGTGATGAGGGACTAGAAGTACATGGACAACCCAATGGCTAAGACATGTAACCCTGATGAAATGTTCATTGGCTCTTATTTTTTGTGGAGGCACCACTAGGGCACATCACCCCAGAGGTTATTCATTGATATTTTTTACTGCAGTGAATATGTAAAATCCCAAGGTGACTTGATGTCAGGATAGAGTGGCGAGAACAAGGAAGGGTTCATTGATGTTAGGTGGCAAGATATATAATGCAATAAATTCCTCCAAAATTTACCCAAGCTAATTAGTGCACCAGGTTAAACATGTGACAAAGAGTTACTATTATATGATTCAATTTCCCATGTATACACTAGTAGAAAATGACGAACCTAGTGAATAGGTGACTAAAAAAATTAGTCACTATAGATTTTCCAAGTGAAATACTATAAAAAATGAGCAATATTAAGTGATCAACTAAAAACAACTAGCATAAAAGATTAATTATTTCCTAGGTTAAAATATACGAGTACCTAATAAGTAATACAACTAAAAAGGACTAACATGAATGATTAATTTAGTATAAGAACAAAGTATGACTAGTTAAAAATTACTACAATAATACGAATCCATCATTTATGTTATTCATTTAATTTTGTGAGTTAAACAACTTAAAATTACAAGTGTTAGGGGATTCAAAGGTTGTTGTAAATTATCTGGAAGGTTATAATTCCTTAAACACTTATTATTGTATTAGTGGATGGTTAGAGATATGGAGCTTATTATAATATTCAGGTCTATCCTTTTATCACATTCACATGGAATTAAATTCAAAGGTTGAAGTATTATCAAAAATTGCAGTGGGCTTATAGGTGGGTCAAATATAATATGGATAATATTTGTAAGGAGAATTGTTGATTAATTTAATAAATATATCTACTTATTCTAATATCCCTAATTTTACTGCTTTTATTAGACATTTGAATAGTCCTAAAGGTCAAATGGACCCAAAGGAAAACAATTATTGTGGACATATTTTATTATTTTAAATTGAATAAAATTGGAAATTGAATTATTGTGCAAATATTAGAGTATAATTAGATATCAGGAATTCAAGTTCATGAGAATGGATAAGATTCCAAATAGTTTCCTAGATTCTCCAAAAGTACTTGGAGAAAATAAATTAAATATAAATATAAGATTGGAGATAAAAATCTAAAAAGATATCTCAATAAAGTGGAAAGTTACTAGGTAGAGGTGGAATAAAACTAAAAAGAGGAAAAAGCTAGTTTTAAAAGTATTTTTGTGGAAAGAACAAAAGGAAAAAATCACCCTGATTAAGTGGACGTAGTTATAAAAACAAGATGATGGGAATGCATGCTTAAATAAGCCATTCCTGGGCAGACAAGGGGTTTTCTACACCTTGGAGGAATTGATCTTTGCTAGGGGGAGTTTTGGAGATAAAGATCAAGGTTGGCTGGAAAATAGTCTTACCTGAAGGGATATGCAGAGTAAATTTAATTTTGGATTATGGCTCTCTTTTTATGATTAGAATGATAACTTAGAGAAATTATGTTTATGTAAAAAGATAAGTGGAATGTTCTATGTACGAGTTAATTATTATAATGTAATTGTGTTAGTTTTATAGTTTATAGTCTGATGTATTTCACAGAACATAATCATAGTGAATACAGTTAGTTGTGTATAGTTACATAGACAAAATTAGTTAGTAAAACAACATAAGGAATTTCTAAACCCAATTATGAGGGTTTAAATCTATTGATAGTTTGTGAGAAATTATATGTTTAATTTAGAAAATACATCATGTGAATTTGAAAAAATGTTATCAGAAATTATTTAACATAATTATTCTGCAAATCAAAAGGAAATATAAACCTAGATACAGAAAGAGATAACATACAATCTAGAAAGAAACATGATCGTCTATATCTATTTTACTTTCATTTCGCACATAGTTTATATCTATCCATTTATATGGGTGAACAAGAAATTAAACATCAGATATATATTTCAGTACTAGAAGATTTTTCAAAATATGTATACAAAATTCATGTAAAGAGAAATCCTCATTATCTAAAAATAGGAACTGAATTTTGTAGAAATTACTGATAAAATTTCTTATGATATACTGTCAATAGTACATTAATTGAAGAAAAATATTATGTATATTAATAACAAATTTTACACAGTAATAATTATCCTGGAATTTAGTGGATTGAATTCTAGTAGGTTATCGACCAACCTGTACATAGAAGGAATAAAATCAATTGTCAATGCTTGTGGGAGGAATGCACAGATCGATGAGAAACAAATTGTGCAATGTACAATACGTGTACAATAAACCAGAATACCAATGGTTAGAATTTAATTGTGAAGATAATTAAATTAGTTATAGTAAGTCTGAAGAAGAAATCATATGAAATTTAATATTGAATTACCTTATTAGTCATGGAGAAATTTCATGATAATTCCTGTGGTCAAATAAGAAAATAAATAAAACTTCAAAGACAGAAATATGTACGTAGATATACTGTAAATAAATAACTATATAGAAAAGCATGGAAGTGAAATTACCTATATTATGATAGAGTAAAAACATGAACCTCCATGCCTTGTTTTATAATATTAAAAGGAGATCCTGCAAAATAAACCATTTTATTAGTTGAGGGAACTAATTAAAATATTTACTACTTCGTGAAGGAAGAACTAGAACATATTGTCAAAATTCAATTCCATGAATCTCAATAATGATAAAGGAATATTAGAGATATGGAAAATAACAAAATGTGTTTAAATTCTAGCTATTATTACACAGAATATTCAAATGTTACCTCTCTGTATTACCTTCGGTAATTTAAATGTCAAACCATTAAGTTAGAGTTATATGGAAAATAAAGGAATTCCAATTTTGCATACTTGCGAATAAAATATTAAATCTTTAAAAAAAGAGATTTTCCCAATTAAATGAGAAAAATGAAATCAAAGAAAATGATACATCTTTGAGAAAATTCATAATTGGGATAGAATATTATAATATATCAGAGTGAGGATAAAATACATTACCGTATGATGAGTATTCATAGATCTAAGGTCGAATACCTAGAAACTGAGATATAATATTATCTGGGTAGCGATAGTCGGGTTACAACATAAACCCTCTTAGCGTACTCAGAATTCGAAGAGGAATTCATGGAGAACAACAATATTCTACAATAGGTGAAGAAATAGACTAAAAATTAAAATGTCGTAAGTTACATACTATGTCGTATTAATTCCTTGCGAGTATGAAACCAAATCACAAGGAGTATTAATTGAACCCTTAAATGAGTATGGTATATTCCCCAATGTGACAATGAACAGAAAATGAAAATTGTAATAAGTCCCCAAGTTTCTAATCTTGCTTATATACAATAAATAATAAAAATATATTTTCACTGAATACTATACTATAGAAATCACGAACAAAAATATTCTGGAACGAGGGAATAATAGAAATATGTAAAAGCGACATCAGGATTTTGAAATCTCAGTCTTCTTACCTAGGGAGTGTTTTCAGTCAATGTCGGAAAACCCCACTTCAAATTTCGTTAACCTGCGACGAAACCTCAAACTCGTTAAATTCATAAGACTGGAAATACGAAAACCAAACCAGCAAAATAAATTAGTTATGGAGTGGTTTAATACACAAAATTTTCTTACTGTCAAAGATGGGAGACCAATGGACAAAGATTCATGTCAACTCCCACTAAATCTGTAAGAGATATCAACAATAATCACGTTAGTATCACAACAAGGTTAAATAGAAGAAGAATAACGCAATGTAAAAGTTAAAGGAGTTACAGTCAAACCCATTAACGAAAGGTTGTTGGGTAACGTAAATGTAGAAGAAGTTTTGACCTTACTTGAGACAAAGCCTCTTGGAAAGAAAGATAACGACTTTGCCATAGTGATCATGGTGTCTTAATCTCCTCTACGTAAATCTTTGTAATGAAAATTTAAACTCAGGTAGCGTGGTGCAAGCCGAGTTGCAGAGCCAAACCAAAATTTGTAAAAATGAAAACTGATAGAGCAGATTTAGGGTAGCATAAGCATAAATACCTCTAGAGAATATAAATCGATTCACACCGTCCATGTTAAGGGCATCAGATTGGAGAAGGCCGAGGAACCATGTGAACGCAATAAAATAAATGGACCATAAATTTGGTGAAATCCTGAGGTTTTGATTATAAGTACTAGTACATATAAGAAAATTAAATGTCAAAACAAAATCCCTGTATTCGATCCATACCTCGTTAATGTGTAACAAAGATATCATTTAATTGTGAAATGATATGTGATAAATCCCAAAATCCCAATTTAATGCTAATATAGAATTCAAACATAGAACTATTTAAGACAAGGTTAATAGCATTAAGGTTGCACTAGGAAATCCGAAATGAAATATCTAAACATTGATAGATCATGTGTAACCAAAGAGTTAACATTTGATTTAATTCATATGGGATATAGAGCGTGTAGTAATGGTTAAATATAATATGATGGTATTGTAATTGTAGTACTTTAATATTAAATTACAAATTGAAACTATAGTCATAGGTATTGAAATGAATTCTTATCAAATGGTTTAATGTTTACAATTTAAAGTTCATAAATTTCTAGGGGTATACTCTATTACCATAAGGAAAAACTTGGGATAGATTAATAATAAATCTAGAATTATGAGACTAAAAGTATGTATAAATGAATACCTGAAGGTAAAATAATAGAATAGGTAAGATAGATAGAACAAATGTAATAGGTAGGAAATTCTATTACAACAGTTATTTTTAATTAAGAATATAAAGAGGTAAATCTGAACCTAAATTATATGAAGAGAAAGAGAATAGAATGAAATCAATAAAAAGTGGTTCAACATATAAATTACTTTGAAATAATAAATTACAAAACATATAACCAGATAAATCATCTAAGCATGACGATAATATAGAAATAATTTCATCGGAAAGTGACAAAATATTGATGAAGAAATAAGAGCAACATTCGTCAAATATTGATGAAGATAGAAATTATCTAAAGTTGTAGTCATACTAAAAAAAAAAAATTGTGGTAAGTGGAGTTGTTACAGATGGTATCAGAGCCCATGTTAAAACATTGGGACTATATGTGTCCTCACACCAGAAAACAAAAAAATAAAAAATAAAAATAAAAATAAAAATTATCCAAGATTTGTGTTGCTGTAAATTGTTTTTCACTAAAAAAAATTACACTAATTTCATTTTTTGTGTACAGTGATTTATTGCAGAAAAGTATGGCTGAAACTATGAATGAAGGGGATGAGCTATATGTAGATTTGGGTGGTGGAGAAAATCCACTAGATCCAAATGTTGCGTTGTTGGCTATGATGCGGGAAATGCAATGAGAAATTATTCAACTAAGAACTAGTAATGAAATATTATTGCAAGCCAAAAAAGAGAAAGAAATGTTAATCAAAGAATTAACCTCCACGTCTAGTCACGAAGTTGAAGGATCTAGAAAAAAGAAAAGAGAAGCTGAGACCAGCTCAGAAGGATGTGAGGAAGGTGCAGCCTTTGGACATCAATCTAGAAATAAAAAGGAATTGTAAGGAGAATTCCAAAAATTAAACCTCCCACTTATGATGGTGAAAAGGAGGAAGGTGTAGAAGCTTGAAATTCTAAACATGGTGAAATAATTTCAAGTTTATGAATATGGAAGTAACCTGAAAACCAGATTGGCTATTTAACAACTACAAGGTAAGGCTACCTTGTGGTGGGAAGAAACCAAAATGGTACATGTACTAGATGAGAAAAATGTTACTTAGGAAGATTTCCAAACAAAATTTAAATCGAAATATCTGAATGAAAGATACTATGATGACAAGGCCAAAGAGTTTCATGGACTGAGGTTGGGACAACTCACAATCGATGAGATTGTTACCAAATTCACGAACCTTCTTCGTTATGTACCTTATATTAGAGAAGAAAAGGCTAAGGTACAACGATTTTTAAACTGCCTACCTACTATCTACAAGGAGAAAATAGAATTTGATAATCCCAAGACAATGGATGAAGTTGTGCGCAAAGCAGGACTATGTTATCAGCAGTTCAAAGGAAGAAATGATCGGTTCAATAATTGGAAAAACAAAGAAAAATTAAAAGGTGACTCTAGTGGCAAAAGAGTAAAACCATCTTACCTGAAAAACTTTGGGAAAAATCATTAAAGGAAGAAATTTACCAAAACTAGATCTAAACATATGGATGTAAATAACAAGAAAGAAAAAACTGTAAAAATGAAGGAGGCATTAAAGTGTTGGGGCTGCAGAGAACCTCACCTTTTACCCGCCTGTCCTCATCGAATAGTTCAAAGTTTTCAAGTATTGACAGAGGCAACTACTGTAAATTATATGCTGAGAAACATCCCAAGAATTAGTGCTAATTTAGAATATCATCAAGCTAAACATTAATCAACAGTGGTAGAAATCGAAGGTATGATTGCTGAAGAACCTGTTTATATTTTTATAGATCCAGGAGAAAATTTAAGTTATATAAGTCCACATATGGTGGAAAAGTGAAAATGAAGATCAAAAAACTTTCACCAAGCATGGTTAGATCGGTTATCTACAGGAAAAAAATAAAAGTGACCCATAAATTACCCAATATTTTTGTAAATTTAAATAGGTACAAAACTGAATTGAATTTAAATATTTTACCTCTAGGTTCCTATGATATGTTAGTGGGAATGGAATAGTTAGAGAAACAAAAAGCAATAGTCAATTACTTAGATAAAACAATTCATTGTATATATTGAGGGAAAACCAGTGATTGTGAAAGGAAAACCCAGACCAATATCAATAAGCCAAATTTCGGCACTACAGTTAAAAGGGACAGCAAGGAAAGGTTGTCAAGTATATGTTGTACAAGTGGAGGAATTTGGAGAACAAACTGAAAAAGAAGATGTAGAAAATTTACCATTAACCAGAGAATTCAAGGATGCGTTTCCAACTGAAATTCATCAACTACCCCCTAAAGAGAAATTCATTTATTAATTGAATTAATATCTGGAGTTACACCTATCTCTAGAGCACCATACCGAATGAGTACCCCAGAATTATTAGAATTAAAATTACAACTACAAGAGTTGTTGGACAGAGGTTATAGCCGGCCAAGTGTGTTTCCATGGGGAGCACCTGTGCTGCTTGTTAAAAAGAAATATGACACATTCATAATGTGTATAGACTATATACAACTGAATAAATAGACTATAAATAATATATATCCTCTACCCATAATAGATGATTTATTTGATGAAGTGAGAGGAGCAAATATCTTTTCAAAAATTGACTTAAGGAAAATCTATCATTAGCTGAGAATTAAGGATGAAGATATCAATAAGACTGCATTCAGAACTAGATACGAACACTATGAGTTTGCAGTTCTAATTTTTGGGTTGACTAATGCTCCTGCTACCTTTATGTGTTTAATGAACAATGCCTTGAGCAATTTTTTAGACAAGTTTGTGCTGGTGTTTATTGATGACGGTCTAGTATATTCTAAGAATGAATTATAACATAAGGAACATCTCATAATTGTCTTACAAACACTTAGAGAACATAATTTATATGCCAAAATTAGCAAATGAAAATTTTATAAAGATAAAATTCAGTGTTTGGGTCATGTAATATCAGAAAAAGGATTGGAAGTGGACTCATAAAAGATACAATCTATCATAGATTGGATGGTTCCTGCTGATGTTAATATCCCTCATGAAACTTTCAAGATACTACAGAAAATTTATAGAAGGATTTTCAGCCTTAGGATATTCCATTACCTCTTTACAGAAGAAAGGAGTGAAGTTCTTTTGGACAACAAAATGTCAACATGGTTTTGAAGAGTTAAAACCTAAACTAACAACTACTATTTTGAAGATTTATGATCCAAACAAAGAATTTTTAGTGTGTATAGATGCTTGTGCAGAAGGATTATGAGGAGTATTATTACAAGAAAACCATTCATAGCATATGAGTTAAGAAAATTAAAGAAACATGAACATAATTACATTGTGTATGACCTAGAGTTAGTTGTTGTAATACATACTTTGAAGATGTGGAGACAATACCTGTTAGGAAAAAAGTTTGTGTTGATGACAGATCACATAAGTTTGAAATACTTTTTCACACAACCTTATTTAAATTCTAGACAAGCTAGGTGGTTGTCTTTCCTTAGTGAGTTTGACATAGAAATCAAACATATTAAAGGAAAAGAAAAAAATATTGTAGATGATTTTAGTAGGAATTATCATGAAAATTTGAATACTGTTGTGAGTAGTGCAAATTTTGATATTGAAGGATTGATCCAAGAATTAATGAGTCAGGATTCAAACTATGAAAAACTCCAAGAAAAATTGCAAAATACTGAGATATTGGGATATAATCAAAACCAGAAAGGGATGAATTGTTATAAAAAATATTGTACATCCAAAATGTGAGCTCATTAAAATGTGATATTTTGTATGAGTATCATAAACGACCCTATGAAGGAAATCCTGGGTATTAGAAATTGATTTCAGCCTTAAGAAAGAATATTTTTTGGCCAAGTATGAAAAAAATGTGGCTAATTGTTTAGCTAGATGTTTGGAATTTCAACAGGTGAAAGTAGAGCATGAACATCCAGCAGGATTGTTGAATCCTTTACCTATTCCGGAATGGAAATGAGAAATATTTTCCATATATTGTATAACTGGTTTTCCGAGGACTAAATACCAACATGATTCTATAATAGTATTTATAGACACATTGACTAAAATTGCACACTTCTTACCAGTAAAATCTACTTTTGGTACATCTTAAGTAGCTAATGTGTTTATGAAAGAGATTGTAAAGTTGCATCGTATTCCTAAAATTATTATATCAGATGGAGGTGCAAATTTTACTTCAGCTTTTTTGGAAGACGTTGTTTGGGGGAATGGGTACTAAATATAATTTTAATACTGCATACCATCCCCAAATAGATGGAAAAAATGAAAGAAAATATCAAATTTTAGAAGACAAGTTAAGAATGTATCTTATGGAAAGACCTACAAGGTGGGAAGACTTTCTGCATCTGGTAGAATTTGCATACAATAATAGTTATCAAGCCTCCATAAAGATGAGTAATTTTGAATAATTGTATGGAAGAAAGTGCCACACACCTCTTAGTTGGATTCAAACAGAGGATAAATTAATACTTGGACTAGATGCTTTGCAAGAAATGGAAAGAACTATGAAGAAAGTTCAACAAAACATTAAGACAACATAAGACAAACACAAGAGCTATGCAGACAAAAATAGAATTCAAAGAGAATTCAAAGTGGGAGATCATGTTTATTTGAGGATTAAGCCAAAAAAGAGTACTTTATACACTAGTAGTTGTGCTAAATTAGCACCATGCTATTTTGGACCATTTTAAGTACTATAAAGAGAGGGACTAGTGGCATATAAGTTGGCTTTACCTAGTCACATTAAGGTTCGATTTTTTTTTCATGTTTCATTACTAACAAAGTATATGCATGATCCTACTCATGTAATTGATTGAAATGTGATACAGGTGGAACTAGAAGGGGAATTTCTTCTAGATCCACATCATCTCCGGGCACGAGAAGAAATTGAGCTCTGGAATAGGACAGTAGCGAGGGTGAAAGTGGAGTGGAAGAATTTTGCACTCAGAAATGATACTTGGTAGCAAGAACAAGATATCAGGGAAAAATATCCATCACTGTTTGAAAAGTGAATTCATATTTTGCAACACCGAGGATGGTGTTTTTTCTTAGAGGGGGAATATGTAATATCCCTAATTTTACTGCTTTTATTGGATAGTTGAATAGTCCTTAAGGTCAACTGGACCCAAAGGAAAACAGTTATTGAGAACATATTTTATTATTTAAATTGAATAAAATTGGAAATTGAATTATTGTGAAAAGACTAGAGTATAATTAGATATCAGGAATTCAATTCCATGAGGATGGATAAGATTCCAAAGACTTTCCCAGATTCTCCAAAAATCCTTGGATAAATATTAGATTGGAGATAAAAATATAAAATGGTACCTCAGTAAACTGGAAAGTTACAGGGAAGAGGTGGAATAAAACTAGAAAGAGGAAAAAGCTAGTTTTAAAAGTACTTTTGTGGAAAGAATAAAAGGAAAGATTACGCAAAATGGAAAAAACATCTTGATTAAATGGACGCAGTTGTAGAAACAAGCTGATGGAAATGAAGGATTAAATAAGCCATTCCTCGGTAGAGAAGGGGTTGTCTACACCTTAGAGGAATTGATCTCTGCTCAGGGGGAACTGTGGAGATAAAGCTCAAGGTTTGGTGGAAAATAGTCTTACCTGAAGAGGTATGCACATTTAATTTAATTTTGGATTATGAATCTATTTTTATGACTAGAATGATAATTTAGAGAAATGATGCTTATGCAGAACAATAAGTGGAAAATTATATTTCTGAGTTTATTATTATAATGTAATTATGTTAGTTTTACAGTTTATAGTACTAAGTATTTAACATAATATAACCATAGTGAATACAGTTAATTCTGTATAGTTACATAGACAAAATAAGTTAGTAAACCAACAGACAAAATTTCTAAACCCAGTTATGAGGGTTTAAATTTGTTGTTAGGTTGTGAGAAATTATATTTTTAATTCATAAAATATATCATGTGAATTTGAACAAATGTTAACAGAAACTATTTAACATAATTATTCTGCAAATTAAAAGCAAATAGAAACCGAAATGCAAAAAGGAGATAACAGACAATCTAGAAAGAAAAAAGATAATATATCTCTATTTTACTTTTATTTCGCACATAGTTTATATCTATCCATTTTTATGGGCAAAAAATAAATTAAACATCAGATATATATTTTAGTACTAGAAGATTTTACAAAATATGTATACAAAATTCATGTAAAGAGAAATCCTCATTATCCAAAAATAGGTACTGAAATTTGTAGAAAGTACTGATAAAATTTATTATGATCTATTGTCCATAGTAAATTAGCTAAAGAAAAATATTTTGTATATTAATTACAAATTTTACACAGGAATAATTATCCTGGAATTTAGTAGATTGAATTATAGTAGGTTATCGACTAACCTGTACAATGAAGGAATAAAATCAATTGTCAATGCTCGTGGGAGGAATGCACAGATTGATGAGAAAAAAATTATGCAAGGTACAAAACTTGTACAATAAACTAGAATTCCAATGGTTAGAATTTAATTATGAAGATAATTAAATTAATTATAGTAAATCTGAGGAAGACATCATATGAAATTTAATATTAAATTACCTTAATAGTCAAGGATAAATTTCGTGATAATTCTTGTGGTAAAATAAGAAAATAAATCAAACTTCAAATACATAAATATACAGGTAGATATACCATAAATAAATAACTATATAGAAAATAGTGGAAGTGAAATTACTTGTATTATGACAGAGTGAAAACATGAACCTCCATGACTAGTTTTAGAGGATTAAAAGGAGAGCCTGCAAAATAAACCATTTTATTAGTTGAGGGAACTAATTAAAATGTTCATTACTTCCCAAAGGAAGAACTAGAATATATTCTCTAAATCCAATTCCATGAATCTCAATAATGAAAAAGGAATATTATAGAGATGGAAAATAAAAAAAACATGTGCAAATTATACCTATTATTACACACATACTATTCAAATGTTACCTCTCTGTATTACCTTCCGTAATTTAATATTTAGACCATTAAGTTAGAGTTATATGGAAAAATGAGGAATTCCGATTTTGCATACTTGCGAGTAAACTCTTAAATCTTTAAACACAGATATTTTACCAATTAAATGAGAAAAACAAAATCAAGGAAAAGGATACATCTGTGAGTAATTTCATAATTAGGATAGAATATTATAATATATCATAGTGAGACTAAAATAAATTGGTGTATGATGAGTATTCAGAGATCTGAGGTTGAATACCTAGAAACTGAGATATAATATTATCTGGGTAGCTATAATGAGTTACAACATAAACCCTCTTAGCGTACACAAAATTCCAAGAGGAACTCATGGAGAACAACAAAATTATACAATCGGTGAAGAAATAGACTGAAAATTAAAATACCGTAAGTTACATACTCTGTCACATAAATTTCTTGCCAGTATGAAACAAAATCACAAGGAGTAGTAATCGAACCCTTAAATGAGTATGGTACATCCACCAATGTGAAAATGAAACACAAAACGAAAAGAGGAATAACTCCCAAATTTTTTGGTCTAGCTCATATACAATGAATAATAAAAATCCATTTTCACTGAATACTATACTATAGAAATCTCGGACAAGAAAATTCTAGAACGAGGAAATAGTAGAAATATGTAAAAGCGACATCAGGAATTTCGAAATATTAGTCTTCTTACCTGGGGAGCGTTTTCAATCGATGGCGGAAAACCCCACTTCAAATTTCATTAACCTGTAATGAAACCTCAAATTCGTTAAATTCATGAGAGTGGAAATACGAAAACCAAACCAACAAAAGAAATTGGTTGTGGAGTGGTGTAATACGCAAAAATTCTTACTATCTCCCACCTTCGACAGAAAGAAATTTTTGCATATTACACCACTCCACAACCAAACCCATTAATGAAAGGTTGCTAGCTAATGTAAATGTAGAAGAATCTTTGACCTTAATTGAGACAGTGCCTCTTCGCAGGAAGGGTAACAACTTTTCCATAGTGACCCTGGAGTCCTAATCTCCTCTACATAAATATCTGTAATGAAAATTTAAACTCATGGTATGTGGTACAAGCCAAGTTGCAGAACCAAACCGAAAATTGTAAAAATGAAAACCGACAGAGCAGAGTTAGGGTTGCATAAGTGTAAATCACTCTAGATAATGCGAATCGATTCACAACATCCATGTGGAGGCCATCGAATTGGAGAAGGTCAATGAGCCATGTGAATCCAATAGCATAAACGTAGGAGAAATTTGGTGAAATCTTGAGGTTTTGATTATAAGTACCAGTATAGATAAGAAAATTAAATGTCAAACCAAAATCCCTGTATATGATGCCGACCTCATTAACGTATGACAGATATATCATTTAATTGTGAAATGATATGTGATAAATCCCCAAATCCTAGCATAATTCTAATATAGAATTCGAACATAAAACTATTTAAAACAAGGTTAATAGCATTAAGGTTGCACTATCAAATCTGAAATGAAATATTTAAACATTGATAGAGAATGTGTAACCAAAGAGTTAACATTTGAATTAATTCATATGGGATACAAAGCATGTAGTAATGGTTAACTATAATACGATGATATTGTAATTGTAGCACTTTAATATTAAATTGTAAGTTCAAAATATAGTGATAGGTATTCGAATGAATTATTATCAAATTGTTTAATATTTACAATTCCTAAAGTTCATAAATGTCTAGGGGTATACTCTATTACCATAAGGAAAATAATTTCTTGGGATAGACAAATAATAACTCTAGGATTATGAAACTAAAAGTGTTTAAAAATCAATACATGAAGGTAAAATAATAGAATGGATAAGATACATAGAAAAAATGTAATAGGTAGGAAATCCTATTACAACAATTATTCACAATTAAGGTTACACAGAGGAAAAGTTGAACCTAAATTATATGAAGAGAAAGAGGATAGAATGAAATCAAGAAAAAATTGTTCCACATATAAATGACTTTGAAATGATAAAGTACAAAATGTATAGCCATAGAAATCGTCTAAGCATGACGATAGTATAGAAAAATGTTCATTGAAAAGTGACGAAATATTGACGAAGAAATAAGAACAACATTCATCAACTAGTGACGAAGATAGAAATTAGTGCATATAAAGTATGTGGTCATGCTATAATAATAATAATAATAATAAAATAAATAAGTAAATAAAAAATAAAATAAAATAAAATAAAAATTTGGTGGTAAGTGGAGTTGTTACACTTATGTATATGTATTTGTAATGTAGAGAAAATAGTAATATGTATTTATGAAAGCCTTCACATCCATTTTATTAAAGTGTAACAATTACCCCTCACAGTAGGTATCTTATGTTATAAAATTTACAGTAATATAAAGAGAGATTACAAGAATTGGGATATATTACATACCAAGGGTATTTTGTGTTTCTCTTTAACATTGGTATATGGGATCCCTTGGTCAATGTGACTCACATGCAGGGCTTGGTTCAAGCACCAAAAATGATTCATTTCATTTGGATTTATTTTATTTCACATCAGGGAGTACACTGTCGTCTCTTCTCACACCTTTAATTTGGTGCACAAGTAGAGATGAAAACCCCACACACTTTGATCATCTCCAAAAACAAAAGATGAAAAAAATGTTGAGGCTCAAATTTTTGGGCACCCAAATTTTATCTCATGTTCCTACCATATTTTTCTAGCCTCTTTACTAGGCCTTTAGTTCTCGATATCTTTCCCATTATTTTTATTTTTTTAACAAAATAGAGGTCGAGTCATCAAAATTCGACAACATTTTGTAAAACACCTTATGGAAATGATGGGGGGTTTTTCTGTGTTGGACCCTGTTAATGGATTACAAAATGGAGATGGAATTTAGCTTATAAATTTAATTCTATGTGTTATCATTGTTTTCTTTTATTTTGTTTGGAATTTGCATACAATTGTATTCCAGGGTTGTGCCCAAGAAGAGTTTAAAATACCACATGCTACTACCATCTCCAACAATGCAAGAAGAAGAAAATGTTGAGGCTCAAAGTTTTCGGCACCCAAAATTTGTGTGGCACTAATACCAGGCACTTCCAACCTCTTTTCACACCCTTCAAATCCAAGTGTATTTCCCATTTGTTTAATTTCTTTTTTAAATTGCACGTTGAGAGGTTGAAATCTGAGAGCCTTTTATAAAATCTCTTATGGAAAAGTTATGGTCTTTCTTTATGCTTGACCTCGTTAACGGATAAAAGCGGGAGGTAAAATTTAGCTTATAAATTTAATTCACTAGTACAAAATGAATAATTAGTTACTAAAATTTGCATATAAATGACTTTTTTTTCATTCGCTGACCAATAGTAACTAATTTACTATTTCTTATAACATGACTAACATTTAGTCATTTTTAGCTTAGTCATTAATTGGTTATCTCAATTTTATTATATAGTAGTATATTTAGTCATTAATTTGGTCATTAATTTATTCATTGGTTTAGTCATTAATTTTCACAATTAATGACCGAATGTACAACAAGATATATTACTAAATGATCACTCGAGAAATCAACTAATGAATAAACAAATCTGACCAAAATGTTGGTCATTTTATAATATGCTATAAGTTATCTACCAATAGTCTTATATATGAAAATTTTAGTCATCATTTGAAACCAATTAATGGTCAAATAAATATGACTAAATTTTGGCCATGTTATAAGATATTGCAAATTAGCTACTAATAGTCGTATATATGGAAAATTTATTCATCATTTGTAACCACAAATTTATCATTTGTTGTAGTCATTTATCTTTTTTTGGTAGTTTAATATGCATTATATAAATGACTACTTTAGTAGTTTATCATTTCATTTACTTTCATTAACCATTATAAGAAACTGATTTAGCCGTATATTCATTTTATTTTCTTCCATCATTAATCAACATAAAATGCTAATTTAGTAGTTTTATATTGATTTTATGTGTTCATTATTAATCAACATAAATTAATTAATATTACTTTGCAACTAAATTTAAAAAAAAATTGTCATCTAATGTAAATTTTCATCTAATATGAAAACAAAAAGCTACAAATCCTAATTTCAATATTAAATAATATCAAGTGCAACTATAGATCATTTAAAACACAAAAACTATATTATATAAAATGTCAAGTACTACAATATGAGTTTCCAACTTAATATTGGTTGGAATACAGTCTATAAATGAAATATTATTTAATCACTTCAAAACATTATGATTGAGTTGCCAAGGCATTGCACTTGAATTTATCAACTATGGCGACTTGACCATTAGTATTTTTGTTTGTCTTATGCGGGATATTGGCTCTATATATACCACTAGACCAATTCTCGTATCTCTCTTTATTTTTCATTTTCTCACTCGAGTTTGATTGTTTTCCTCTTTCTTCAATTCATGGTTTTTACTATCAATACTGAGTTTCTTTTCTAAAAAAGAAAGATGCTACAATGCATAGTATAAAACCTGAAAGACAAACACTAGAATATATAATAAAGTAGATTATAAAGGATTTATACAATATATACATCAACATCAAAAATATTTTCAATGTCATTTTTCCCCATCAAGGCAAGAAACTCGAACAAGTTTTCTTCAGTTGGGAAATCATGATCAGATGGCCTGTATAAACAATGAAAATAAAATGTCACCATAGAAAATAAAAATTTAGTAAATTTAGCATTCAACCTTCAATTAAATCTTAGCCACAATCATTCCAAATACATTACATGCTAAAAATATCAAGTTGTAGATTACTTATACAATGTGGAGTGCAAATAAAACTCCTAGAAAATGCCAAATCTAAGTCTAGAATAAAATGAAATGAATTTAAAAGGATACAATGATATGATAGCCTTGTATACATGTGTATAACTGGATAATGTAGAATGATATGTGAATAAGTCCAAGGTTGGAGGTCAATGATGTCAAGAATACCAAAGTATGATGAGCATCTCTTCAGATAAGAACTGTTATTTGGGTCCATTATCACATACGAATAATCCATCTAGTATATATAAAATTATTAATGTTTGGCTTATATTTATGGATCACTACCATATAAGTGAATAAATTGAAAACACAATTCCCTTCTCATTGTGTTCCTGACCTGTGGTACAATATATTAGATGTGATTTGGATAAATTTTCCAACATCGAAAATATGTATAAATTGCCACTAGTAACCCCCCAATCGGATTATTTTTGAATGTAACTTTCAAATTCCAGTTGCTATATGATTTTTTAATGGAAAATACACATTAAATTCCAACACCAAACTTCCAATTTGAGGAAACACCTGTGGCTATACTCAATCACTCAAACTCAAAACGTTAGTTATTTTTATAATGAAAAGATAAAATAAGAGTATTTTTTATCTGTTTTGGATATTTACATGCAAAGCACCAATAGTTTTCCCATATCTACCACACATGTAATTTCCAAGATATAATACGTAGTTTGATCTTGTACAACAAATACTTGATTCAATACAAACACAAATTTAACATATTAAAACAATACCACCAATGTTTGATCCTCAATTAGTTCAAACTAGTTACCGTCAATGTTTGATCCTCAATTAGTTCAAACTAGTTAACACAAAAACTTCTAGAAAGAGAAAAAAGTAGAGATAACAAATCCATCAATTAACAATCAATCAAAAAAGTATAACTTTTTTTCTTAATCTTGATAAACAACTATAAATTATATTGACAATCCACTGCAAATATTACCACCTATAAATTTCTAACACTCCATTTGTTATAATATATAACAACTATAAACAACCATAAAATTGTTAGAATATGAATTGAATGCTCGTTATGTGAATTCAATCATATATACCAAAGGACATGAAACTTTGAAGAATATCATTAGAGCCATAAAAATTGCAGGGCTCCAAAGCATAAGGTTATAACTATAAATACTACACATGATGCAACATTGAAATATTTCCAACCATCGATGTAGGGTTTAATTTGTGCTTTGTTTCATCTCCAAAGAAACAAATAATTGGAATGTACACGAATAAACAAGGAAACATCCATACTTCTGCATAGTTTTCACTAACAAAAGTGCCACCAATGAACAAATCTTCTAAATTCAACCCAATCTCATACGATTTGTTGTCCAATTACTCATCAATTGTTATAGGAATTGAAGTAAAATAAATAAAAATTTCTTATGTTGAAGTAACTTCATACTTTGAAGCAATGTCTTCCTAGTAACGTTTTTCTACCTTGATTCCAAAAAATGTTTATTTTTAGTAATTAGAGATGAAGCATTACTCAGAACTAACTTACACAAAATCCTAGCATATGGATTGTACATTTGTGGGCTTTAATGGATTGATTTCACAATAGGTTTTGAATCTATCTACATGGAATTTCTTTACACATGATTTTAATAATCCTCCTGAAAGCCAACCTAGTTCTTAGTTGGACATAGAAGTGGCATAAGATCAAAAAACACCCTGTAAAAGTCACAATCCTACACACCTCTAGCCAATGTCCATGGAGTTACTAGACTACAATTACTAATAGTGGATTGATGTCCTTTAAATGCAACTATATACTGAAAATAAATCATAGACGAAACTAAAAATAGATTTTTCTTCGAACTGAGATTAAATAAAATATCGTTCAACTCAAATAATGGTCTCTAGAATGAAATGAGGCCCTATTGTTTCGTTGGTTATGTAGTATCATCATCCAAATTAAATGGGGATCATTTTCCATACTCCTAAACCATCTTGAAGAGTGAAATCCATGTCTCAGTAACCAACAATAGGTTCTTATATGGCCATGAATATAGGTTCAAAACCTATTGTGAAAACAGGGATTGATTGATGGGTTATGTGTTACTCCCAAGAAATCCAATTGTTTTCATATGCATAAATAAGAAGGACGCTCCCCCTTGGTATATTATTTTTAAAAAATAAAAAAAAATGAATGAGAAACTCAAGTCTTCTCATATCACTCTCTAATGCAATTTTTCTTCCAACAAAACAAACACAACCTACTCATTTCACTAGCATCTTATTATTCTCATTATTTATTTCATGTGAGATCATGTAATATAAATGACATGTTTCACAGCAAGGAATATCCTCCCCGAAAACACTATTTTCCTTAACCAAATAAAATAGATAAATGTGGAGGCATCTCACCCTCCTCATATCACATGCTGCTTTCTCCCTATGGGAACAAGCATAATATAATTCCCTTTACAAACTCATTTGCAGGATGATATTTAGCTAATTAGTTAGGTCACATATCCCGAAGGATAAATTCTCTAGGGCATATGGGGATTCATTTGAAGGCTTTCATACATAACTTCATCATGTATAAGTCTTGTACATGGCATTTTTAAAATGGTTTAATAGAATAAAGAAATTTATACATGAAAAGTTAAGGTTTTTGACTCTCTATCAGTGAGAGATAATGCCTCGATATGAGATTTCTCTCAATCAAATAAAAGGTCTGCACTAGACCCACCTACATATACAAATAAAAGGTTTGTATTACACCCACATACATATACATATATTAATATATGTAACTAGAAAAAAGGCGTGGTAGAAGAATATGTATGAGGCCATAAAGGCCTTCATCATAGTTTTTTAAAAGGTCGTAATTATGATATGTCATACAAATTCACGAAAGGTAACCCTGGGCTATAAAATCAGGTCCCAAAGGACATGCTAAAGACAAAAAAATATGGCCTAGTTATCAATGTTTGAAATGTCATATTGTAATGATTTTAAGGCCAAGGTTTGGAGAATGTAGGGACCCTAATCTTAACATGATCACGACCCAAACCACAAAATGGAATGTATAGGAAGAATTTTTTTATAGAAATTGAGTGGTCATATCCTCCATGTAGATTAATCATGAATAAGACTAATGTACATTGGTTTCCCTTAAATTTTTCTAGCATTAATGAATTTTCCATTACAACTTTCTCAACCTTACATAAATTCTAGGTAACTAATAAATCCACTTAAAATCTAATTCACAAATTTGTTTCATTAGGCTAATAAGGTTATCATGTCAAATTCCCTTATTTTTACCTTGTTAATCCATCCCTCCTCAAATCTCATTCTACTAAAAAAATACAATGAAAAGCTATATAGATATAACCATACTCCCCATGAAGGGAAGCATTGGTTCCATGACCCATTATTGCAGTAAAGGGATGTTATTTATACATGAATACATACAATTATATGCACATATCTTTCACCAGAGTGAACCCATACTAGGTGTTATCACTCTAGTAATTCTCTAGTTGTGAGATTTTTGGATTTTAATTGAGAAAACTAGAGGTAAGCACAGACCAAATTTTAAACTCTAGGATCTAGCCTTCCTAGGGTTTAGAGAGGGCTCTCTCTATGAAATTTAACTTTGTTTTTTTTTGTAAAATATTAGGCTAGTTATGATTATGCAATTGTTTTTCTATTTATTATTTTGGTGGGAAGAATCACTAGAAGAGATGGATAGTGGGAAATCTATTTGTCCATTGGGCTAAGGAGTCAAAATTCAAGTAGGCAGAACTAGGATCAAGGCCAAAAATTCAAATGTTTTCAGGGCAAGATAGATAACCCTTGGATATCTTGGAAATTTGTTTTGTGAGATGGTATGATCGGGATAAAGAGCAATGAAGGGTTATTTGATCTGGAAAAGGGAAGTAGTAGGCAGAGGTAAAATGAAAGAGGGAGCAATTAAGGGTTCCTTACTCTGGAAATCAGAAGAAAACATGGAAATGAAAAACAATAAAGACAGGGTGCTTTTAACAAATCCTAAAGTAATACTCATATTCATTCATTCAAATTTAGAACACATAATGGAATGCATGTAACAAAGAAAGATAGACAATGACAAATAGGAAATACTTCACTCCAAATAGCTCATCACGTGAATCTTGAAATATGATGCTAATTGATCTCCTCCACTCTGCTACTTGAAATTTGAACACAAAAGCCTTCAAGTCTACAAAGATTACTATAGAAATCTTCAGCAATTTATTCCACAATAATACTTCTAAAGGTGAATTATTTATACATAATTTTTTACAAAATATCCTAGAATGCTTCTAGGTATTATCTAAGGGAAATAAAAATATATTTACAATAATAATAGAGACAACTACTTAACAAATCAACAATTTGTCCTATCTATAAAAAATAAATAGAAAATGATTGAGGACAAGAAGCAGTTGGTTGCCTTGGTGTCTTTCTTGCTGGCTTTAGATATTTCAAGTCTGTTTAGAAATCTGATTTGCTTTAACTGAAACTCTTTCACTGATTCTCTTTAACCTATGGTACTCTTTCAAATCTGTAAAATATTTTTACTAGTGTAAAAATCTGTTTGACTGCAGTTTCAGCAAATTGTTTTCACTGTTACCTTTCTGCCTTTTTACTTTTTACAGTAAATCTATTAATGACTCCCAAACTTCATCACTTGGAATTTGTATTTTCTTCATCTTCCTGAAGTTTTCATCTGCTTCTGTGTACCTAGAAAATTTTGGTTTGATGAAAAATAAGTGTTTTGTTTTGTGTTGTAAATAGAATAAGTCCTAAAATCTTCGAAGTATGACTTTTTCTATTGGAATGCCTTGTCCACCACTCGATTTTTCAACTTGCTCCTTGGCATATTCTCTGATAGTTTTATTGTAGTCCTCCCGAGGCATTAATTTGTCATTGATTACCAAAATATTAGGAAAACTTATTTGCCTTAAGTTCTCAAATTTGACCAAAACCCTGGTTATGGTGGTGTTCATATTCTCACATTTTTCCTCAAGTTTCTTCATCGAGTTATTTTTTATGATAAATTTCCTTATCTCAAGGATAGTTTCAGTTTTTTTAGTGCTTTCAAGTTCTTCTAACTCTTGCTAGTTCTTGCTGTTAAGGAACTTGATTAATTCTGCTGCTTGTTCTAGTTTGTTATCCAGATCCTCAGTCTTCTGAATCTCTTCTACTGTTGCTTTGAGTAAATCTCTCTACTCAAAAATCACTTAGAGATTGGGCACAAAGGCTTTAGGACACCTTTCAGAGGATTTCTGGCTTAATTTAGAGTTTGAACGGTTTATAGAAATGTAACACCCCTAGTTTTATGTTTTCAAGTTAGACATTTGAACTTCAGTCCAAAGGGGAGTGGACCCCGATGGATAATTATTTTGTGAATGTAGCTAATTATTTCTTTATGAAAAATGAATAAAATGTTTCTGTGCATTATGACCAAATGATATTTTCGAGATCACTTGCCTAATCCATGAGGTATGGAAAGAGGCTAAGAATTTCCCCAAAAATCTTTCAAAAAAACCTTGAAATAATTTATTTCTAATTTATATTTTTGAGGAAAAATATAAATTTTCCCAATGATGTGGAGAGTAGTTGGGAAGAGGTAAAAAGCTGGAAAAGTAGAAAGAAGCTTTAAAGTCCCTAAATAAGGGAAGCCTAGGCAAATAGGAATACAAGCATCCTAGAATTTTGGATGCAGAATTAGAAACCGGCTTTGGGGAGAGCATAAGCTTAAATAAGCTACTCCAGAACAGATGGAGGTTGGTTTGTTTCTGGAGAGGGATCTCAACTCAGGGGTGAGTTCTGGAGACAGAGGAACTCTAAGGTTGGGAGGACTGGTCATCACAGTAGTGGTATGCACATTAATTTTATGAATGATTAAAATAGATGTTGTTGGACAATATTGATAAATGATGTAGCTGTTGTGTTGAACTAAGAGATTTGTTATTCCATACATTTAACAAAATTAAATAGAAGAAATAAATCTTCTAAATTTCAGTATGGTAGTAGGAATAAATTCTAGGGAATACTGTCAGCCAGAATATCTAAACCATAGTCTGGTTTAAATCTGGAGATATTAAAATAATTCCCTAGAATAATTATAGTGTAACTTTAATCTGCTTCTAAAATGAATAGTTATATGTACAGGAAAGATAAATAGAATAATTAGTGTTATATTAACTCATTCCTTTAATTTACCAGATTTAATAGATTAAATCTAGTAAATACAGTAGCATTGTAGAATAATTTCAAAAATCCATCGTCCAGAATGTCGAAACCTGTACTAAGGCTTGGATCTGGAGATAGGAAATCTGATATTCTGTTTAAAATTATTATTAAATTCTATATTCTGTCTAATGCAAGAAGTGAAGAACATGATAGATATAACTAAATAAATTTTAAGGTCTCAGTAGAGAAATTATGGTGAAAATTCAGTGAATATGTAAAATAGTTAACAAATCAAGTTCTATTACTGATAAAAAACAACTGATAGCAGATAGAAATAAAAATATCATTTTGAAATAAACATTCTAATTTCAGCATAATAGCAAGTTACAACTGAATCTGAAGATTTCTCAGATTTTACAGAAAGGAAAATTAAATATTATTCTATGGTACAATAATCCTACCAATACTATTGTATTTACATATACAAGTAGGGATACAAGGTAAAGCATAAAACTATAATAATATTAGTCAACTGATAAATCTTATTCACAAGAAATGAATTAGAAACCAGTTGGACTATAATCTATTCCATTAGATATAATAATTATTATTAGGGAAATAAAACAAAACCTGAGTATGTAAATACAAAAAATTCTTTCAGAATTTAATAACATTGAAATGTTGATATTTCTAAAATCAAAATAGAGATATTGGAGAAAAACTGAGAAATATCATAAATTTGAATTAGACCAAGAACATTTATCATCAAAGTGACTCTGTTTATAAGTATTATGCTCTGTCCTCAATTTTATTTTAATCGTACAACTCAGAACAAATAAATCTAGAACTGGAAATCTCAGAAATTATACAAATAGTGTATACATGTAAACATAACAGAAATTTGTAAATGTAAGAGTCTGGAAATTAGAATGAGAAAATTTAAAATATGGACAGAACTGTAATAGAGTTAATGATCTAATTGTACATATATGAATCGTACTTATATGAGTAGATCTTTAAAAAAAAAAACGGGAGACCATAACTAGTATATAAGGAGAAAGTCTGACATATACAAATTTACAGTTAGGTGTTACAAATTTTTTCAGGGCTCTTCCTCCTAAATGTACTAAATTGACATTTTAACAATTAGAAGAAATGCTTATACACAGAGTATTCAGAATTCATGTTCTGGACACAAATTCGATTTGATAACCAATAATGCTGGGAACCACTTTATGTTTCTACTCTCCAAATTGGAGGTGAAATTTGAGAAACTGGGGAGTGGGGAAAATAAACCCTGTATATTCAAGAACAAACATATAAGGGTTATTGTATTAACCTACCCATGAAAATCGAAGAGAATTTCTGAAATACTGAGCGAATAACAGTACCTGCGTTCATACAAATAGAATGAAATTAATAACAAGGTAAAACTAAAAAGGATCATTAATAATAACTCGAGTAAAATTGTAGAAACAGGAGAGTTCGATACCTTACAAAAACCGAAGAGATGGACGCCTGAATTCTTCTCTGTGGGAGAAAAAAAAATGCAGTCAACATTTCAATAAAAATTGTAAAAACAATAAACGAGGGTATAGATGTAAGAGCAGGTAAATCAAACAAAACCGGAAAAATTAAAACGATATTAAGAGTATAAATTTAAATTACTTTATGGGAATTGTTGATATGATAACCACGATTTCGGCATTAGAGTCAAACGAAAATGGGTATAGCACCTCAGGATGAATGGGAAAAAGGATTTCATTGTCAAAATCTTCATTCCCTTTCCTCGGCAACAATAGAGAAAAATATCAAAACGCTGAGTTAGGTGAAATAAAAATTATTGTTGAAACCGAAAAGATTATAAGCAAAAAGGAAGTGTATATCAAAGGGAATAATCAATAAATGATCGAAATCTAGAGTAAGAACTATGAATAAAAGACATCGTTCCTTGTATATAAATATACTGATATTTATTCTGTTACATAAAAGAAAAACAAACCAGGATAATGTCAACATAAATCTCTGCAAAGAGAATACAGCTAACCAAAGTATGGCGTACTGGTAATGTGAAGTCGATGTGGTTATGCAGAGAGGTAGACGTTGAGGTCTACACTAGAAAATTCTCCCTCGGCACTGGAATGATAGTCGCCAGAATAAATTGGGGCGAAGAAGATTTTTTTTACCAGGAAGAAAGCTCAACTTTAAAACAACACATCAAACCCTAATTCTCAAAAGAGATCAACCGTCCGATTGAAATTTGAATAGTCAGATGGTATCAAGATTTGAGAAATCGTGAAGTGGAAGTAAATCCATAAGAAATCTAGAGAGGGAGATCTAATACTGAAAAAAAAATTAATGAACCCAGTACACATTTAATTCGTCTCGGGATGAGCTGTAAGTTCGAAAATTATATCCTTCGATATAAAAAAATCAACTATTTACTTCGCCTACCAGTGTTTCCAGGTAAGAAATAAATAAATATATATAAGTGTCGGGTCAGGAGTACGAGAAATCAAATCTCAAAATACGAAATCACATCGAGAGTGTAAATGCTCAGTAAATACATAGTACATCAGGTAATGTAAAATAAATAACAAGTTTATCGATCCCAGCAACCTTACCAACTGGGTTGAGTTTCCAATATATATATATATATATATATATATCCAAAACAAAGTCTTATGTTGCAAACTATGGAGTAGAAAACCATTTAATGATTAGTCAAAATGATGAACCGAATTGAAGTGTTATTAAGGTATATATATAAAATCCTTGATAATTTAATACATACCTATAATAGATTTGATTTAAAATCGATATGTATATAGTTGATAAGTGGAAATATCCATAAATAAGAACTTCTTCGAAGACAATTTGAAGAGCCATATAATATTAACCATTCCATATAACTTTTATGCCTACGGTTGGCATATCAAAATCTTATAACCATATGTGAATAGGATAAAGCAAAGAAGCATTCGTACTAGGTTAACAGAGAAGCACGTTTGGAATGCTAAAGGTCCTTAGTGTAATAGAAACATAGGTGGTTAATACACCTAACAAATGGCATATAAATATTAAAATGTAAAATTTAATATAGAAGTGAAGGTAATGAATGAAGTTATATATATATTTCTATATATATATATATATATATATATATATATATATAGATGCAGAATGTCCAATGCTAGCTTGAGAGACAAATGAGTAGTACAATATATAATTATATTAACCCATCTCACAAGAGTTAACTGAGGTGAGATGAATAGTGGTTAATATCTTTGGTAAATTTAATATTGACTTTTGAAAATTTGGATAAGTCATGTAATGAATATTTTTCTGAATAGATATTAATTAGAGAGATAAAGGAACTTATACTAGAGAAAAAAAAAATTATGTTAATTAGAGTCATTACAAGAAACTATAAAAAAATCACAATTTCCCTTTAAAACAATGCAAAGTAAGAAACAGGGTTTTGTAGAAAATTTGACAGGGTTTGGCTTGTTTTTTGGGCTTTTTGATATGTTTCTATGGATAAATTTTTGAATTTATGAATGCAATTGTATTTTTAAAGGTCTTTCAAAGTGATAATAGGCCTGAATTCCAGAGAAATAGCTGTTATATGCAATTATAAGGAATCAAGGAGGTTTTTGAAGGTTTTGAACGGTTTGAACAACTTCCTTCTGATCTTTTGGAGTAACTGAGAGCTTCTCAACAATCTTCAATGGTTGTAGGTTGGAATTGGTAGGTTTTTGGCTTGAAAATGGTTTAAAATGTTTGTTTTTACAGTCGAGGTGGCTTATATACGGTTAATGCATAGAAAGAGGTAGGAAATGAATGCATTTCCTATGTTTATTATGCATATTAGGATACATTTACTCTGCAATGAATGATGGTCACATCAGGCGGGAAATGGTGTTGGTATTTGAAGGGTAGAAACCACAGGTGGTTTTTTCATTCATTTTGGGTGGTAAGCTGTTTTGGACTGATCAAATGCGATTGAATAGGAATGGGACACGTAGAGGAACGTGAAACTAAACATACCACCCATTTCGTGTAGAAACGAGATGGTGGATGTCGCACTAATTTATTTGTGATATTGGATTTTAGCCATCGAATCTTGGGGTTCAATTGTGAATGGCCCAGATCAATTGTGAAATTTGTGTCAAGATTTGGAGTGGGGTCGGGGTCTAATATAATTGGCGGGGATGTTTAAACTTTACAAATAAGTGTTTTAAACAAAGTTTAAAACCTTAGGTTTAAATAATATGTGGCGTGGTAATGTTTATGTATTATTTTAAACATTTGCCAATGTTTTGATCATACATATGGGCGTGGGATTAATATTATATAGTATTTCAAACTTTTCCAGTTGTTTAAAACTATAGGGGGTGGGATAAGCTCTGGTAGATATGTTTTTAAACTAGTGGGATAGGGCGGGTTTTAATATTTCACACATGGAGTATTTAAACATTGGTTTAAATGTAAAATATAGGGCTTGAGGGTTATCTAAATATAGGGATTTAATACTATACGGGAGGGAATAGTCTTAGGGAATTGATAAATAATTAGAAATTAATATGAACATAAAGGGATAATGTAATGAATAAAGACACATATTTAACTCTAAGTAAAGTGTAAAAAACATAGCTATGTCTTTGTTGCATTACTTCACACTTTAGACTTAGGATAGAATGCATTTCATGGGTTTTGAGTGTTTTGAAAGGAAAATCAAATTAGTTACTTAGAGTTTTACTTTTACTAAGTAAAAATGGGTTTTTACTTGGGAAAAAGCGATTATGATTATGACTGAAAGATAAATGTTGATGAATATGTTTTTTGTGTAGGAATTTGATATTTTTAACCAACCACTCATCGAACCTTGGGTCTGGTCCCAACATAAGTCAGAGAAATGCTCTGAGCCTCTTTGACTGATAGTTTAGAATACTGAATAATTGTAGGGGAGGGGAAATTAGTGATTTTTCCCGATGATGCTTTGTTACATGCTTGCACAACTGCTTTCTACCTACCCATCCTTATTTCTAAAATTTTTTACTTCATTTTCATGGGTGCATTTAGGCTTGCAACCCTAAATCAGTTTTTATTTTAAAGCATAAATCTATCTAAGTATAACCTTATTTCATGTGAGGGCTCAGATTAAACTGTTGAGCTCCTCGTTTATTCTCTATCTTATATACTAATTTTGTCAAGTTTAAACTGTTTTACATATCTTTATTCGTTATCTAAAACATGAAATTCAAAGCATAGATTAAACTGTTTAATTAATCATGGATTATGGCATTTATTGACAATCCGCACATAATCATTATTCTTCCAGTAAAATTAAATAGTAGTGGAATTTTGACTTGCTCACTTTCATGTCTTATTTTCATCTCTTTTTCTTTTGGGGTCAATTTTTTCTAAGTCCTTTGATTTTTCTTTTAGGACTTTTTACCCTCTTTTATTTTTTTATTATTTTTCTTTTTTGAAAATATGGAAAACAAATTGCAGAAAGCAAGTTATGTACATATTTACAAGACTATCAAAGTAAAGTAAAAAATTATGAACCCTATTATTATATGACCCTAACAGTGGCTGCACTTGGGGATGGTATTTCCTGGTGAAATGTCAAGAACTTTAAGACTAGCAGCCTCTGAAATTTGATTGTGATGACCCTGCAAGTGTCTTCTGATATCTACAATTATTCATACTTATGGTATTTACCTTTCAAATCTTAGAGCCTTCTCTCCGGGCTTCAACTTTGTTAGGAAAACATCCAATCCAATATAAAATCTTCAATGTATATGTACAATGATGAAATTAAATGAAACTAACTATTTGTTATCATAGGAGAGTAGTAGTGCTTCAACTTTCTTCCATTTACTACTCCTTATGACATCTCTGACCCCTCTATTTCTTTTAGAAAGAAAGAATTGTTACCTATGTAACCATAAATGACATAACGTCCTTTCCATAGAAAATCAAATTTTCCATGTTTACCTTTGTCTTCCCTTCTTGAATCCCATTTTAACACTTTATCTCCAATGTAAAAATTATCTTCTTTGCTTTTTTTATCAAAAAAATTCTTAATCTTACCTTGAATTACTTGATACTTAATATAAACTTCCTCCCTTGTTTGTTGCAAGTGAATATTTTGATCTGTCCTTCTTTGAATGTCATTTGTTTCAACTTGTAACTCTTGGATAATATTCATCACTCGTACTCCTAAGGAAGATGGAAAAACAACATCCATTACATAGACAAGCTGGTAAGGGGAGGTATCGATGGATCTTTTGGTAGTAAATCTATCTGCCCATAAGGCATTGACTAACTTCTTATTCCAAGTCTTTTTATTATCTTCAAGTAAATTTTTTATGATTTTTACGAGGCTCTTATTTGAAGATTCAGATAGGCCATTACCTTGAGGGTAATATGCAGTACAGTGGCCTAAGGTAGTATGGTATTTATGGCAAAATTAAATCATCCTTTTGGATTTGAATTCTGTTGCATTGTCAATATTTATCTTTTGGGGGTATCCAAATCTTGAAATAATGTTACTTTCAAGGAAAGAGATAATGACAGTATCTGTGGCTTGCCTGGAGGGTATGGCTTCAATCCACTTGGTAAAATAGTTAGTGGCTATCATAATCCACTTGTGTTGGGCTGATGATGGGGGGTGAATTTCTCCAATGATGTTGAGATCCCATTGTTGAAATGGAATTTCAGTAGAGATGGGTTTTAAGGGAAAGGGTAACAACTTTTTCTTACCCTCAAAGATTTGGCACTTCTGATAGGATGTTACATATATTTTTACATTAGCAAACAAAGTAGGCCAATAAAAACTAGCTCTCAGAATCTTGTTTGCAGTAGTTTTCCAGCAAAGATGTCGTCCACAATCACCTCCCTAAATTTTTTCTAATATTTTGTCAGCTTCTTCTTTTAACAAAAAATTTAATAAAATCCCACTATGATCTCTCCAAAAAAATACATTTTCTAAAATACAAAATCTTATTGACTTAAGTTTCAAGAATCTAGCTTTGGTTCTTGACAGTCCAGGAGGAGCTTGTAAGTTTAGTAATAAAAATATAATATCTGCATACCATGGTGAGTCTTAAAAGACTGCACTAATCTGTGGAGTTTCCATCTCTTCCTGATTATCTACTTTGGCAATAAAAATTATGTCTAGGGCATTACAATTTGATTCAGCCATGAGTCTAGCTAAACCTTGACCTTTTATTAACTTGGTGGGTTTTATCTCTATGTCATATTCGAAGATAGTGGCAATCCACTTACCTCTTCTTCCATCAAGACCATCCTGAGTAATAATGTCTTTTAGTACAACATTAGGGACATAGGAAATGATGTGAAAATAGAGGATGTAAACTCTAAAGTCTGTAATGGGCTTTACCAAAGCTAAGGCTTGTTTCTCCACAATATTATACTTCAAAGATGCATCTCTAAGTGTTCTTCTAAAGAAAGTTATGGGCTTCTCATAACCCTGGTCATTTTTCTATAGTAAAACTGCAGCAATGGTGTGTTCTGAAGAAAATGAAAAAATGATGAAGTCCTTTTTAAAAATAGGACTTATAAGGATTGGAGTTTTGGTTAAGGCCTATTTGATCGATTCAAATGAATGTTTGGCCTCAACTATCCATTTAAGAACTGAATCTTTTTTTAGCATGTTGTTTAATTCTCTAATTATCTCAGCTAAGTTGGATATAAATCTTCTCAAAAAGTTAATCTTACCTAGAAAGGCTTGTAACTCTTTTATGCTTCTTGGTGGATTGATGTTAAGAATTTCTTCTATCCTACCAAGATCTATTTTGATTCCTTATTTTGATATTATGTTTCCTATTAACTTGCCTTCTTCTAATCCAAAAAATGTTTTCTTAGGATTTAATGAGATGCCAAACATTTTGCATTTTATAAAAAATTGTCTGAGATGCTCCAAGTGTTCATAATCAATTTTAGAAAATACAGTTATTTCATCTAAGAAAATTACTAAGAATTCACATTTCCTTTGCAAAAGCTTTATCCGTAGCTCTTCGAAAATTTTCCCCTACATTCATTAAACCAAAAGACATCTTTACATACATAAAAGTGCCCCAAGGAGTAGTAAAATTTGTTTTGGGTTGATCCTATGGTTGGACTAAGATCTGGTTGTATCCTAAAAAACCATCTAATAGTGAAATCCTAGAAGAACCAACTACCCTTTGTAAGATGTGATCCATTTTTGGTAAAGGGTAATTATATTTTAAGGATACTTTATTTAGATTCCTAAAGTCGACACATAATCTAATCTCTCCTGTTTTATTTCTTGTTGCAACTAGGTTAGAAACCCAATTAGAATACCTGATTGGTGCAATGATCTGTGCATCATACATTCCTTTCACTTCCTTTTCTATCAAAGGCATCAACACAGGGTTGATCCTTCTTAACTTTTGTCTTAAGGAATTTTTATCTTATTTTACAGGGATTTCGTGTTGAATTATGTTGGTGTCATAGGATTTAAGGTCCTCATAACTCCAAGCAAAAACATCTTGGAATTCCTTAAAAAGAGCAATATATTTTTCCTTTTCCTGTTGAGTTAAAGCTTCTGAAAGTTTAATCATTTTAGGCTTTAACTCTGTACCAATATTTCATTCCTCAATATCAGATCTAACTGGCTCCATTTTGGGTTTTCTAGCAACATCATTTGAGTCAAATAGATCTTCTAAAGGAGTTAAACCTTTGGGTAAGAAATTTTCTTTGAGGTTTAATATTTCAGATTCTTCATCAATTATCTCATCAATTTCTACTCTTTCTAGTTTATCTATATCTGATTGACTAAATCTAGTGGGTTTAGCAAACTTTACTTTATCTACATTTACATTATTTACATCAATTTCAACATATAAATCTTGATCTATGGTACAATTAGTGTTTATTTTATAGTTTTGAAATTCTCCTTCATTATTCAGAAAATGATAAATTTGTTGGTCTTGTGAGAAAATTTGCCAATATTTGAGGTTTTATGGAATTATTGGCCTGTATTTTAGTTCTGAAGTATACATATGATTGTGCTGAAAAGGTAATTTACAAGTACTGGAAAAATTTTCCAAAGAGTGTGCTTGTAAGTTTTGCCTTCTTGGTATTGTAGAGAAATTACATTCAAGTAAATCATTAATCAGATCTAGTATATTTTCTCTATATCGGCCAAGTCTATGACTGTAAACTGAATATTTTCCTTTAATTTGTTTAACAATCAACTCATAATATCCCATTATTGCTATTATTTTACCTCCTAAGTTTCTAATTATCTGGAGTCCTAGAATGAGGGCTTCATACTCAGCCATGTTATTGGTACATTTGAAATTCAGTCTGAAAGCATGGCCCTTTGCATGATTTTTCTCTACATTAGTTATCCATACTCCTGCTCCTACTCCTAAATTGTTCACTGAACCATCAAAATCTAAATTCCATAAATATTCATGAAAGATTTTATCATTTTCTAGTGTTTTCTTTTATTCTCTTAGTTTAGTTTTGATTTCATTATCAATTTCAACATTACATAGGATGAAAGAATATAGGTCAGTAGGTGTGGTATAAATTGAATAATTTATAGACCTTTCAACACTGCTTACCATATATTTCATTAAGGTTTCCCTATATAATTTGTTAGGTTGACCAAAAAATGATATAGTAGCATAAGACATGTCCAATTGTAGAGATCCCTGTAAATTTTCTCCCCATGATCGAGATAATAACATTCCATATTTAGGTGGGATATTAGCTACTAAAATGTCCATTAATATTCTCTTAGCAGGATATTGAACTAAAGTTACACACAAATATTTGATTAAACCTAGGCATTTTACCTTGCTTGAGAAAATGAGAATAAATTGTTATAAGGCCTTGGGATGTCTAAGTTCAGGGTTTCCATTATATATTTGGGCATTATATTATGTGACGCTCCTGAATCTAGCATTGCATTGTGTAGGATTTGATCATGAATAGTTAAACTAATGTAAAATGGAGGAACTACTCCATCTAAAAGCTTTCCATTCACATCTGGGCCAAAAATCAACTCTGGCTGATCATCATTCAAATTTATAGAAACTTATCCATCATTTATGTTTAATGTTTCAGTTATGGTTCATTTATACAAGTCATGTTTTACTAATTCTATCAGTGGAATTGGTATTTTTAGTTTTGCAATTTCAGATTATATGTTGAATGAAGGTTGTGATTTACTTATTTGAATCAATTCTTCTTTAGTAACTGTAATTTGTGTTGGTTTATCTTGTTTTTCCACAGCTATGTTTTCATTTTGAGTTCGAGTTTCTTGGGTCTTATTTGTTTTTATTTTCTTTTCAGGAAAGGTTTGTGAAGCAGTAGAGGTTTTTTTAGATTTTGAGTTGTGCAAAGTTGTTTTTGCAGTGGCATCTTTTGGATATGCTGATTTAGGATCAGGATTGAGTATCTTAGCATCTAAGGTTGTTGTTTTATCAAAATTAGGTGCTTTTGGAGCAATATATTTTTTTTAATCCTTTACTTCTTTAGCAATTTCATTAGTTATATCCACAATCTTAGGGCTTGAAAATTTTTGGGAGAGTTTGAGTTTTGCTTATTTTCCCTAGGGAGAATTTGTAGAACCTTTGTTTCAAGAGCTTCTACTATTTTCTTATTTGGTGTTTGAGATGTTTTCTTAGTATAAGACTCATTATTTTTCTTACTTCTTAGGTTATACTAACTGTGTACTTCGTTAATGGCAAATTCATAACCCTGTTTGTAATAAAAGGATTCCCCTGAATCTAATTGGAGTTTTTGAAGTTAAAATAACTCCTAATCTTACTGTGTAAGAAAGTTAGTGTTATTGTCATCTATTCCCATTAAATTTATGGTATCCTCATCATCATCATTATTTTGAGAATTTTCAACATATTTTTCCTGAAAGGGAGGTCTTATTATTTGGTCTGGGCTGAGTCTTTTGCTTTTCCTGAATTTGTGTTTTTTCTAAAATTGGGATTTCTAATTTGTTTTTGATTATCCCATTGGGGTCTTATTTCTATGTTATCTAACCTATCCATCATCCTCTCTAAGGTCTTAGCTAGCATATCTATTTTGTGTCTGAACTAGAGGCTTCTTCTTTCATGGTAACTCTCCTCTCATTTCTTAATCTTGCGTTTTTAGCTAGAATGTTTACTCCTACACCTACTGCATCTATTTGCATTCTTTCCAATGTTTCTACATTCCTTTCTCTTAACTGATATGCCATTTCTGTGTCAAATCCATCTAGGAATTTGAGCAAGACAAAGTCAGGAGTGGGTTTTAGATTTGCAGGAATTGAATTGTAAACACTATTATATCTAGTGTAGTAGTCTTGTACAGATTCATTTGGAGCTCTTTTCATTGCATCAAATTCAGATAATATTTATAGGGGGTTTTTCTTCTTTTCCAATTTATTTAAAAAAAATCTATGAAAAACAGCTAAATCAGCTACACTACCAGCTGCAATACTTTTAAACCATTTCTTGACTTCTCCTATTAAGCTTTGTGCAAAAAACCTCATTTGAACATCTGATTCATCTATTTCATGGAGTTCAAAGTAATTTGTATTTTTGTTATGTACTACTGAGCATTATACTATGTAGTAGTATCAAACTGTGATATCTTACTTTGGTAATATTGGGGCATGTCAGGAAGTTGTCTTGGAAGAATAAGGGGAGCATATCTAGTAGCCATAGCTTGAATTCTAGCTTGGCTAGGAGGTAAAGTAGAAGTACCTGGAGCTGAATTGGAAGTAGTGGCTGATGAAACTGAATTATAAAGTGTTGAAATAGAAAAAAAAATTGAATAAATAAGGGTTGAAGTTGAGGTACTCAGAAGTGAAACTGGAATATATATGGAACTACTTGGAAAATTAGTGGTGGAACTAGTGGATGAAGTGGATGTAGGAAATAAATTTGTAGGTTGTAATGGTAATCTTGGAATAAATGGATATGTGGATTGAATGGTAGTAGAAACTATAGATGATGTGATGGTTTCTAAATGAGGAATAGAAGGTCTGGATGTGTATGATAAAATTTTAGCTAATTCTATGGCTTCATCAATTTCTTTTAGAATAGTGGCCTTAATCTCCTCAAGTCTGTCTTGTTGTTTAATTTTATTTAATTCAGAATTAGCTGTAATAATTTTTTTTTTCTTCCAAAAATGAAATAAAAACAGGGTCTAAACCAACAATACTTAAATTACTTTTAGATTTTATTCTAAACAAATAATTTTCAAATTTAAAATCAAACTCTATATCCTGTAAACTCACCAATTCCTGTGGTAATGAATTCACTCTATTAAATGAAAATTTAACATCTAAATCCTCTATCTATTTTTTCTTTTTCCCAATTATGTCTGGGTTTTCCACTATAACAGCAGGTTTAGGATCCGAATTAGACCTTGTATAATAAAATTTCCTAGAAGCCAGAATTACAATTCTTTATACTCACAACTAGTTAAACAATATTTAAAGGAAAAAATATGATAAAAATTATTTCCTTTAATGTTTATTTAACAACTAAGGACTGGTTAGATCCCCAGTATGGTCGCTAGTATGTTATCACTCCAATAATTCTCTAGTTCTGAGATTTTTGGACTTTAGTTGAGAAAACTAGAGGTAACGATAGACCAACTTTTAAACTCTAGGATCTAGCCTTCCTAGGGTTCAGGGAGGGCTCTCTCAATGAAATTTAACTTTTTTTTGTTTTGTAAAATATTAGGCTAGTTATGATTGTGCAATTGGTTTTGTTTTGATTGGTTTGGTGGGGAAAATCACTAAAAGATATGGATAGTGGGAAATCTATTTGTCCATTGGGCTAAGGAGTCAAAATTCAAGCAGAAAGAACTAGGATCAAGGCCAAAAAGTCAATTTTTTTCAAGGCAAGATAGATAACCCTTGGAGATCTTGGAAAGTCATTTTGTGAGATGGTATGATCGGGATAAAGAGAAATGAAGGGTTGTTTGATCCGAAAAAGATAAGTAGTAGGCTTATTTCAAATGAAAGAGGGAGAAATTAAGGGTTCCCTACTCTGGAAATCAGAATAAAACATGGAAATGACAAACAGTAAAGATAGGGTGCTTTTAACAAATACTGAAGTAATAATCCTCTTCATTCATTCAAATTTAGAACACACAATGGAATGCATGTAACAAAGAAAGGTAGAAAATGACAATTAGGAAATACTTCACTCCAAATAGCTCATCACATGAATCTTGAAATATGATGTTAGCTGATCTCATCCAGTCTGCTACTCGAAAGTTGAACACAAAACCCTTCAAGTCCACAAAAATGACTATAGAAATCTTCAACAATTTATTCCACAATAATAATTCTAAAGATGAAGTATTTATACATAATTGTTTACAAAATATCCTAGAATACTTCTAGGAATTATGTAAGGGAAATAAAAATATCTTTACAATAATAATAGAGACAGCTACTTAACAAATTAGCAGGTTGTCCTATCTATCTAGAAGAAATAGAAACTGATTGAGGATAAGAAGCAGTTGGCTGCCTTGGTGTCTTTCTTGCTGGCTTTGGATATTTCAAGTCTGTTTAGAAATATGAATTTCTTTAACTGATACTCTTTCACTGATTCTCTTTAACCTTTGATACTATTTCAACTCTGTAAAATATCTTTACTATTGTAAAAATCTGTTTGACTGCAATTTCAGCAAACCGTTTTCACTGTTACCGTTCTCCCTTTTTAATTTTTATAGTAAATTTGTTAATGACTCCCAAACTTCATCACTTGGAATTTGTATTTTCTTCATCTTCCTGAAATTTTCATCTACTTCTGTGTACCTAGAAAAATTTGGTTTGATGAAAAACAAGTTTTTTATTTCATGTTGTAAATATAATCAGTCCTCAAAACTTCTAAGTAGGACTTTGCCTGTTGGAATGCCTTGTCCACTACCTGGTTTTTCAACTTGATCCTTGGCATATTCTCTAATATTTTTATTGTAGTCCTCCGGAGGCATTAATTTTTCATTTATTACCAAAATATTAGGGAAACTTCTTTACCTTAAGTTCTCAAATTTGACCAAAAACTTAGTTATGGCGGTGTTCATATTCTCACATTTTTCCTCAAGTTGCTTCATCAGGTTCTTTTTGCTGATAAATTTCCTTATCTCAAGGATAGTTTCAATTATGTCAGTGATTTCAAGTTATTCTCTCTCTTGCCTATTCTTGTTGTTAAGGAACTTGATTAATTCTGCTGCTTGTTTTGGTTTTTTATCCAGTTCCTCCTTAGTCTTCTGAATCTCTTCTAATGCTACTTTGAGTAAATTTCTCTGCTCAAAAATCACTTAGAGATTGGGCATAGAGGCTTTAGGATACCTTTCAAAGGATTTCTGGCTTAATTTAGAGTTTCAAAATTTTATAGAAACTAAAAAAACTCACAATTTCCCTTTAAAACAATGCACAACAAGAAACAGGGTTTTGCAAAAAATTTGATAGAGTATGGCTTTTTTTTTGAGCTTTTTGATATGTTTCTATTGATCAATTATTTAATTTATGACTTGAATTATCTTTTTAAAGGTCTTTCAAATTGATAACAGGTCTAAATTCCGAGAAAGACCTGTTATACGCAGGTATAATGTTTTGAGGAGGTTTCTGAAGGCCTTGAATGGTTTGAAGAACTTCCTTTGATCTTTGGAGTAATTCAGAGCTTCTCAGCAATATTCAATGACTATAGGTCGAAATTGGTAGGATTTTGGCTCGAAAATGGTGTAAATGTTTGTTTTTATAGTCGAGGTGGCTTATACAGGGTTAATGCACAGAAAGAGGTAGGAAATGAATGCATTTCCTATGTTTATTAGGCATATTAGGTTACATTTACTTTGCAATGAATGATGGTCACATCGGGTGGGAAATTATTTTAGCATTTTAAGGGGAGAAATTGTAGGTGGTTTTCGTGTTCAGTTTGGCTGGTAAGTTGTTTTGGACTGATCGAATGTGATCGAATAGGAATGGGACACGTAGAAGAGGGGGGAAGTCAACATACCACCCATTTCGCGTAGAAACAAGATGGTGGATGCCGTGCTAATTTATTTGCGACATTGGTTTTTAGCCATCGGATCATGGGGTTTGATTGAAAATGACCCAATTCAATTATGAAAGCTGTGTCAAGATTTGGAGTGGGGTCGGGGTCTAATATAATTGGCAGGGATGTTTAAACTTTAGAAATAAGCATTTTAAACAAATTTTAAAACCTTAGGTTTAAATAATATGCGGCGTGGTATGTATTATTTATTATTTTAAATATTTTCCAATGTTTTGATCATACATATGGGCGCGAGATTAATATTATATAGTTTTTCAACCTTTGATAGTTGTTTAAAACTATACGGGGTGGGATAAGCTCTTATAGATATGTTTTTAAACCAATGGATAGGGTGGACTTTAATATTTCGCACATGGGGTATTTAAACATTTGTTAAATATAAAATAGAGGGTTTGAGGGTTATTTAAATATAAGGGTTTAATACTATACGGGAGGGAATAGTCTTAGGGAATTAATAAATAAATTAGAAATTAATATGAACATAAAGGGATAATGTAATGAATAAAAACACATATTTCACTCTAAGTAAAGTCTAAAAAACATAGCTATGTCTTCGCTTTATTACTTCACAATTTATACTTAGGATAAAAGGCATTTCATGGGTTTTGAGTGTTTTGAAAGGAAAATGAAACTAGTTACTTAGGGTTTTACTTTTACTAAGTAAAAATGGGTTTTTACTTAGGAAAAATGGATTATGATTATGAATGAAAGATAAATGTTGATAAATATTTGTTTTTTGTTGGGATTCAATATTTTTAATGAATCACTCATCAAGCCTTGGGTCGAGTCCTAACATAAGTTAGAGAAATGCTCTGAGCCTCTTTGACTGATAGTTGAGAATACTGAATAATTGTAGGGGAGGGGAAATTAATGATTTTTGCCTGATGATTCTTTGTTACATGCTTACACAACTGCTTTCTACCTACCCATTTTTATTTCTAACATTTTTCACTTCATTTTCATGGGTGCATTTAGGCTTGCATCCCTAAATCAGTTTTTATTTTAAAGCATAAATCTATCTAAGTCTAACCTTATTTCATCTGAGGGCTCAGATTAAATTGTTGAGATCCTCATTTATTTTCTATCTTATATACTGATTTTTTCATGTTTAAAATGTTTGACATATCTTTATTCTCTATCTAAAACATGAAATTCAAAGCATGAAAAGTTAAGATTAAAGTGTTTAACTAATAATGGATTATGGCATTTATTGAAAATCTACGCATAATCATTATTCTTGCAGTAAAAGTAAATAGTAGTGGCATTTTGACTTGCTCACTTTCATGTCTTACTTTCATATCTTTTTCTTTTGGGGTATATTTTTTCTAAGTCCTTTGATCTTTTTTTTAGGACTTTTTACCCTCTTATTTTTTATTATTTTTCATTTTTCAAAATATGGAAAATAACTTGTAGAAATCAAGGTATGTACATATTTACAAGAATATCAAAGTCAATTAAAAAATTATGAACCCTATTATTATAGGACCTTAACACTAGGAATGTATATTAAGCCACTCTTGTTCATGGGCTATCCACCCAAAATACTAGCTTGAATGCATATATACTCAAGCATAAGATTGAGCAGTACAATTACCACTCTGAAAATCTTGAATAAACATGTTGGAAATGAATTCCATGTTGGCTCAAAAATGGAGGGTTTCGAGATGCCATTCACAAGGATGCAACAGTCAACTTTACTCAAGCTCAAAGTATGGTTAAGAATGCTTCTTTCAAGGAAGAAGAAATGTTTAGTCGTTAACACTTAGGACAGTCTAGAGGTTGTTCTTTAAACCTATACTCCATAACTTAGATAAGAAGTAAAAAACCAATGATATGTGAATTTGAGTGAGCCCTAATCCTCAATATGGCAAAGGCAAAAACTATCACCTTTCAATCCAACCACAATGAAATACCGATGCTAATCAATCCAATTCCATTGTTGAATGAAGAATGCAATGGAAGAATAATACTTGAATTTCTAATGTGTTTAATGGGTTAAGTATTACTCCCAAGAAACCCAAGCTTATAGATATTCCAAAGCAAGATGAACACACCATCTTGGTATATTATTTTCAAGAAATTGGTGAACACCAATGAATGAGGAAAGCCCTCAAGTCTCTTTCCTTGTCCTTTCTATCTGAAATAACTCTATACAAGAATTGTTAGCCTCATCAAAATTCCTTGAAGCCTATCACCCAAATGTAAGGGTTGAGAGCTCAAGCTAACCACTAGAATAGATTCTTAGGGATGATATATTTATCAATGAATATTACAAATGTTACTTTTATCTGTTTTTTGAAGAATAAGATCACTTAGAATTATTTATTAATTGCTGAAAATTAATCTATGAAATTTTTTACTAACACAATATGAGACAACCTACCCCTATGCAAGCGTGCCTAAGGCCCCTGTCCTTATATACCAAGGAGAGACCTGACAAGGTTCTCTTCACCGAACAAATTTCATGTTATCTTAAAGGTGAAGGCCATTTTCCCTACCCTCATAGCTAATGTATCACAACTAGGAGTTTGTTAAGGACATCCCCTAAAGAGTGTCTTTATTACAAGATGTAAAATTTATCATTAACATAATCATCATTTTTTTTCCACACATTCATTCATCCATACAACTTCCAATCATTATCCAATCACTAGCACTCATCCATACAACTACCAATAATTTTCTATTCATCATAATTAGATTAATGCATTCATCCATACAACCACTAAATGATTATCCAATAATGACGTTAGAGGATCTAGTTAATCCTGCGAATTAATTCCCCCATATAGTGGATATTGTGTTGAAAAAAATGCTCAAATTCATAATAGTGGATATTATGTAAGAATTTCTAAAATTGGAAGTAATAAGCAGAGTCATCCATCAAAAAATTCATCTCTCTTCCTTCTCACCTTGAAAGTTTCAACAACTCGTGCGCTAATTGAAATAACAATAAATGTAAAAGATATAATAAAAATTTAATCTATAAAGCTCCCTATGAATACAAAGGGAAAATCAACCTACCTACCCCAACTAAGATACATGCTGATTGAATAGGAAAGATGAGATCACCAATGGAGTTGAGCCAACAACTTGTTTAATGTAGGCGATTGAATCATGCATTTAATTCTTGGGTAAACATTCACATGAAGGGATAAATTGTAGAATTAATGGATAATACATACATTCCACTTATAAAAACTACCGCAAAAGGTCCAAAAATACTAATTAAGGCCTTAACTTAAACGACTCGAAATATTACCAAAAATGATCAATGAAAACATGAGTGGTGTGTGTGAACAACATAAATAAAAAGTTAAGATACATTTCCCTAAGATTCCTTTGTCATTATTGTATAAAAACATGTTTTCCTTCCCCTTTATTCTTGCAAGTGAATGCATCGTAGGTATTTTTTTGTCCCAGAATAGGAGAAGCCTCCTCAATTATCGAATTCATGGAGTGGATTTTTCCTTGACCCAGAACCTCAAAGAAACCAATCATTGAATCTAACATTGGGATGGGATTGTGAAGATAACAACCCCTTCATTCCTTTTCAATATTGGCACCAAGTATCAACAATCAATCAGAATAGAATTTAAGCTTCCCCGTTTTACATTACTTGATATCAGTGTCATAAAAATATATATATATCAAGATTAAAATCAGTAACGTAATTTTCCAAAGTTGGGGTAATGTTAATGAGAACCTTAGTCACAAGTTACAACTTCTAGGAGATTCCGAAAAAAAAATTTAGTCAACTATTACATTATGAAAAACATGATTTTCTCATAATTCAACACCATTTTCCAGCATTTGAGAAATAATGTTAACCATAATATTCAACCTAATATAGACTTCTGATCTTATTAACGACCGTACCCTTATCATAAAAATCATACAAAGGTTTGCTAACTATGTTTGATAATGGCCACTCTTTTTCTTCTTATTTACATCCTATGGTTGATTCCTCGCTATCATTATTTTAGTTTTGATCATCATCCACATTAAAAAAAATTATTAGATATAAAAAATGGGGGTTGATTCTGAAATCATATTGGGTCAATGAAATGGGAGCTTTATTCATCTCTTCACATTCATTGGCTTCATTTAGTTGTGCTTGAGATGATTCCTCAATCATGTCACAAGAGAGATACCACCCATTGGCTTAATGCTAAATGTAAGGGAATCCAGAAATTAAAATTTTAAATATATAACCCCCTTTGCACTAAAATAAGACATATGATTCTTCCAATCCCCCTTTGGATTAAAGAGAGCTCTCTTTTCAGTCTCCTTCTTATTACCATTTAGACAACCATCAAGTACCCCGTGAATATGGCCCTCATTGACACATTCAACATATCCCTCTATTGACGACTATGTCTCAAGTAAATAGCATGTAAGAGTAAGGTTGTTAAAATTTACATCAGAATTATATGGTATATGTGGTGCTGCCGAGGAGGTTAAAAATTGATCTTTGTGCTCAATCATGTCTTCATCATAATGCTCATTTTGGTAAAATGCCTATAGAATATTAAAATTTAAGGGTGGGAAGCCTTGACTCTTGTGCACATTCATCGTCATTCTCAGCAAGGATAGTAGTTTCATGGTCCTAAAGTACTCATCAAGCTTGTAGCTATTTGGATCTATAAAAATATCTTCTAAAGCAACACCACCTTTAAAAGAACATGCTTGGGCAAAATTTCAGTTTCTTTAAAATTCTTGAATGTCTTTCATGAGAAGAATATTTTAGCCCTTCATTTCATTCATTATTTTCCCCAAGTCAATTTCATGAACTTCTGAAGGAGAAGAAGGTGCTACAACTTCATCTTATTCAAGAACACCATCATTCTCACGAAAATAGCATATATGTGCAGTAAGTTAATTTTTTTGAGATACTTGAATCTCCTCCTCAGAAAGAGAATTTGGCCCTCGAGTTCATGCATCATCTGTATTTACTCAAAATAATGAATCTCATTATTGATAAAATGAAATTGAGTTGTTGTCTCCTCACATCAATCCCCCATGGGCTCTTCTTGGTTAGGAATGGATGAACCCTCACAAACCATTTTTAATGGGTCCTGATTCCAACAATTTCTGAGTTACCATATGATAATTCCTTGCCTTAATTCTACTTTTTTTCTCACCACAAGTAGTAGGACATTCCATTAAACACAACAAAGGATTTATTCCTTGGTGGAGTTGACACACAATATTTAGCTATTTTTCCTGTTAGGGTCCTATAATAATAGGATTCATAATTTTGAATTGACAATGATTAGTCTTGTATTATGTGCATACTTTTCTTTTTGCAAATTTCTTTCCCATTTTAAAAAAAATGTAAAAAGGGTAAAAGTCCTAAATAAAATCAAAGGACTAAAAGAAAAATACAAAAAATAAAATAAAATATGAACCCCACCAAAAAAAGAAATGAAATAGATCATGAAAGTGATGCAAATTCAAATTCCACTACTTTTTACTTTACTTTGCAAAATAATTTTGTGTGCAACTTGTCAAAAATGCCACAATCCATGATAGTCAAACAACTTAATCTTGATTATTCATGTTGATAGATAGAGAATAAAGATCTAGCCAAACTGTTTAATCTTGGTAGATCAGTAGTTAGGTAGAGAATAATAATGAACTCAACAATTTAATCTGAGCCATTGGAAGTAATAAGGTTAGAATTAGATAGTTTTCTATTAAAAGAAAATGAAAAGGGTCTGCAAGCTCAAATGCACCCAAATGAATGAAGAAAAAATGTTAGGGTACATAATGGGTAGGGAGAAGAAGTTTTCACAAGGCATGGATATCATAAAGTGATCATTTCATATTTACTAATTACCTTCTAAGCTCATTCCCCTTGTAAAAATACCGTTTCCCCTTCATTTTAACCCTTTTCGTTTACTTCACTCTTTTTCCCTTAGAAAAACTCCTTTTCCTTAGTTAAAAAGCATATTATATTTGGAAAATTAAAAGTCCCTTTACTAATTTCCCTTTATTTAAAAAACCCCCAAAATAGATTTATCCTACGTATTTATTTAAAATCAGGTATTGGGTCCCACTACAAAACATCCCTCCCCGATATAAGTTTTTACATTAAAATCTTAGTGTATAATCCCACACATATTCATTTAACCTCCCATGTACTAATCCCATGTTTAATTTTATTATATTAAATCCCATATACCTTTAACATGTATTATATTAATTCCCCGTTTAAATATATCTCTCCAACCCCCTAGGATTAATTTAATATATAGTTTTAATCATACCATCTTTTGAGCTTCCGATGTGCGCTAATTTTCCATCGCGTCTCCTCGCTAAGGATGGGGACACCGTATTCCCCGTCGCTTCCCTGCACGCCTCATCGTCCGCTGAGATTTGTGGTCAGGCACAATATGGTAGGTCTCAGGGGGAAGAGAAGGTTCTTCCCCCTTACAAAACGACATTCCTGCGGATGGGGTCAACTCTAGCCAAACACCCACTTACACAAACGCTCTGAATATGGAAGTTATTCGCAAGTCTGAAGGTAAAGCTGATAAGTCTGACCAGCAGAAAGAGGTACAGACAGATGATTCCGGAAAAAAGGAAACGCCCCAGGCATAATCGTCTACATGCAAGCCAATCGCAGCAGGAAGGCCAAAAATAGACTTGCCCAGCCATCGAATCAATGGAAGAATTCAGTACATGAAGGACCATGCCCTAATCGGTAAATTCATAGGTTTCTGGCCTACGGAAAAAGCTCTGCAAGGATGGATAGCCGCCAAGTGGAAGCCCAAAGGGCAGGTTGACCTCCAACTTGGCCCCAAAGGCTTTTTTAGTGCCATCTTCACTTGCATTGAGGATAGAAACAGAGTCCTGGATGAAGGACCATACTTCTTCAACTCAGCTGGCCTCTACCTAAGAGACTGGGTTGAAAGATTCAACCCCGACAAGGAGGACTTCAGTTGGGCCCCTGTCTGGATTCGACTTTATTCGCTCCCCCTGGAATACTAGGATGAGGATTCACTCAAAGACATTGCCAAGGGTTTAGGGGAGTTCATCAAGATCGCGGAGGAAACCAAGCTGTGCCGTTACACCTCTTACGCCCGCATCTGTGTCTACATGCACTTGGACCAAGCCCTTCCTGACTCGGTAAGTCTCTTTCACGATGAATATGAATGGATTCAGCCTCTGGATTTTGAGCATGTTCCCTTCCGATGCCGCAAATGTCACGTTCATGGTCACCTATTTAGGGATTGCCCGCTTAATGCCAAGCCTCAAAACCCCAATCCTCCTGATAACTCTGATCCGGAAGGTTTCACAAAGGTCTCCAATTGTCGAAGATCCCATAAGAAACCCTCCATTGGGAAAAAACCCTCGGTCCAAACCTCTTCCACTCCCTCCACCAGTAATAGCTTTGAAGTTCTTGCCTCTAACCCAGAGAACCTTCCCCCAGCCGATCATCCTACTTCCCACTCGACCAAAATCACTCCATCCTCACCTCCACCCAGCTCCATGCCCTCTCCCAAGGCTTCGATGGGCCAAGGTCTCTCAGCAGATGAAACCCCCGTTGACCCAGATTGGAAGCCAAACGGAATGGATGTGGATTGCATCCCATCCCTGAACTCAGAAGGCAGCAGTCAAGCTCAAAATATGGAGGTCGAACCAGAGAGTATAGACCTCATGGGGCTGGATATTCTGGAACTGGAACTAGCTTGCAAAAGAAAGGAATTTGACAAGATTCCAGACCAACAGTTAGATCGACTGGAAGTCATCATCTCCAGAGCTTTTCAACAAAAAGAGCTAGGAATACAGCCAGGCAGCCGATGGGATGGTAGTCAATCTAACAAGGACTCCAAAAAACGAGGCCGGAAAACTGATTTGGAGCGCACTATCACAGTTGGGAAACTCCTGGTTGATTCAGGAAGATATGCCAAGTTGACAAAGTATTACAAGCCCCTCCCCCACAGTGATCTATGAAGCTCACCTCATGGAATGTCAGGGGACTTAACAGTCCTGGGAAACTAATAATGATCAGAAATATGTTAAAGATGGAAAAGCCAAATATTCTCTTTTTACAGGAAACCAAATGTAACAGCAGCACTCTAGGCAAAATTCTCTCGAGCGCTTGGCCTGATTGTCACTCTGTGGCAGTTGACACATCGGGAGCTTCTGGTGGGCTTGCCATTTCCTGGAATAACCAAGACATCTCGCTTTATGATTTTCATGCAGCCCACCATCTCATTCAAGCAACCTTTCACATCATAGGTACCAATGTTCATGGTCATCTCTCTAATGTTTACTTCCCTCAGGAAGCGGGCAAGAAAATGGCACTTCTAGACACATTGGAGGTGTTAAACAATGCCCGAACCCACCCTCTGTGGATTCTGGGTGGTGATTTCAATATGATTACCAACCTAGGGGAGAAAATGGGAGGCAGAGCTAAGCTAGATCCAGAAAGTTTCCACTTCAAGGACTTCATTCAAAACAATATGCTAATATATCTCCAGTACAGCAATGGCATTCACACCTGGAATAATTGCAGAACGGGTCGCCAACACATAACCTCCAAACTGGACCGATTCCTAATTTCTGATAATGCGGTGCATCTAGGGGGGGATATCTCTGCCTCAATTCTGCCAAGCAGTGGTTCGGACCATTGGCCCATCTCCTTACAATGGCAGCGACTCGGGGACTCCAGGAAACGCCCCTTTCACTTTGAGGCATTCTGGCTGACCCATCCCGCCTTCAAGGATCTCATCAGTGCTTGGTGGAGGACCTTAACACCGCCTGAAGGGTCAAAGATGTATCAATTCCAGTACAAGCTCAAGTGCCTAAAACACCACATCAAGCAATGGAATCACAATACGTTTGGTAATATCTTCTAGGTGCAACAAGCCCTCATTACAGAAATGAAGACTCTACAGCAACAGATCATTACGAATGGTTACACGGAAGAACTTATGGCTCGGGAGACGCAACTCAAAGCCCAACTGGATGATCGATCAAAACAAGAGGAAATACTTTGGTGGAAAAAATCCAGGGTTAGATGGCTGAAGGAAGGTGAAAGAAATACAAAATTCTTTCACCGAACTACAATACAAAGACGCATGCACAACTCAATCACAGCCATAAAGAATCAAACAGGGGAAAAAGTAGAAGCACAGGCAGAGATAGAGCAGGCGTTCCTAGAACACTTCCAGACGGTGCATAAAGAACCTCACGGGGACAGAAGTCTTGCAATCAACCAAATCCTGCAAAACATTCCTAAAATTATCACTGATGAGCATAATCAGCTGCTCTTGCGCCCATTCTCCAGGCAGGAAGTGGATGTCGCCATGAAGCAGCTCAGAGACGGAAAAGCTCCAGGGCCGGATGGGTTCACTACCACTTTCTACCATCAGTTCTGGGATCTCATTGGTGAGGAAGTTTGGATGGTGGTTGAAGAATCCCGGGCCATGCATTGGCTTCTCCCTTCTTTAAACACAACATTCATTGCTCTCATTCCAAAAGAAGAAGAGGCCATCACTCCGGACAAATACAGACCCATTGCTCTATGCAATGTGATCTATAAAGTCATCTCAAAAGTCATTGCCAACCGTTTAAAACCGCTCTTGCCTCTTCTTATCTCTCCAGAGCAGTCCGGATATGTTGAAGGCAGGCAGATCCTGGATGGCATCATTCATACTCATGAGATCATCCATTCGTTAAAGCAGAACAAACAAGCAGGTATGATTCTTAAAATCGATCTTTCCAAAGAATTTGATAAACTAAGCTGGACCTACATTCAAAAAATGCTTCTGGCCTTTGGCTTTTCCCCCACCTGGGTTCGTTGGATCCACAGCCTCATCTCCTCCTCATTCTTCTCCATCCTTATTAACGGAACTCCCTCCCGCACCTTCACCCCTTCTCGTGGCATTCGTCAAGGAGACCCCCTATCCCCTTTTCTTTTTGTTCTGATGGCGGAAGGTTTGGGGCGCCTCCTCTCCTCTGCCTTAAGCTCACAGCAAATTCAAGGCATCTCTATCCACAATGCACCAGCTGCCACCCACCAACAATTCGTGGATGATAATATGGTCTTTGGCTATCCCTCTGTTCAAGAAGCCTCCAAGCTAAAATCCCTGCTGCAAGTCTTCTCTGATGCGTCAGGAACTAGCATAAACAAATCCAAATCCCAGATCTTCTTCTTTCACACCCCCCCCTCACACAATTGGCCATTGCCCGTATCCTTGGCTTCTCCGTAGCATCCCTCCCCTCCACTTACCTAGGCGCTCCTCTCATCGCCTCCCCGCTTAAACATGCTTCCTGGCGCAAACTCCTTGATAAATTGGAAGCCCGTCTCTCCTCCTGGACCTTCCGTACCCTCAACTTAGCAGGCAGGTTGGTTCTCATTAAATCTGTTCTCCAAGCCCTGCCTCTTTACCTTTTTTCCATATTAGCGGCTCCCAAATGGGTCCTCAATAAGATCAAAGCCCTCCAAAGGAATTTCCTTTGGGGATCAAAAGGAATCAATCGAAAATGGGCCCTTGTTCAATGGTCCACTGTTTGCAAACCCAAAGAGCAAGGGGGAATTGGCCTTTGTGATCCTCTTCTAAGTAACGCCATCATGAATGCGAAAATCTGGTGGAATTGGCTCACTGCTCCTGAAAAGCCTTGGGCCATTCTAAGGAAAGCCAAATATGCTCAAAATCATCCCCAAGATGAACTAGTCAGAATGACTCCGGAAGTGAATGGATCTATAATATGGAACTCTGCCAAGAATCACCACCTTCTCATTCAACAGCACAGTTTCTGGGAGATAAGAGATGGCACCTCTGCAAGGTTTTGGACTGACTCTTGGGAACAATTACCAAAGCTCACCAACACTTTCAATCCTTCCATGGATCCTGACTGGCCTATGCGACAGCTTGAGACAGTTAATACTCACTGGGAGGAGACCGACAACCAGGGTTATCGGCAATGGAGACAGACAGCCAAAATTATCAGAAATGTCACAGCGCAAGAAAGCAAAGCCATCACCGATGACCTCAGTACCCGATGCATCAGAGTTTCGCAAGATAAGGACATTTTAAGATGGGGCCATTCGCCTAAAGGAACTTACACCACCAGGGAGGCCTACAGGATCCTCAGTATGGATCCCATGCCCAAAGACCCGCTTTGGGGCAAAATCTGGAATCTTGGAGTCTGGCCTAAAGTTGCCTCTTTCCTCTGGCTCCTTGGTCACCAAAGGATTCTCACATGGGACAATCTCCGCAAGAGACACTTCCATGGTCCCTCTATCTGTCCTAATTGTGGGGAAAATGAAGAAACTCAGCAGCATCTTCTTTATGCCTGTCCTTTGGCCTCCCTGCTATGGGAGAAAGTTAGTTTCAGAAACCAAAGAAACTGTAAGCTCGATCCTGACATTAGAGGAACCCTCCGAGATTGGCATCAACACCCCTTCACAAGCGAAATTCTCAATCATCTCTGGAGAATTATCCCTGGACTCCTCCTATGGACCATCTGGAAAGAGAGAAACAAACGAATTTTTAAGGATCAAAGGACCCCGACAGATATCATCTGGAGTAATTATTGTCACAATCTCAAGGAGACTCTAGACTTGCAGTCCTGGAGCATAGAGGATTTCCCATCTCAAGCCAAGGAGAAATCTATATGGGAGAACTGGGGTCTCAACATTCAACCCAACACTCAGAAGCACACTCGCTCCCAATCTGTCAAAATCAATCACACATGGACTCCTCCCCCTCGGAACACCTTTAAGCTCAACTTTGATGGTGCCTCAAAGGGCAATCCAGGCAAAGCTGGCTTCGGCGGTATCATAAGGAATCATGCCGGCATGCCTCTGCTTGTTTACATGGGAAGTATTGGCTGGGACACAAATAACTCGGCAGAGCTGGAAGGATTATGGCAAGGCCTTCTTCTCTCTCAGCAAGCGGGTCTGCATCCTATTGAGATTGAAGGTGACTCTCAAATCCTCATCAACATCGCTGCCCAACTTCTCAATGGGGCCCAGGCACGCAAAATCTCCAGCAGCTGGCGTCTGGAGGCGTGCTTGGACAAAATGGCTAGATGGCTACAGGGTAATCGTGCTCTTATGTTCAAGCATACCCGTAGAGAAGGCAACAAGGTTGCGGATTTGCTTGCTGATCTGGGAGTGGATTGTGAAAGCAATCTTAAGGCAGGGACGTTGGATATAATCCAGAATGAGGATCACAAAAGGAACTGCCACAATCTACTTCAGTAGGAGGCGAACCCCCTGGATGCGGGTGAAAGTGTCGATAGTGGGATCGATGGGACGCACGGCGCAAGGACGGGAGGCCACCTGCCTTCCCTCTTGGAACCTCAGAGCCCACCTGATCACAATTAATACCCGCGCTTGATATTTATGGTGTGGATATGGCGTCGATTCACTTCACTGCAACAGGTTCTTGAGGCAGCCTCGACTGCTGCAACCGCATTTCACATTCGACTTCCAGGCTTGGTCATTCAATGCGCAGGCTAGAAGGTTGCAGAATCGGTTTGTTATTTATTATGGAGCCGTCCGCCCCTTTTCCATTGTTGTCGAGTTGTAATCCTGCTCTGGATAAAGCCAGAGTCCGCACCATCACAGGGTTGCGCAGTCACCACCCATGCTGTTTGGTGCCTGCGGATAATTCTCACATTTCAATTGCAGGTTCCTGTGTGTCTGCAACTGTGGTTCTTGGCTCTCCTCCTGAGCGGAATTCCATCATCACTCATTCGCCTCAGCACTCTAGCTCCTGCTCTGTTGCAATTATGCCAAGAGTTAGACAGAGGATGCGGTGCCGAAGGGGATCCTCTCGTTCGGCCAGAAGGCATTCGCCATCCTTCTCCTCCTCTCCGTCGGATTCCTCTACGACCTCGGGTAGCCTGCCTCGTCTCCTTCATGGGCGTCTGCTTCATTCTGGACGTCGGCTGGACTCGCCTTCTGGCGATGCTCTGCCAGCTCAGTCCCACACTGCCCTCTTCTCTTTCGACTGCGCTCTCAATAGACCCCGGGTTACCGTGGCCATCTCGGTCGTCTTCCTGGAGGAACCAATGCGTGCGCCTCCGCCTGACGAGCATGCTCCGGACGACAGTGCTAATTTGGACGTGAAGCAACAGGATATGAGGGGCTCGCCTTCTGAGAACAGGGTGTCTTTGCAGGTTGAAGCTGGGGTCGTTCCGGGTCATGTCGATGCAACTCCGCCGGTTGTCCACTCCTCCGCCGCTTGCTCCCACGCCCAGGACGACCCAGAAGACTACAGTTGCAAGATTGAGGAAATTGCGCCGGATGAGTAACTCGGCCCTCTCCTCCTGTCTTTTTTGTTATTTCTCTGCCCCCTCTGAGGGATTGCTTGGTCGCCTTAATGTTTACCCCATCTCTGTTTCTTTTTTTGTAAATGTCCAATCTCAGACACTACAGTGGTCCAGCACTGTTAGAGTGCAATGCAGCAGATATGCAATGTATATGTGTCTAGTGTTCAGTCAAAAACATATCAGTTCGATCCCCTGCGTGGGATTTTTTTAGATGATGGCTCCTAAGGCTGGTTTCCCTCCCGATGGGCAGCCCAATATCAGTCTCTGTCAGTTAAAATCGCTCCTGTGAGGCACTATTTGCTTCTCGCTGTGTGTACATTATTTTCCTTTTGATTAATAGATTACTTTAACTAGAAAAAATTTAATATATAGTTTTATGCCCCCTATATGTATTTTTGGGCCCACTGGTTATAAAAATCTCCTATAATAAATTCCATACCCCTTCATATATATTAATCCATGCATATAAATCCTGCATTGAATTATAACTTGGGCCCCATACTTATCTAATCCTCGACGATTAAATGCTATTTTCCAACCATCATATCTTGATTGATCGAATCCAATGGCCAATAACTCATTTCGGACACCCGATCACCCGACCATTAACATTGTTGAGACCTTGCAAAATGACCACTTTCCGCACCCTGCTCCTCTATTACGTGGAAACATTGCATTGCATCGCATCCTCCAAAATAATACCTCCCAACAACTTATGTCGGTGTGAAAACCACTCAGCTGTATTCCTGACCATTGCAACAAAACCGTCTTGCCTTTTTAATTTAACCTGCAACCAAAGTTTAATTAATGCTAGTTAAAAACCCATAAGACCACCCTTTGTAGCCTTTTTCACCATTTTTATTTTATATTTTGCAGAAGAATACTGTCGACCTATTTCAAAGCACATATTACTCTGTCGGCCTAATATCAAGCCATTTTCAAATACATCACAAAACCAATCTAAAGCCCTATAAAGACCAATGGAGCCTCATTAAACCTCTGCTACTTTGGAGAACTCTTTCTCCAAACCAAAATCTTCATTTTCTCCAAGTATTCCTCAGTGCTAAGGCCTAAATTTACAGCAAGATAGTAACAAGTTCATTGAATCATTTTTAGGATCCTTTGTAGACCATAGAAAAACCCTTATTGCCTCTCAAACCCTTTAGCACACTATAAATAATATTTTCACAGTATTTTATAGAGGCCAAATCTTATTTTTTGAATTAGAGAGTAATCAAATGAGTAAAATTGATAAAACAATGGCTTCTCAAAGCATTGTATCAGTTAATCACCTGCAACCTCCAGTTGTGGATTTAGAACACACTCCCTTAATAGATAGAGACTTTAAAATTAGTGACCCTGTAACTGACTTTAACGTCCTTGAGCTGCACTGCTAGAGCCATGACAAATTAATTGACCAAGCTGATGAGGTTTTCATTTGGGAGTCCAATTTTCCCTAGTATATTATTCCATAGACCTTCCAGTGTCCAGAGGTGATTAGACATTACCAAATTTGTTATTTCCCTGATCAAAGAGCCATTATTACCCTTGGAAAATAAATCTTATTCACTATCACAGCTGAATCAATAAATCAAAATTTGTTGCAGATTCAACCTAGGCCAGATGAAACACCTCTATCTATTGAGACCCTCACATAGTTATATCTGAATCTGGACTTCCCCAAGAGGTTCCATATATTCCAAACATTCATCCCCTCATCAGTAGCAACTCCAAAAAAAAATCCTCCTTATCCAATAGCTATTTTATCTAAAAAAACCAGACATATCATCTCAATTCAGTCTTATATTCTGGGTTATTTTACTAATGAGCATGTTGATGCTTCAAATCTTAGGTTTCCTGTCTATTTTCACCCTTTGTCAGCCTCCTGCTACTATATTCAATTTTTCCCAGTACCTTGTTGATACAATTCATGAATATCTTGTTAGAATTCCTGAAGAAGGTGTTTTCAAGTACTCATCTGTTTATTACACATGTTTCTATACTTTCAACCTGAAAGATTTTCCATCAAATTTGAGAAACTGGATGTTGAAGGTAATCCACAGTCAGTAATATTTTGGACTCCATTAATCAGGAAAGACTCCACACAGTCCACATACACATATTTCATTGACTCATTCATCCATCCAATTAACAATATGCTGAACAACAACATTAAACCAAGAGTGACTGAGGAGATTAAAAAGGTTCTGCAGATATTAGAACATAGTAGGACAAGAGATTGGTACCTCTATCAGAAGCACACAGATATTAGGGTGTAGTAATTTACAGGGTAGGTTCCGTAGATCAAAAACCAAAGGTCATTTCTCACAAACAGATCATAAATCAGTACACCAGTATTATCACATGGTTGAAACCCTCGAAGAGGGAAACAGTCCATGGACTAAGCCAACGTGACCACTTCAGACAATTTATTAATATAAAAAAGAAAATTTATGTATGTTTCTCTCATAAATGGTTACCATACAAATGACCCTCCATGCTCTTTAGATAGAGATCATGGGCCAACTGAGTGTTAATCTATGGATCATCTGTCATTAATAAGGAGGAGAGGGTGAATCATTGGATCACTACAAATCATGACCATCGGATTATAGGCTACAAATGTACATAGTAAAGAAACACACTTTACCAAAATATACACTTGACTAAGTTATTCTTAACTATTTCCTATGTGTCGGAATATCTTAACATCCCCCCTTAAGAACAACTTGGGATAGGATTGAAGGATTTACAAAGGTGATGCAAAAGAAGCCTATTTCCTATGTGTCGAAACATCCTAACATCCCCCCTTAAGAAGAAATTGGGATAGGATTGAAGGATTTACAAAGGTGACACAATAGGAGAAGGAAGGAGGCATTAGAGCCTATCTCCCCTTAATGATAACTTTACTGAACTCCAAGCATGGATCAAGGATTGGTAAACTTCACTTCTATGACAGCCTTTGTGAAGATATTGGCTACTTGGTCATTGTTTGGACAATACTACACTTCAAGAACACGGTCATGAATGAGCTTTCTAATGAAGTGTATGTGGAGCTCAATGTGTTTCATACGCTGATGCTAAACTAGATATTTACATAGTTGAATAGCACTCTCATTATCACACCAAAATTTAGATGGATATTGTTGATGAAGACCAAATTCAGACAGGATATGACGAAGCCACATGGCTTCCTTGTTGGCTTCAAATACACCACGATACTCTTCTTTGGCCAAAGAAAGAGGGATGGCACTTTTTTTATTACAAGACCAAGTAATAGGTCCTGAACCAAGAGTGAATACATATCCTGTACTAAAATTTTGATCATCAAGATCACTAGCCCAATCAGAATTAGTGAAACCAATCAACAATGGAGATGCCCCTGCATTGTAATGAATCCCAAACTGAATTGTAGCTTGAATATATTGAAGTATTCTTTTAGCTTCTTTCGAATGACTTTCATGAGGTTGGTGCATAAACCGAGCAACAAGACCAAGGGAAAAGGAAAGGTCAGGATAGGTATGGTTTAGATACAGAAGTTTACCAAAAAGTTGATGGTATAAGGTAACATCAACTTCATGGGTAGTACAAGTGACTGAAAGCTTCACTCTAGATTGAAAGGGAGAAGTGGCTAGCTTACAATCTTCCATGTGAAAGTGATGGAGAAGATCACAGACATACTTGAATTGAGAAAGGGTAATACCTTCTTTGGATTCCAAGACTTGAAGACCAAGGAAATAATGCAAGTGTCCTAAGTTGGTCATTTCAAACTTCTTTTTGAGAGTATACTTCACATGGTTTATATGTTTGGGTTCACTACTAGTTAAGATAAGATCATCAACGTAAAGAACAAGGACGGTGAAGGACTTACCCACTTTCTTGGTGTAGACAGTGTTGTCAGGATGACAACTAGAAAAGCCATTATCTAATATAAATCTATCCATTTATACATACCAAGCCCGAGGAGCTTGTTTAAGACCATAGAGAGACTTCCTAGGGCAACAAAAAATGCTGGAGTCATTTTGGATAAAGACAAGGGGTGGTTCCATGTAGATTTCTTCATGCAAATTTCCATGTAAGAAGGCGGATTTAACACCCATTTGATGGATTTCCCATTTAAAGGAGGAAGCAAGGGAAAGAAAAAGCCATATATAATTCATTTTGGAAACATGGGAGAAGGTTTCAATATAGTCAATGCCTTCAACTTGTAAAAATCCTTTAGCGACAAGACGAGCTTCATGTCTATCCACTTTTCCATCTGGTCCATACTTTTTTTTTGTAAACCCATATGCATGTGACAAGTTTTCTTCCTTTTGGAAGAGGAACAATATCCCAAGTATCGTTTGCCAATAAGGAACGATATTCTTCATTCATAGCTTCATCCTAGTGTGGATGACTGGAAGCCTCTTAAAAAAAATTTGGATCAAGATTTTCTGGAACTTGAGCCAATAAGGAAGAGGCTCTTTGGAATTGAGAACGAGTACATCATCGATTTGCAGGGTCACCTGCAAGTGGACCTACTGCATCCCAAGTAGAGCGAACCCATCTTGGAAGATGTGGAGTAAAAGGAATAATTTCAAGAGGTGGAGGAGGATTTTCATCCTCGTTGTCATCATTTGATATAGAAGGAATGCTATTAAAAATGGAAGAGAGAGAGAGAGAGAGAGAGAGAGAGAGAGAGAGTGGGACATATGACGAATCAGGCTCGTAGGCCAAAGGTGGCACACCCATCGAACTAGGCCAGTAAACCGATATTTTTTCATCAAGTTTTAGATCTCTTCTAATGATTATAATTTTGGATTTTGGTTGAAGAAGTCTATATCCTTTGAAATATTTAGAATATCAAACAAAAATGCATTTTTCACTCTTAGGCTCTAAGGCTTTATGTTTCACATCTGGAATATGGGCCCAAGCATCACTTCCAAAAACATGAAAGTGAATTACATCTGGTTTGACTGAGCTCCAAGCTTCTTCTGGAGTTATATTTTTTAAAACCTTAGTAGGAGTGTGATTTACTATGTAATTTTTACAGCTAATTTCTTCTACCAAAAAATTGAGACTAATTCCTTTATATTGAATCATACAATTAGCCATTTATTTTAAGGTGCAATTATTCCTTTCAGCTACACCATTTTGTTGTGGAGTATATGGAACAATATGTTGCAATTGAATGCGATTCTTAGTGTAGAAGTTGATAAATTTGTTGTTAAAATATTCTCCTCCATTATCTAATCTTAACTTGAGAATTTGATGTCCAGATTGTTTCTCAACAAAGGGCTTAAAGGCCAAGAACATGTTAAAAACTTCACTTGTGAGCTTTAAGAAGTATACCGAAGTGTGTTTGGAAAAATCATAAATGAAAGTTAAGAAGTACGTGAAACCAGATAAAGAGACAACAGGAAGTGGACCACATAAATTACTGTGCACAAGATGCAAAGGAGCTTAAGTGTGCCAAGAGGCATGTTTGTCAAAACTATCTCGATGATATTTTCAAATTACAAATCTGGAGCAAACACCATCTCAACAAGATACCATAGGAAGACCTATCACCATATTTTATTTACATAGATTTTGAAGAGAGAAATAGTTTAACTGACCAAATCACTCATGCCAAAGTTTTCTCACTTCATCATTATGAGCAACAAAAATGGAGGGAAGACATGATGACCCAAAGTTTTCAAACTTATACAACCTGGTGGAATCATCATCAATGCCACTAGCTAAAATATGTCTTGGATCTTTGAGGTCCTTGATTACAACATCATGAGGTGAGAATTCTACTATTTTCCTTTCACCTGAATTTGTTATATGATAAACAGATAGAAGGCTTCATGACAAGGTAGGAAGACATAGTACATCACTAAACTGACAATTATCTAGATGAATGGTTCTATATCCTATAACACTAAGAGATCTATCATCACCAACATAAATATGTTTGGTGTCACAATCATTTAATGAAGAAAACATGGATTTATTTTTGGCCATGTGGTAAGAAGCTCCAGAATCAATGAGCCACTCATGAGAATGAGAAGAAGAATACACAATTAATGCATAACCAGATCTTGATGCTTGAAAACCACAAATAGAAAGTGTCATTCCTGATGATGAAGGTGAAGAGTGCTCCAGATTGATGTTGTGCTTCTTCATTTCTCCTTCTAAGGCTTCCATATTCTTAAAAAATTTGGACTCTATATTTCCATCACAATTACAAAATTTGCAAAGTATTTATGTCTTCTTCCCTTTTTTTTTATTTTCCTTATCATTTTGGGAAGTTTCTTTTTCATTTTGTAGTTGAAATTGCTTAGGACCCTTGTTGGGTTTAGGACCAAACTTTTTAGGATACTACTTCTTTCTATTCTTTTTATATCATTGTTGTTGGGTTGCTAAGGCTTTATTAGAAGCGTTTCCAGAAGTGATAAGACCAAGGTGTAAAAAAATTTCTTGTTCTCTTATCAAAGAATCAAAAAAGGCATCAAAAGAGGAGTTATTGTAGGTGGTTCCTGAAGAAATGATGGCTTCTCTAGTGGAATGGAAGGTGGAAAAAAATACAGAGTATGCATGGCCAAGCTTAGGAATAATGGAATAGATGAGGCTACCATCTTCCTTTTTGACCTTACAACCTTCTAAAAGAAGTGTAAGGGTCTTGAATTTGGAAAAAACGTCTTCAATAAAGGAGAAATTATTAGGGTCCAAAGTAAGCAACTCATTTTCAATCTGGTGGGCCCTGATTTAATTTTGAATGCCAAAAATAGTATTTAGCTTTCTTAGGGATTCATCAGGGGTGTCAATGTCAAGGATATAGAATCTAAGATCTTTAGTAATGGACATTCCTATCAACCCTCGTGCTTGATATTTTTTATTTTCCCATTTAGTGAATTTTTCATCATCAGAAGGTTTAGTTTCTAGTCATGTGGCTATTCTATAAATCCCTTTACTTCTAAGTATATTTACTATGTGAGGTACCCATTGGAAATAATTGGTGTTGTTAAGAATAACCGGGCATGCACTTTCCATTTTCTTTTTTAATTGAAGCTGAAAACATTTGAAACTAACTACTGTAATGGAAATATCTCGAAAAAATAGTTTGATTAAAAAAAATGGCTCAAAAAATGGCTTTTGGATGAAGAATTTATGCCTTTGAAAAAAACTGAATTGTAGATGCTGAATAGTTATAGGAACGGTTTGAAATTTGATGATGAAGTTCTACTTTTAAAAAATCCCACCCCTTCAACAAAACCCTTTTACAAAAAGAAGCTTGAGAAAGAGAATTGAACCCAAGACCTCTATTCTTATGAACTAAATTCTCACCAAGTGAGATAGTAAAAGGATTCTATAATTGTTTGAAAGGAGGAAGGGGCTTTTTTCTTTTTTTCTTTTTGTTTTTTTAAGTCTTCGATTTGCTTGCTTTTTACTACACAAAAAACACAAAAACATGATAAAAAAATAACGAAATGCAAGCCTTACAATAGCATATTATATTTTCGATTAGCCCTACTGGTAACTATCTCTTTTTCACTATTTCTGATTTCCTGAGATCGCACAAAGACGTGGGGAAAGAGCATACGTATAAAAAAAATCCCTTCTTCCTGTTTCTGATTTGTTGAGATCACACATAGCACAGAGCAAAGAGCATACACAACGAAGAGGGTATAGATCTTGCAAATAAATAAAACCTAAAAGCCGAAATGAGTAGAACTATTAACAAATATAACTGCAAAATAAATACTTTATACCCCAAGATCTAAACTGATATAACTTTGGCTACCAGAAAACTTTTCGCATGAAATGAAAGGAATTCCTCACTGTAACAGATGCTTTAGACGCAACAGAGAAATTCTCCAGGATCGAAAATATATAGAAACAATAGATCTAGAAAACGATAGTGGCATGCAGTCAAACCAGCTTTGGATTTTGATCAACAACAGATGCGACCCTAAAAATAGCTCTGATACCATGTAGGAATTTATATGGTAAATTTCGTAGATCAAAAACCAAATTTCATCGCTCACAAACAAATCACAAATCAGTACACCAGTATTATCACGTGGTTAAAACCCTCAAAGAGGGAAACAATCCACGGCCTGAGCCAATGCAACCACTTTAGGAAATTTATTAATATAAAAATAAAAGTTACATATGTTTCTCTCATAAATGGTTACTAGACAAATGACCCTACATGCTCTTCAAATAGAGATCATGGACCAATCGTTTGTTAAGCAACAGATCAAGTGTCGTTAATACCGAGGAGAGGGTGAACTGTCAGATGACTACAAATCATGACTGTCAGATTATAAGTTACAAATTTACATAGTAAAGAAACACACTTTACCTAACTCTATAGTAGACTAAGTTATTCTTAACTATTTCCTATGTGTTGGACTATCCTAACATAGGGTATATGGATCTAATATTTTTCCATATAAGCTACCCAAATACCTCCTAATGAGGTTATTTTCACTTGAGTATATCAGGAAGATCCTTAAATCTGATGGAATAAATTTCTTGTCAGCCAAAAAGAAGACACAGTTTAAGATAAAGAAGTAGATTGGTCCTTTTATTTGCAACAATAGTGATGCAGGTCAACAAGCTGAAAAATATTTGCAAGAATTTAAGTTCAGTCAAAGTTTCTAATGGTATTATGATCCTTTAGGAGTTATAAGAAAGTTTAGAGTCAAATATAAATTAACTCCTTATGTACGTGAATCCAAGCTAGACATAGAGAAGTACTCCAATTAGTCTGAATGGTTGGAGAAAACTTTGAAAGAGGAAGATAAGAAAGGTGATACTAGTCACATCTTTCAAACTCCACCCCCACAAGATAGGAACTCTAAAAGAGTTAGAGAAGAAGGATCATACACTGTTGAAACTACTACTTAAACAAAATTCAAAATGATATATAGGAAGAAGCCCAAATTAGATCCTATAAATGAAGAAGTGGAAACTATTGAAGTAATTGATACAGATACAGTGATAAGAGATAATGATCCTCCAATAGTTTCTGAAGAAACTCATCAGCCTTCAACATCTAAAACTCAAATTATTCAAAAGAAACATAGTATTTAAGTATCTTCATCTAGCAAACTAGCAAAGAAATAACATGATATCATGCAGAAATACAAGGAAATTAAGCTAGAAAATGAGGCATTAAAGGAAAATACATATACCCAATTCTGGAAGCAGTCACCAAGTGACCAGAGAAGGTAACTTTCTGCATTTGATTACAAGACCAGGAAGAGGCATGTGACCTTCCTACAACCAATAGTGAAGAATCCTAAGTCATCAACAGATTATAAAAATACATCATATGAAGTTCAAGCAAAGATCTTCATCTTATAGACCAGATAGAATTTCACAAACAAGCTAGTGAAATGTTGTATTCAACCATGACCGATAAATCCATGAGTGTAAAAAAAGATACAAAAAACTTTAGAGAACATCAGAGGTTAGCTAAAGCTATAAAAAGCATCCTCACAAGATAAAGACAAAAAAATTAAGTCTCTGGAAGATCTGGTTATTGAAGTAGGATATGATCCTAACAATGTCAAAGTTGCAGAAGAACTCATAAAGAAGAAGAATGCAGACATTGTTGCATTAAATAAGCAACTCAAATTTCCTCCTACTTAGCATCCATAGGCAAAGGAAGTGTTATAGGATGCAAGCCAAAAATATGAGATGATGAACATCGTCCTTCAGTTAACTTCCCAATTGAAAGAAATGGAAAATGAAAGGGATAAGTTAGTGCAAGAGAAAAAGGCCATCTCAGAAGCAATACCTGTCACTGTTATTCCTATAGTCACTATAGCAGTTCCTTCCACTTTGGTAGAATCATTGACCCCATCAATTCCATTAGCTACAACACTTCCTGCTACGTTAACAACTATTTCAGCAATAGAATCATCTACATCAGTAGCACAACCAAGTGATGAAGCAAGTAAACTAGTGAAATCAATGCAGGAAATGTCCATCCAAACTAATGAAATAAACATACATAAAGAACAACTAAAAATTCTGGAGGATGAGAAGAAACTTGATCAAATCATGCACAAGATTGAAATACAGAAGAAAAATAGATTTATAGAGAGATTACAGAAGTTAGAGAAATATTTAACACTGGAAGAACCAATGGCACAAGCCAAGCAGCAACTATGGGCCCATATCATTGAATCTGTCAATGATATTTCGCCATCCATTCAAGTAATTTATGAACAAAAGGATCTTGTCAAAGCAACGGGTGAAGCCATATAGAATATCAAAGAATAACTTGGTAAGAAGCTAGAAGAGGCTAATGAAATCATAAAGTTTCTTAATTCCAATAATAAGAAAGAATTAGAGGGAATTGGAATTAGTGACAGGACAGAAACAATCCTAGAAGTTAGGAAGGTGATTTCTAAGAGAAATTTAATGGTACACCTTAAAGAAAAATGAAAAAACATGGAGATTTCCATAACCATGTTCATGATGAAGGTTGATATTTTGAGGTAGAAAGGCCTGCCAAATCCTCTAGTTATTCATGACAAATTGATGAAACAAGAGGATTATGATAAGAAAATGAGAGAAGTGGCCAAGGAACAAGCTAACATTCCTTCCTCACAAGGAATTTCAATAGGGAAAATACTCTACAAAAGTTTTGATAATCTCTTTTACCTACAAAATGATGTAAAACATTTATTTATCAACAAGCCTAGATTTTCAAAGTATACAGAGGCTGATGAAATATTCAGAAGGATGGTAAAAATCAAACTACCAGAGGCAGAAGATTGGGAAAATTTTACTGATTTACTATGAAAGGATAAAAGTAAAACACAACAGTCAGTTTAAAGTAAAAATAGAGACAGTCAAAGAGTATCAGAGTTTAAAGAGTATCAGGTGAAATTCAGATGGTTAAAGTCAAAAGAGAAATGATAAATCAGAGTAAAATCTGCCAGCATGAAGGACACTCAGCTGCCTAAAAGACAACCTTCGTTGAGCAAACAGTCAGAGAAAAATCAACAAAAGATTAAAGACAACAAACAACAAATTCAATAAAAGCATGGACAACATGCATTAGTTAGATAGTTGTCTCTATCTTCTTGCATGGAGATATTTATTTTTCCTTATGTTATCACAAAATCAGGCTTGATGGGCTACTCATTAAGTAAACATTGTGTAACTGTTTCAGACCAATATTTTGGCTGAGGCTTAGCCTCCAAACCTGAGAGGGCTCTCTCAATGGTTTATAATTTTTTCTAAATAAGTAGATGGCTAACTCAATATGAGGAAAAAATAGATAAATGGTATAACTGGTTGCATATCACACTAGAAATTATTAATTAGGCTATGGAGTCATGATAACTTCAACAAAACAAAAATAGTCTACCTAGCATGGAAGTCAAAGCATTGAGAGCTCAAGTAAAGGAATAAAACATATAGAACAGTGAAACACACAGTCAACTTATCTATGAAGGAATTCAGAGCACCATTGATGAATTCTGAGTATCATAAATAAACACCACTATAATGGAAGATTGAAAAGGATGCCATCAAAACACTAACATATAAGAACTCCTCATGAATCTTGAGTTGTCTAAGTAGAAACTCTGTATTAATCTATAAACAGTCACCTACAAAACACAGTCCCTTTTTGCAAATGAAAAGTCCAACCCTCTGTATTTCGACCTCATACACTTTATAGATCATTTACAATATAAGATTCTCTTATCCTCCACTAAATACATCGAACTCATAGTGTTTGGCACCTTTCCTAATCATGAAACATGATGTTTATTACAAATTGACAGCTAGAACCCTAATGAGCAGTCCTATTCCAAATAGGACTAAAACTCTTTAATTTCCTTCCTAACAACCTTATCTAGTTTTCATTACATTTTATGCCACTTTATTTTCCATGAAGTCAAATTTGGATGATGATCCAATCTTGATGTGAACATGCTGTTGATGATGATGTTCTCCTATGTTCTAGGAAACTGTCTCTTTCCTTTTAGGCTTTTGATACACTTTGATTGTATGATAAATTCTGACCCTTTATACACCATAATTTGGATGCCATCTATTTTCTAAAATTAGAACTGTGAATATATCCTCTTCCTGTGCCAGTTTTTAAAAAATTTAGTTTCGAATTGTGTAAAAAACTAAAAATAGACCTGCGCTACGAAAGCAACACAGTTTCGTAGTGCCTTTCGTAGCGTAGGGTTTTAGCTCCTTTCTTCAAAAAATTTCAATATTTTTCTTTTATGATAGCCTTTACCTTCACTTGACACATTCCCACAAGAAGTTTCAAAACCAAACTCACAAAAATTCCTTCAAAATTTGCTATGAAAAATGATGGAATGATTGCTTTAGCATTTTCGTAGCACATTTCATCAAATTTTCACTATTTTCATTATGAAACTGCTGTGTAAGTAGTTTTTTTGAATTTTTTTTTAAATTTGTGGTAAGGGGATACTCAAACTTAAATAAAATGATATTGTTTCAAAGCCTATAGTAAAATAACCCTGAAAATATATTCTTCATCAAATTTAACCTTCATTTTTCATCTGAGTTTGTGTTATATATTTGTTTCGCTGTTTCATTGCTTTTTCAATTCTTCTTTACAGTCTTTCAACTGTATCTAAAGATCTTCCACCTGGATCTTTAGCTTTCTGCTGCTAGTTCTTAAATGAGTGTTCATCACTCTCATAAAATTTTCTTCCTTAATAGCTGGGATTGTCCATGTGAATAATTGTTCTTCACTTCTTGGGATTTCTCATCTAGAAGCTATTTGACCTTCCCAAAAAGCTTTCATTCTTTTGAATTTTGATTTCTCAATGATATGATTTCTGGTTCTTTTCTTCAAAATAGCAATCTCATGGTTTGCTGATATCAACTTCTCCTCCTGGGTTTGATGTTTTTTCATTTCTTCTTGTGCCATGATTACTTTGTTTTCTACTTGCAATGCTACTGGCGAGGAGAGATCAATTACCTCTTCAGGAAATTTAGTTGTTTTATAGGTCTTCATATTTTGTGTTAAGTTCCTTGAGCCTTTTTGAATGTCTAGTCACAAGCTTCCTGTCTCGGAAAACAAATTCTACGTTTTCACCTTTAAAATCCATCTTCTTTGCTGATTTTATCTTTTTCTATTTGCTTTCATTTATTCCTATGGAATTATCTTGTACTATGGGTGATTATTTTATGTATATTTCATGCAATATATCATCCAAGTTTCCTTTCAACCCTAGGGTGTCACTTGACCCTGAAATTGCTGATTTTCCCTTTATTGTTGTAGCTTGGCTCCTTGTTATTCTCTGAAATTCTTGCTTATCTGTTGCTTGTTTTTGTTTAGATTCTTTGCTACCGTGTAACCTTTGTTTTGATGGTGAGGGGGTTTTTAGTGTCTTCTCTACCTGGTTCTTCACTTATTTTCTGGGTTTCAATTTCACAAACCTCTTTTCCTTTGTAGCCACTGGTTGACTTGATTCTACTGGTGGTGAGAGATTTCCCTTTGTCTTAGTGTTGTTAGCTAGGGTTAGAGCTTCCATATCAAAACCACTTATAAATAGAAAGGAGGACCAGTCCCTATTTATTTTTCGAAGCTCATTCAAAACTAAGAATTTAATCAACCCATGCTGAAACAAGGATGTTTCACGGCCATCAGATTTCATCTGAACTTTGCTAGTCATTTTGCAAGACTTCTATATAAGAAAAATGGTAAATCCAGTGATATCATACCTATGAAATGTAACAAAAATTTGAAGTGATAAGTGTAGACTTTTTGGTACCTGCCTTCGCATGTGAAGTATCTTTGGATATTGAACAACATTTTGGCAGAGTTATATTTGATACAATTTCTAGGAATTGCATTGTTTAGGTCCATGCTTGCATATTAAGTTTTCATAAATATCTTACATGCTTCCATATCAAAATTGAAGCCCTTAAACCAATATTCTTGACCTCTTATTATTTTTTTTACCATAGTTATGATCTCAGGTGTGACTGTTGTGTTTAACATTCCGACCTTTGTGCTTGTTCCACTGAAATGAAGCGCAAATTATTTGGACACCTGAATATGCCCACCTTGTAACTTTTCAGAGAACTTTAAACATCATTTTTTCCTAAAAGGATCCATTACTGTTGAATATTCAGCTAAAACCCTCATACTTTCAGGTTCAAATCTCAAACAATTTCCTCCTCTATGATTCTTTTTCTCTTCAGCCATGCTTTTCTTTTGGAACCTGTAGAACTTCCTGACTTGAGAAAATAGAAAAATCTTGCTTGAATATGTATGAAAAGCCTCGCTTGATTAAGTATGATGATAACCTTGGTATATAGCAACCACAAGCTTAACTCTAATATTTGTAGCTTTAACAGTTGAGCGGGGGCAAAAAGCCAGAATAACTGAACTAGACAAATTTTTCAAATTTGAAATCCCTTTTTACAACTGAATGAAACCCCTATCATGATGATGATGTATATGAAATGGGTAAGTACTTTGGATATGACCTGTCACTGACTCACCATAACATTACCTTATAATTTCTTAATGGATTTTTGAAAAATCCTGGATTTCTTGACATGACATCTAAGAATCTGCGCTTTCGTAGTGCACATAGTGTATGTTTCGCACTTTGCACTATGAAATTAGCAGCGCTTTCATAGCGCAAAACCCCTTTTTTCAACTAACCACGCTACGAAACTGCCAATTTGTGGCTAATCACAGAATTTCAAACTGAAAACTAATGACATGAGCTCTAGATGAATGATATGACCTTTTTATCATGGAACTAATCTAAATAAGTTTATTTAAACTTGAAAAATGACCTTTGAAACTGAATAAACTATGACCTACAATTTATCAAGACAAAGGTGACTTTAGACCTACTTGAAACTATGACCAAAAACAGTGTAGACATATAAATTTTAAAAAGAAAAATAAAAAAAACTGGGTGATTGCAGTGGCTCCAATTGGGATAGTGTGCCCTTGTGGTACACTAAGAACCTGTAGTTTCAGTGTTATCCATCTTCTTGAAAATAAAAGAAAAACATTGAAATTTCCAGGCTTTTTCAAACTCTTATGGCCTTCACCTTGTGCTCAAGCTTGATGATCGTTGTAGAAGAAACAAATCTATACCTACTAAAAGGATGCTCAGTCAACTTTGAGCTTATTCACACACTCCTACCTACCCTATCAGCTGCAAAATCCATTTGTAACTCAAGGAACATGAAAATTCCAATGAAGCCAGTCATTGATCTAATCTGATACTTGAATATATTGACTGTGCTTGAACCACAAGTAAACATGATACTGAAATGACCAAGGAAACATGAGATGTAACTGATCTTCATAATGAAAACATAACTGGAAATTTGGACTGTAGAACCTTTCCATGTAGTCAGATATAGGATCAAAGAAGACATGATCTGTTTGATGCTTCTTGTGACATTCTGTAGCTTTGGACAACTCATCCATACTTTGATCAGCCACATAAGACTTCAGTTGTGTCTTATCAAACTGATTTTCAAGAACAGTGTATTCTTCCTCAATCTCAAAAGAGAAAGGAAGCAATACCTTCTCTTTGTGTTCTAGCATGGAAATTTTTTGAAAATACTGACCTTGATCTTGAAGCCTATAAGGTTGAAATTTATCCTCTAAAACTTCAATGTCCTTTTCAATGTTCTTAGTAACTTCATCCAAAAACTGAATCTTATCTTCTAACTTGCACTCAAATGATTTCAGATTAGAAGACAAGGATAAATAAAAAATTTCACCCACTTCTTCATTAATGTAATCATCATTTGATGTAGGATAATGTAGGAAATGACATGAAAAATCAACTTTTTCCTGTACCTGAGGATTGTAGCAATCATTTTCCAATATTTCCTCTTGATGTTTGAAATTATTCTCATACTCCTGATGGTCAAAGAATTGACAAATCTACTGCAAATTTTCCTTAAACTCAGAGGATGTAAGATGATTTTCATAAATAAACTCCTATTGGGTTTCATTTTCATCCAAAAGAGATGCTATCCTTTCTTCTTGGTGTTCTTCTTGGTGATGAAAGGTATTGTCATGAAGGGCCTCTAAAATTTCTTCATCCATGAACTCATCATCTTCATAACAATTCTCCAGATATTCAATAAAACTCACAAAGTGTTTACAAAAGTCTTTGACCAGAAATAAGGAGGGATGGCACTCTTTATACATCTCATAAAATGCAACATGGAAATCATCAAGAGAATATAATGAACCATTTGGCAAGCTTTCATACCAAAACCATGCTTTTCCTTCTAAAGTTTCCATAAGCTTCTTCATGAGACAATCCTCAGGGAAGTGAACCTTAAGACTGTGTACATGCAAATGGAATCTAACCAAATGAAGAGAAGCATCGTCTTTCTTTTCATCCTTAAAAATTGGATGATCATCTAACCATTCAACCTTTGGCATAGGATTTTGAAAACCAGGGATATGAGACCGATTCATAGGAGCACACATGGCATTTATTCTTGCCATGGAACTCATCTTGAAAATTCATCAAGCTATTGATCTTAAAGTAGTGGATTCACCTTGAATCTATGAAAAAATTGAATTCTTCAACAATGGAGTCGCCAAGGTAGTTGCAGCCTCGAACAAATTCTGAGCTCTTGCTACCTTCAAGAGTTCAGCTTCATAATTTTTGGGAGATGTATATCTTCAGACTCTTGGCAGACGCACCAAAATGTTATCACAAAATCGGGCCTAATGGGCTATTCATCTAGTAAACATTGTGTAACTATTTCAGACCAATATTTTGGCTGAGGCTTATTCTCATCAATCTGAGAGGGCTCTCTCAATGGTTTATGATTTTTGATAAATAAGTAGATGGTTAACTCTATATGAGGAAAAAACAGATAAATGGTATAACTAGTTTCAAATCAAACTCTCAAGTATTCATTGGGCTATGGAGTTATGATAACTTCAAAAAAAACAAAAAAGTCTACCTAGCATGGAAGTCAAGGCATTCAAAGTTCAAGTCAAGGAATAAAACATATAGAACAGTGAAACACATAGTTAGTTTATCTATGAAGGAAGTAAAAGCACCATTGATGAATTCTAAGTATCATAAATAAGCACCACTGCAATGTAATATTGAAAAGGATGCCATGAAAACAATAACATACAAGAACTCCTCATGAATCTTGAGCTGTCTAAGTAGAAACTATGTATTAATCTGTAAACAGACACCTATAAAACATAGTCCCTTTTTGCTAATAAAATGTCCAACCCTCTGTATTTTGATCTCATCATGTTTATAGATCATTTAAAATATATGATTCTCTTATCCGCCACTAAATACATCGAACTCGTAGTGTTTGAAGCCTTTCCTAACCATGAAACATGATATTTATTACAAATTGACAGCTACAACCCTGATGAGCAGTCCTGTTCCAAATAGGACTAAAACTCTTTAATTTCCTTCCTAACAACCTTATCTAGTCTTCGTTACATCTTATGCCACTTTCTTTTCCATGAATTCAAATTTGGATGATGATTCCCAATCTTGATGTGAACATGTTGTCGATGATGCAGTTCTCCTATGTTTTACGAAACTGTCTCCTTCATTTTAGGCTTTTGATACACTTTGACTGTCTGATACATTCTGACCCTTTATACACCATAATTTCGAAGCCATATGTTGTATTTAAATTAAAACATGTATATATATCCTCTTTATGTGCCAGCTGTTCAAAACTTTAGTTTCGAATTGTGTAAAAAACTAAAAATAGACTTGCACTACGAAAGAAACACAGTTTCGTAGTGCTTTTCATAGTGCAGGGTTTTAGCTCCTTTCTTCAACAATTTTCAATATTTTTCTTTCATGATAACCTTTATCTTCACTTTACACATTCCCGCAAGAAGTTTCAAAACCAAACTCACAAAAATTCCTTCAAAATTTTCTATGACAAATGATGAAATGACTGCTTTAGCAGTTTCGTAGCACATTTCATCAAATTTGCACTATTTTTCCTACGAAACTGTTGTGTAAACAGTTTTGTTGATTTTTTTTTTTTTAATTTGTGATAAGGGGATACTCAAACTTAAACAAAGTGATATTGTTCCAAAGGCTACATAAAAATAACCCTGAAAATATATTCTTCATCAAATTTAACCTTCATTTTTCATTTGATTTTGTCTTATATATTTGTTACTCTGTTTCACTTCTTTTTCAATTCTTCTTGACATTATTTCAACTGTATTTGCAGATCTTCCACCTGGCTCTTTATATTTCTGTTGCTAGTTCTTAAATGAGTGTTGATCGCTCTCATAAACATTACTTCCTTAATAGATGGGACTATACATGTGAAGAATTGTTCTTCACTGCTTGTGATTTCTGATCTAGAGGCTATTTGACCTTCAAAAATAGCTTTCATTCTTTTGAATTTTTCTTTCTCAATGATATGTTTTCAGGTTCTTTTCTTCAACCTAGCAATCTCATGGTTTGGTGATATCAACTTCTCCTCTAGGTTTTGATGCTTTGTCATTTCTTCTTGTGTTGTGATTACTCTATTTTCTGCTTGCAATGCTACTGGCGAGGAGAGATCAATTTCCTCTTGAAGAAATTTAGTTGTTTCATAGGTTTCTTCAAATTCTGTGTTAAGTTCCTTGATCCTTTTTTAATGTCTATTTATAGGCTTCTTGGCTTGGAAACCAAATGTTGTGTTTTCACCTTTAAACTCTAGGTTCTTTGTTGATTTTATTTTTTTCTATTTGCTTTCATTTATTCCTATGGAATCAACTTGTACTATGGGTGATTCTTATATGTACTATGGGTGATTCTTCTATGTCTATTGCATGCAATATATCATCCAAGTTTTCTTTCAACCCTAGGTTGTCACTTGACCTTGAAACTGTTGATTTTCCCTTTGTTGTTGTAGCTTGGCTCCTTGTTATTTTCTGAACTTCTTGCTTATCTGTTGCTTGTTTTTATTTAGTTTATTTGCTACCATTTAACCTTTTTTTTGCAGGTGAGGGGGTCTTTAGTGTCTTCTATACCTGTTTCTTCACTTGTTTTCTGGGTTTCAATTTCACAAACCTCTTTGCCTTTGTAGCCACTAGTTGACTTGATTCTGTTGGTGGTGAGAGATTTCCCTTTGTCTTAGTGTTTTTAGCTGGGGTTAGAGTTTCCATAACAAAACCACTCACAAAAAAAAAGGAGGACCAGTCCCTATTTATTTTCTGAAGCTCATTCAAAACTAACAATTTAATCAACCCATGGTGAAACAGGGAGGTTTGATAGCCATAAGATTTCATCTGAACTTTGTCAGCCATTTTGGCAAGGCTTCTATATAAGAAAAATGGTAAATCTAGTGATATCATACCTGTGAAATGTAACAAAAATTTGAAGTGATAAGTGTAGAATTATTGTTACCTACCTTCGAATTTGAATTATCCTTGGATATTGAACAACATTTTGGCATAGTTATCTTTGATACAATTTCTGGGAATTGCATTATTCAGGTCCATGTTTGCATATTCTGTTTTCATAAATATCTTGCATGCTTCCATATCAAACCTGAAGCCCTTAAACCAATATTCCTGACCTCTTGGTATTTCTGTTACCATAGCTATGACCTGAGGTGTGACTTCTATGTTTAACATTTCAAACTTTGTGCTTGTTCCACTAAAATGAAGTGAAAATTCTTTGGACACCTGAATATGCCCACCTTGTAACTTTTCACAGCACTTTAAACAACCTTTTTTCCTGAAAGCATCCATTATTTTTGAACCTTCAGCTAAGGCCCTCATACTTTCAGGTTCAAATCTCAAACAATGTCCTCCTTTATGATTCTTTTTCTGTTCAACCATGCTTTTTTTCAGAAGCTATAGAACTGTATCGCTTGAGAAAATGGAACAGCCTCACTTGAATCGGTATGAACAACCTCGCTTGATTGAGTATCATGATAACCTTGGTATAGAACAACCACAGGCTTAACTCTAATTTTTAGAGCCTTAATAGTTGAGTGGGGGTAAAAAACTAGAATAATTGAACTAGACAAATTTTTCAAATTTGAAATCCCTTTTTACAACTGAATGAACCTCCTATTATGATGATGATGTATATGAAATGGGTAAGTACTTTGGATATGACCTCTCACTAATTCACCATAACGTTACCTTATCATTTCTTAATGGATTTCTGACAAATCTTGGATTTCTTGACATGACATATAAGAATCTACGCTTTTGTAGCCCACATAGTGTATTTTTGGCACTTCGCACTATGAAAGTAGCAACGATTTTGTAGTGAAAAACCCATTTTTTGAACTGATCATGCTAAAAAACTGCGGATTTGTGGCTAATCACAAAATTTCAAACTGAAAACTAATGACATGAGCTCTAGATGAATGATATGACCTTTTTATCATGGAATGAATCTAAAGAAGTTTATTTGAACTTGAAAATTGACCTTTGAAACTGAATAAACTATGACCTACCCTTTATCAAGACAAAAGTGACTTTAGACCTACTTGAAACTATGACCAAAAACAATTTATACATATAATATTTAAAATAAAAAATAAAAAAAGTTTGGGTTATAACACCTTGAATAATTCCTAAGTTTGTTTTCAAATATTTTGTAAGAATTTTTGTATAAACACTTCACATTTCGAAGTATTTAGTGTGGATGAATTATTACCATTTCTGTAGTTGTATTGATCTGAAGCCTGAGGGTTCATTGTACTATTTTCAAGTCAACAGGCTGGATTGAGCAGTAAAGCATCATATTACAGGATTCATGTGTTGAGCCACTTTAGTGAAGTAATTTCAACTGTTCTTTGTTATTTTCTTATGGTTTTTTACATACTCAATGTTTTCTGAATCTAAATGATATAAAAGGAATGTTATTACAGAATATGTTTAATTACAGTTTGGCTTAAACTGTTTGTCATTTATATGTTTTCTTATGATATCCATATTATGTAATTATTCATTTCTCCCTAGTTTCGATTGACCTCTATCGTTTCCCTCATTATCTTGATTCAAGAATCCTTAATTTCTCTTTCATCCCAATTGAAATCATTCCACCATCCAGTTTGAATATCTAAACTGACCCAACTATCTTTCCCTGTGAACATTTTCTTTAGACCTTGATTCTATCCTGCTGCTTAGTACATGGACTCCATTAGCCCAATGGAAAACAGACCTGCAACTATCCATCTGAACCTGTGATTCCACCACCAAACCGAATCAAAACCAAAACCAATCAATCTAAGATAACTAGCCTAAAATCAACTAAAAACAACAAAGTCAAATAATAAAGAGAGAGTCCTCTATGAGCATTAGGAAGGCTAGATCCTAGGCTTAAAAGTAGGTATGTAGTTACCTCTAATATTCCTTTAAACCAAAAAATCGTAACAACGCTAGGAAATTATTTGAGTGATAACATTTCCCAAAATATATTAATATTAGAAAAATAATAGGGAAAATGAATGGCATGAGAATTGTCTCCTTTCCCTCAATATTGTTGCATAAACATTATTGTCTTCACAATGAGAAAAACACTCCCAAGAAACAATTCCAATTTAGATGTTCTCCATCTATCAATTTTTCCAATGATTTCTTAGGAATTTGTTAAGAAAAATCAGGCTCAAGAATTAATATGATCTCTCTAGTAAATAAGGAAATTCAAATCTAAATATTTCACTTGGTTAACTACTCTATTTTCTAGGAACCAAAATATCATGGTGGGTTTGGAATCAAGGATTCTAGCAATGGGTGCTAAACTCCTGAGAAATCTAGTGTCAAGGAAGTATGAATGGTGGAAAAATGTTTTGCAGTTGCACAAAAAAAAATTCATACATGAAATAAAGTAGTCTCCAGATGATATTCTCGAAGCGAGAGGATGTCCATCCATTCAGAAAATTATGAAATTTTCCATTCCAATAATAATGGATCAGTTTACCTGGATTTACAAAAATGGTAAAAATATTAATATTTGAAAGAATAGCGTCATGGTTCACCAACTGCTTAACTCTCATGGATCACACTCCTTTAAAGATATGATTGCACAAGGAGAAAATTCCCTCTTTGAAATTATTTCATGGGACAGAGCTTTAGGATTATTGAGAGGGTGGGACTTTAGGGACACCTTCACTCTTGTTCCATTTGGTGGCCTCAATGGAACAAAAATTTCATGGTTGTGCCCTTAATAACCTAAAATAATCATAGTGTAGATCATATGATAAATGCACTGCACCACTTGCACCACATTTTGAATGATTTGAGTGTTGTGTCTAGGCCTGAGACTTGTGCATAAATTCTAGAGGGATTATAACATATTTACAGGGTGGCAGCTGTTTAATATTAGCTTGTGTGGCACACTATAAATGATGCATCCTCCAATCCTCAAGTAAGCTCTGTTTCCATGATACCCCATGCAGTAATCAGTGGAAAAGCTCAATACTCATTCGTACTATTTTTTTCATCCCAAACATTTAGAAAACCTTCAACTGTATCACCCTGTCAAACATTGCTTGCATGCACCAAATAATTTAGCTGTTTCCATACTTTGTGTAGTATAAGTCCAGTGTATGAGCATGTCGTTGATATTCTCATCATTTTCTTTGCATATAAAGCACCATCGAGGTCCACACTTATTCCTCTTATAAATGTAATCCTAGGATATGACCTTGCTCTTCTAAGGAAGTGATGTACATTTGAAATTTTTTAATGGGAAATTGTGTTTGCATAACTTCCTCCACCACCATCTAGGATCCTCCTTGATATCATCTTAAAACAGTGCCTTGTACCGAATTTTGGGTGTGTTTTTTCCACTGATTAGATTTTTACCACATCTATTATGTCCCATTACCCCTTGATTTGTACATGACTAGGCTTCATATTGAAAATATAATCCTAGTTCTCACTGAAAAACATCGTCATTGGACAAACCTATTTGATGTGAATGTATCCATTCCTAGCTTCAGTTTTTTATTAATTTTTTGCTACTTGAGATAGGGTGAAATGTCCTTTATCCATGAGTAATGAAATAAGCCTTTCTGACAATCTGAAGGAATCTCTAAATCCAACCCATGGGTGTTGTCTAATGTGTGCCTGTTGTCCATCCCTAGACTTCTAGGCAAGCCAATTTCCAATGAGAGAGAAAGCCTTCACTGTGGCTTTCCATAAATTTTAGCCTGTTGCTAATATGGGGATAGAAGCTGGCAGCATTCTTCACACCTCCCAAATGGATTCTAGATCCAAGGCGTAAAAGTTGAAACTTAACGTTCTTGGTTAATAAGTTGAACCCAATTCTTTGTTTTAAAATTTATGCAAATTTATCCAAATAATTTTTGGCATGTGTTGTCCTTGATGGCAACCTACTTGATAAGTTGTCCTTGATGGAAATTGACTTGATGAGTTTATTAATGATGTAAGTCTGATGTATCTACAGAGCAATGCAGATGTAATGAAGAAAGGAATTCCTGTAAGGTCCAGAGCAATGATGAGAATAGTATGTCACAATGCATACGCGGGTTTGTAAAGGTGAAGTAGCGTATGCACGCGGGAAAGTAAGTGCCAAGTTGCGTATGCCCTTTTGCACTCCAAATTTGGAATACCAAGGGGCATTACCATGGTATTGACCCATTGTATTGAGCGCTGGATTATCTATTTGATCCCGTCCAGGAATACCATTAGAAGTGGTGTGGTTTTGGCTCATGTTATTGTTAAAGGCTAAACCTATATAAGGAAAAGAAGATCATTGTGCAAGGGTGTGAAAGGTCTGGGCTTTAATGAATACTTCACTCTGAAGTATATCTGCATGGTTGAACTTTGTTCTTAATTGATAGATCTGAATCTATGATGCACCTATGAATATGATAAAGGTTCAAAATCTCTAGATCTAAAAATGGTGAATCTCTAGGATGATCTGAAAAGAAGTGATGAAGATCTGGCACAAATCTGTTGAAGAAATTGAAGAAATATGGGTAAGTTCATAGATCTGGTCTATTCTACAAATTTTATCTTTGATAGATCCATACGCAGGTTCATGTCGTGAAAAGCGCGTGTATACACGGATCTGATTAGATAAAAGCGCGTATGGGAAGTTAGGTTTTTTCTGTAAAATGCACAGATGTATACGCAAGTTTGTTTCATGAAAAGCGTGTGTATACACGGGTCTGATTAAATAAAAGCGCGTATGATATCTGAACTGGTGGTCGCTCAATGTTGAAATTGTTTCTGCATATTTATCCTGAAGTCTGGGTTATCTCTGATATTTTGGTGGTTTCACTGTTATGTTGTAAGTAATAGGCAAAGTATGTTTGTTGATATGTGAATGGTTGTGTTGAAGCTGTTTGATCCAGTTTGAAAATTGATGAAATGTGGTCTGCAGTGGTGCTGAGGGTCGAAGCCTTTAGTAAGGGGGTAGTAGCTCCCTTCCAGTGATAGCTGGTAAATGAGAGCAGGGGGTAGTAGCTCCCTTCCAGGAGAGGCTGGTAAATGAGAGCAGGGGGTTATAGCTCCCTTCCAAGAGAGGCTGGTAAACAAGATAAGGTTGTAGCCTTCTGTAGGTGGGTGCCTGCGTGCTGGTATGATTCTGTGCCAGTACATTGTTGTAAGATGTTTTCTTTATAATAAATATTGAAGACTGAGACGACGACAGCGGTGGTTTTCTCCTGAATTGGGTTTCCATCTAAAATCATGGTGTTCATATGTGATTCTTGTGTCTGTTGACTTATTCCATTCTTACTGCACATGTCTACTACCTACTAAACATATAATTAATGAATGATGCAATAATATAAGATAAGAATTATCTGCATAATAAGAGATATGAGCATATGCGAGTTTCCTTAAGGATATCCGCGTATATATGCTAGTTTTTTTTCTGTAAAGTAGCGTATGGGTTTTTGAGAAAAGAAAAGTAAAAATTTGATTGACAGATCAAGATACTGATTCACCCCCCCTCTCAGTATATTTCCCAACAATTGGTATCAGAGCAAGTCCTTCTGAAAAATCTTACCCACTAGAAGGAAGATCAAGAAAGATGAGCAATCAAGATGGAACAACATCTATCAAGCCTCCGCTCTTTAATGGAAGAAATTTAATCTTCTGGAAAACAAGGATGAGATCCTATCTTCAGTCTATGGGAACAGATGTATGGGCCATTGTTGAACAAGGATATAAATATCCAGCTAGAATACCAACAGATCCGACTGAAAAGAAGAATTATGAATCAAATGCAAAGGCATTCAATGCTATAACGGGAAGCCTGACTGAATCTAAATTTTTCAAAGTCATGCAGCTAAATACAACAAAGGAAATGTGGGACAAAATCATTCTAAGTTATGAAGGTGATGCAAAGGTAAAAAGTGCAAAACTCCAAACTCTCAGAATTGAATATGAAAATTTGAAGATGCATAGTGATGACAGTATTGCCAGTTTCTTTTTACATGTTGAGGATGTTGTAAATTACATGAGAAATCTGGGAGAAACAATAACCGAATCTACTTTAGTTGAGAATATTTTAAGATCGCTAACAGCAAAATTTGAGTCAAAAGTTTATGCTCTTGAAGAAAAACAGGATCTTCAAAATCTTACTATGGTACAACTTCATGGGATACTAACCGCATATGAAATGAGAAGAGGAGGACCATCTGAAGTCAAAGAGGCTGTCTTCAGAGCTTATACAAAAGGGAAAGAAGTACAAGAAGCAGAATGATCAGGACATATCTCAGAAGAAGATGAGGAAAATTTTGTAAAGAAACTCCAACTTGGCACAGAACGTTTCAGAGGTAAGCTTCCTTTCAAATTTTTTGAGTGTGGAAGAATTGGTCATTATGCTGCTAAGTGTCCTCATAAAGAAACACCTACAAAAGGGAAGGAAGTAGCAAGAAGGAATAAGAATCGGTTTAACACTAGAAAAAGTTACTATACTCATGAAGACAATGATGGGTTATCTGATAGTGAGGAAGAATGTGAACAAGATCTTAGACTTCTCATGGCATTTGAATCTAGAGAAGAAAAGGATACTTTTGTGGATGCTCTAGAGGACAATGACTTTCTTTAAGAAAACATTCAACTCAAAATGTGCTTAAAATAAAGTAAAATACTCTTAGAAGAAAGGAAAATAACCATAGAGACTCTGGAAAAGTAGGTTGAAGAAGCAAAGAAATACATTGAGAAATTAGAATGTGAAGTGATAAGTCTAAGAAAATATTCTGAGACAGTAAAGACTATGAATCTTAGATTTGCTAAAGGATCTAAAACCTTAGATGAAATTATCAAGGTACAATGTTCCCCTCTTATAAAAACAGGTCTTGGATATACCGGAGAATCCTCTCAAGCTTCAGCACCAAATTATCTAAAAGCAGCTACAGCTGGTTTACAAAATTTCGCCACTCAGCAAGGGAATAAAGAATCATTACCGGTAAAGCATGATCATCTCAATTCAAAGAACACTAATAGGAATATCTCTCAAAGAAACACCAATCAACAGGTAAATCCAAGTAGAAGATTTCATGATCGCAGAAATTTCTTCTTCAATGGACAATGTTTCTCATGTCACAATTTTGGTCATAAAGTTGTTCAATGTGTTGCATATAAAACTATCATGACTAGAGAAGCAAGAAAGAAAAGGATTGAATTTGAGAAGAATACCTATAAAAAAATTTCTCCTCTTCTAAATGAAGTTGAATGTACTTATTGCAATAACTTTGGGCATGAAGAATTTGAATGCAGGAGCAAAGGTTAGCCAAAAGAGCATTTTCCTTCAAGATCCAAAGTATGGAAAAAGAAGGAATTATAGGTTGAAAATTATGGCATAGCATTATTCGCAGAAGGTGAAGAAAATCGATGGTACATTGATAGTGGATGCTCAAGACACATGACAGGTGACAAAAACAAACTTCTTGCATATAATGCTCTAGAAAAGGAAAATAAAGTTACATTTGGAAATGATAATCCTGCTGTAATTAAAGGAAAAGGGTCTATGTTTCTAAAAGAAAAGGTGAAGGCTAATGATGTCATGTATGTGGATGGCTTAAGGCATAACTTGTTAAGTGTAATTCAAATGTGTGATCAAGGAATTGAAGTTGTCTTTAGTTCAAAAGAATGTGTGGTTTGTGATCTTGATATAGGTAAAACAATTATAAAAGGAAAAATAACTCCAAGCAACCTGCATGTATTGAAGAACTGCAAAGAACAATGTTATTTGAGTCAATCTTCAGAAAATAGGCTATGGCATAGAAGGCTGGGGCATCTAAGCTTCTCTCAAATCAACAAATCAAGCAGACTTAATGATGTTCGTGGTCTTCCCAATATTACTCTACCTGAAAGTATCATATGCAAATCATGCCAATTCGGCAAGAAGACCAAAGTGAAATTTAATGCCAAGGAAGGATCATCAAGTAGGCCTCTTGAACTCATTCATACTGACATATGTGGACCTATGAGGAAAAAGTCACCTCGTGGTGAACAATACTATATCTTATTTATTGATGATTTCTCTAGAATGTGTTGGATTGGGTTGCTTAAGCACAAAGATGAAGCTTTTGAGAAATTTCAGATCTTCAAGGCTCTGGTTGAAAATGAAGTAGATCTAAAACTCAAATGTCTTAGATCTGATCGAGGAGGAGAATATACTTCAAATGAATTCCTTGAATTTTGTGAACAACATGGCATAAAAAGACAATTTTCTGTAGCTGGAACTCCACAACAAAATGGCGTAGCAGAAAGAATGAATATAACAATTCAACAAATGGCTAGAGCTATGCTTGATGATTCTGGAACACTTGACACATTTTGGGGAGAAGCAGCACATACAGCGGTAAAAATTCTCAACAAGGCACATGTTTGTGTAAATAGTGAAAAAAATCCATATGAACTCTGTTATGGTAATTCTCCATTTGTGAAGCATTTTAGATTTTTTGGAAGTAAATGCTTTATCAAAAATAATGATGAAAAACTTGGAAAGTTTGAACCTAGAGTAGATGAAGGAATACTTCTTGGTTACTCCTCTACAAGTAGAGCATATAAATGTTACAATAAAAGACTTCGGAAGATTGTTGAATGTATTGATGTTGTTATTGATGAGTCTCCTGCAGCTCCAAAGGAAGAAAAACAAACAACAGATGAAGACGATGATGACATATATCCTTCTACATCAAATAGGAATGATATAGACAGTGAACCCAATGAAGAACCCGAAGATGATTTATCTGAAAAAGCTCCATCCAAATATGTTCAAAAGAATCATCCAAAATCTCAAATTTTGGGAGAAAAGGGATCAGGTGTACAAACAAGAAGGACTCTTGTGGGATCTTCTAGCTATCTGGCATTTCTATCCACTATTGAACCACACAATGTCAATCAAGCTAGCAAATATGAATGTTGGGTTCAAGCCATGAATGAAGAGCTTGATCAAATTGAAAAGAATCACACTTGGGAATTAGTACCAAGACCTCATAACAAAAATGTCATTGGAACTAAATGGATATTAAAAAACAAGTTAAATGAGAATGGGGATGTTGTAAGAAACAAAGCTAGACTTGTTTGCAACAGGTATACTCAACAAGAAGGTATAGACTTTGAAGAAACTTTTGCTCCTGTAGCTAGACTTGAAGCCATAAGAATGTTTCTTTCCTTTTCAAGCTCTCAACAAATCAAAGTCTATCAAATGGATGTTAAATATGCATTTCTCAATGGTGATCTAGAAGAAGAAGTTTATATAGAACAACCAGAAGGATTCATTTTGGGAAATGATGAAAATATTGTTTGTAGACTTAAAAAGGCTCTATATGGTCTCAAACAAGCTCTAAGGGCATGGTATTATCGTCTTGACATATATCTTCATCAACAAGGTTTTTCAAAGGGGTCTACTGATAGCAACTTATACACAAAAATTGAAAATGATAAACTTTTGATTGTGGTTGTATATGTTGATGATATCATTTCTAGAAGTAATGAAGAATCTATGAGTCAGAAATTTGCTTCTGTCATGCAGCAAGAATTTGAAATGTCTTTACTTGGGGCACTAACATTCTTTCTCGGTTTGCAAGTGCATCAAACTACAGATGGTATATTCTTATCACAAGAAAAATACCTTAAGCAAATTCTGAAGAAGTATGGCATGGAAGAATGCAAACCTGTAAGTACACCAATGATAACCAAACGTAATCTCAGTTCTCATGATGATTCCCCCACGGTGAATCAACCAGAATACAGATCTATGATAGGAAGTCTACTTTATCTCACTCGGACTAGACCAGACATTATGCATGCTGTTGGGATTGTTGGACGATTCCAAGCTAATCCAAAAGAGTCTCACCTTTAGGCTGTCAAAAGAATATTCAAATATCTACAAGGAACTCAAGACTTTGGACTATGGTATCCAAAGAATGTTGATCTTACTCTTCATGCTTACACTGATGCAGATTGGGCTGGAAATGTTGATGATCGGAAAAGCACTAGTGGTGGTGCATTCTATATGGGGCCCTGGTTAGTATCTTGGTTCAGCAAGAGGCAAAAATCTATTGCCTTATCTACAGCAGAAGCATAATATGTAACTGCCACATCATGTTGCACTCAACTTCTTTGGATGATGCAAACTTTACAAGAGTTTCAAATCAAGTTCTCACCTCCTATCTCCATTATGTGTGATAATAAAAGTGCCATCATTATTTCAAAGAATCTTGTTATGCATTCAAATACCAAGCACATTCCCATCAAGTATCACTTCTTACGTGAAAAAGTGCTTGAACAAAAGGTGAAGCTGGAGTATGTTCCCTCCAAAGAACAAGTGGCTGATATATTTACCAAACCTTTGCCCAGGGAAGCGTTCGAATATCTCAGACAGAAGCTGGGAGTAGTCTCTTCCATGCAGAAGATCAACTCTGCTTAAAATTAGAAGATTAAATTGGATACGTGGGTTTCTTGAAAGACAGTCGCGTATATACGCGAGTTTATACAAAGAAAACCGCGTATGGTTAATTGCTAACAATTTTTACTTGGGGTCATCATTCTTCAGCATAGCTGCAGTGCTGCTTGGTATCTCTAATGCTGTATGATATCTCTAATGATGTTTCAGCTCTTATATTTCTGTTTCATTCTATGATAGTGGGTGAAGATGCCTTGATGATTGGCTGTTGAAAGTGTTCAGGTTGCACAAGCTAAGGAGGAGTTTTGGTCATATGGAAAGGATGCATTGGATGCACAGTTTTAGGGGGATCATTAGCCTTGCTGAATGTAATGCATTGTTGGCATTATGATGATTCTAAAATATGATCTCTTTCTTGAGGTCTTTTTGGTAATTGTTGTAAAAGGTCATATTTGTAATTTGATGAAAAGGTCATGTTGAGACCTATGATGTAAAATTGTAATATTCGGTCATGTAAGAACTTGAGTCAAATTTGTAAACCCACTTGGTTGGGTAGTTGAGTCAGAATGTGTAAACCCACTTGGTTGGGTACTTGAGTCACATATGTAATTCCACGTGGTTGGATCATTGATGTAAGTATGAGTCCTTGGTAATAGGAAAGGTCATAGAGTCATTTACTTCATTGAAAAAAATGTGTTTGGAGATTCAGCATGAACTCAGGGGGAGCATGGTAACTTCAATGCTCATAAGATCTGCAGAGCTCTTATTTGATCCACCCTTTGCCCTTGACGTCGAAGGGGGAGAGTATCATGGTATTTGAATAAGGGGAGAACATCATGGTGTTTGCATATGGTATTTGAATAAGGGGAGAACATCATGGTGTTTTCATAATGGTCAATTTATCTATCTGATGTGGTGATCAAATACCATCATGGTTGCCATCAAGTCCAAAGGGGGATATTTTTGGCATGTGTTGTCCTTGATGGCAACCTACTTGATGAAATAAGACTGTTGGCGATATGATGCAATGTGTTGTCCTTGATGGAAACCTACTTGATAAAGTTGTCCTTGATGGAAATTGACTTGATGAGTTTATTAATGATGTAAGTCTGATGTATCTACAGAGTAGTGCAGATGTAATGAAGAAAGGAATTCCTGTAAGGGCCAGAGCAATGATGAGAATAGTATGTCACAATGCATACGCGGGTTTGTAAAGGCGAAGTAGCGTATGCACGCGGGAAAGTATGTGCCAAGTGGTGTATGCCCTTTTGCGCTCCAAATTTGGAATACCAAGGGGCATTACCATGGTATTGACCCATTGTATTGAGCACTGGATTATCTATTTGATCCTTTCCAGGAATACCATCGGAAGTGGTGTGGTTTTGGCTCATGGTATTGTTAAAGGCTAAACCTATATAAGGAAAAGAAGATCATTGTGAAAGGGTGTGCAAGGTATGGGCTTTAATGAATACTTCACTCTTAAGTATATCTGCATGGTTGAACTCTATTCTTAATTGATAGATCTGAATCTATGATGCACCTATGAATATGATGAAGGTTCAAAATCTCTAGATCTGAAAATGGTGAATATCTAGGATGATCTGAAAAGAAGTGATGAAGATCTAGCGTAAATCTGTTGAAGAAATTGAATAAATCTGGGTAAGTTCATAGATATGGTTTGTTCTACAAATTTTATCTTTTATAGATCCATACGCAGGTTCGTGTCGTGAAAAGCACGTGTATACGTGGATTTGATTAGATAAAAGCGTGTATGGGCAGTTAGGGTTTTTCTGTAAAATGCATAGATATATACGTGGGTTCGTTTCATGAAAAGCGTGTGTATATGTGGGTCTGATTAAATAAAAGTGCGTATGGTATTTGAACTGGTGGTTGCTCAAGGTTGAAAGTGTTACTGCAGATTTATCTTGAAGTCTGGGTTATCTCTGATATTCTAGTGGTTTCACTGTTCTGTTGGAAGCAATAGGCAAAGTATGTTTGTTGATATGTGAAGGGTTGTGTTGAAGCTGTTTGATCCAGTTTGAAAATTGATGAAACATGGTTTGCAGTGGTGCTGAGGGTCGAAGCCTTCAGTAAGGGGGTAGTAGCTCCCTTCCAGTGATAGCTGGTAAACGAGAGTAGGGGGTAGTAGCTCCCTTCCAGGAGAGGCTGGTAAATGAGAGCAGGGGGTTGTAGCTCCCTTCCAGGAGAGGCTGGTAAACAAGAGAAGGTTGTAGCCTTCTGTAGGTGGGTGCCTGCGTGCTGGTATGAGTCTGCGCCTGTACATTGTTGTAAGATGTTTTCTTTATAATAAATATTGAATACTGAGACGACGATAGCGGTGGTTTTCTCTCGAATTGGGTGTCCACCTAAAATCCTGGTGTTCATATGTGATGCTTGTGTGTGTTGACTTATTATGTTCTTACTGCACATGTCTACTGCCTACTAAAAATCTAATGAATGAATGATGCAATAATCTAAGATAAGAATTATCTGCATAATAAGAGATCTGAGCATACGTGAGTTTCCTTAAGGATATCTGCGTATATACGCTAGTTTTGTCCTGTAAAGTAGCATATGGGTTTTTGAGAAAAGAAAAGTAAAAATTTGATTGAGAGATCAAGATACTGATTCACCCCCCCTCTCAGTATCTTTCCCAACAATAATTGTACCCATTTCAGTGCTTTCATATTTCCCACATGCTTGTTTGATCTCTCTAATTATTTAAGTTTATCCAAGCAAGTAATTTTAGATAGCCCCAGTGATTTCTTACTTGGGTTGAATTAATGACAAATTTATTAATTAGGAACAAATTCCTATGATGTGGTTTATGATAGAAACATTTTTGTTCTATGCTCAGTGTCATATTTGTATTGAGTAATGGTAGAAACCACTCTAGGAATGTTAGAATTTTTTGTTCCATGTTTCCAATGAGGCAATGGTTGACGAGTTAGGTGGGCAGAGGATTAAAATTTACACCAATTTTCATCATCGCTATAGTCTCTACTTTTATGTCATAGGATGGGATGATCATGGGTGCAAGCTTGGGGTGATTCTCTCATGAAGAAATTTTGTTGTTTGCAATTTAGCCCTTGGGGTGTGAGGAGGGGATTTTTTCACCAAGTTTCCAAACTAATTTTTTGTAATTATTTTTACTCCATATAACTTAGAGATAAAAGAATGAGCCTTGATTTCAACAGAGTTGAACTTTTCACGAGCTTGGAATTCTATAAACGCAATGTGTGACTCACGAGTACTATATATCAGGAGCCCGTTATTGCAAAATGGTATGCTTAAAATATTATTATGGTCTAAATCATAAATTTGATACTTAACTATGAGAAGGTGCAACGATTTTAGTTTCCCAAAAAACTCAGTGTCATTTAAGATTTATTGATTATATTAAATCCTCAACTAAAAAATATTGTTCATTTTCATTCTCATTAAGGGAATTTTGAGGTCTAAAATGGGCCTCCTAAGGAAATTATAAAATAATAGTGGAAATAATAAAATAATATTAGATTACATCATCAAATTTTAGAGGGGAAAAAGAAAAAAACTATTTTTTCAACTTGTATTTTAAACTTATCTCCCTATGGGTTTACTCAAATTTTGAGCGGTAACACTTGTTGAATGCAAAATTTGATTCCTCATCCAAGGAGTACTCATGTTGCATACTTTTGATGGACCCTCCTACGTGAAAAATGAGAAATACATGAAAAACATGATTGCAATCACATTTTTTTCATGTATTTCTCATTTTTCATGTAGCAGGGTCCATTGATAGTATGCAACATGGGTACTCCTTGGATACAGAATGAAAATTTTCATCCAATGAGTACTCTTGCTCAAAATTGGAGTAAAACCTTGCGGAAATAAATTGAAAATACAAGTTGAAGAAGTAGTTTTATTATTTTATTATTTTTTAATATTTTCACCTTTTTACACGAAAAATGGTGAATCATCCCCCATGGTTGACATCATCATATTGAATCCTATATGATCTTATAAAATTTTTTTTGGTTGTACACTTTTCTTAGGAGGCCCATTTTAGACCGGAAAATTCCCCTAATGTAACACTTCTACCCAACATATTTGTTATTTTATGAATCATATTCGCTTCATTCTCAACACTCTTTCCAACATATGTGGTATTTTATGAGTATTTTTAGGACCAACACACCTTGAAATCCCATTCTCTCTTGCTTATCATGGGGCCCTTCAATCGATGGTCTTTCTGTTATATTACTCATAGATTACACAATTATTTCTCTCGTATTTCTATCTATTTTGTACTATCGGATCTTTTGGTTAGCTGATATATTAGACAATAATTTTTCTTTATTTTATATTATTTTTCTTTCTTCATTTATATAGGAGTCTCTTTCATACTCACACACAATATTTTCCTTGGGTATACCTTTTATTCTCATTGAAATACTTTTTTGTTCACTTGCTTGACATTAATAAAAATATCTTTATATTTTTTTGAAGCACAAGTGATTCTTCTCCACACTTGTAATATATCATCCCTATTAAACCCCCCAGTGTATACTACTACACCTAACCCTGAGTGATTCTAACTGGGAACTTGCTGACACAAAACTAGCCAAATGCGTAGTGGAATTGGTGATTATTTGTTGAGCTATCCCCTTAGGCTTATCTTATTTATGCATTTAGTTTTGATGTTGTATTTTTGTTATAATTTAAGGTCTCTTCACCTTATCAAACATACTCTATGACTATTCCATAGGGTGAGCATGATTAGTTGGGGAGTGTCTACTTGAAGTGCATTCAAATAATTCCTAAAGTTGTTATATTTTATCTGTTCTATTCGACATTTTTTCTAAAGATCCATGGTGTTGGGTAAACTCTGAATCAGGTTATGGTAATGTTTCATTATATCTAGCACACATTTCACCTGGAATGGAAATAGAAAGCTTGTTATGAGAAAGGACAAGGTTATCCAACATTTCTAGCAGTCTAAACTATCTTGGAATTGTGCAAGACAAATTGTTACTTCCAAAATCAACAGCCACAAGATTTACATAGTCAAAAAGTTGAGGAGGAATGTTTCCTAAGCCTGTTTCCATAAAGTGATAAATTTTTCAAATTTTTCATTTTATGAGCCTCTTTTGGAATAAATCCTTGTAAATAATTCCTATCAAGGTGCAATTTCTTGAAATTTTTGGTAGAAGACATGGATGGAGACAACCCACCCACAAGGAAGTTATTTTTGAGTGACATTCCAAGAAAATTATATGAACTCCAAAGCTCATCTACTAATTTTTCAGATAAAAATTTTTCATCCATTTCTAAGGTGACCAAAGGTAGAATTTCAAGATAGCGAGGGATTCCACCAGAAAAATTGTTCTCATACTAAACATATTCTAATCACACCTGGATTACCATTCATAATTGGAAGCAATAATTTCACTCTGTCTCATTCAACCCATATTATTTGATAGCTATATAAATTATGTCAAAGTCATGCACTCTCATAAGGTGTCATCTATGCTAGTTGTAAACTGATTAAGTGAAAAAGAGATAGAGGCTAGGATCTTGGCATGATAAAGCTCTGATGCTATTGATCCATATAGACTGTTAGCATTAATTCCCAACATTCTGAGAGACAAATATTTTCCTAGTTCCCAAAGTAAATGACCTTCAAACTATCATCCTACTAAATATTTGTGTAAGAGAATAGTCAGATGCAAGGCCCAATTTTAAGGGAATGGTTTTGATCCTTTGACAAGGAAATCTTGAATTGTAAGAGAAACAATCTCATACCTTGTTTCATCAAATAAAATTTCAGCCCTAGTTTTGAATGCTAGATGTACTTCTTCTTCTCAGCTAGAGGAGAAAGGGATTCAAATTTTTCACAACATATGGGATTTTTTTTTAAGTTTATCTTAAAAATTATGAATTGTATTGGTTAGTCACCTACTATGGAGACTCAAAAAAAGTTCTCATGGGAAAAATTGGTTTCAAAAATAACAAATGACCAATTTTTGGTAAAATGGAGTCTCTTAATAAAATGTCTTGGGAATTTCAGATAGCGAAATTTGTTAGCATCAGGTTCAAACATAAGTCCCCTCTATTTTTCAAAGGGATATTTAGTAGAGGGGTGCATTATTGGGTGAGTCCAAATAGTTAATTCTGTCACCTTATATGCACCTTTGGAACTGTGTGAAGGTCACTACTTTTTTCTCTATCTTGAAAGTTGAGTGTTCAGTGTATTTTTGTCAATGAGGTTAATATTTTTTTGTCAATCTATAATATTTGGAAGGAATATATATGTACTCATCTTCCAACTAAGTTTTCTCTATTTATTAGAGATGATAAGGTTATAGAAGCTTTTACTTATTCTGATTTGATTCTAGTTCTTGTAGAAGTGTAAAAGCATCTTTTAATTTCGTTGTTCCTTCTGCATAATCTTCCTTGTATACTCTATGATTAATACAAGAAGTATTTTTCAAACTAAAATAAAATATTGAAGCATTTAGTGGAGAGATTAGCGTCATGACCTGTAAAATTCCAGAATTGCAAAGCCATAAACTATGGTCTAGAGGATTACAAGGAAGAGATGATAGTTTAAGCTCCTATAATTCATTTAATGAGTAATTTGCAAGACATATACTTTTCCCTACCAATAAAGTTATTCTTGTATAACTAGTTAGCGTATCTCAGTCCAAAGGAGACATGAAGGATCTCCATACAGTATAGTTTGAACAGTAACATAAAGTTGTAGGCTATGAGTGAAATTTTTAGAGCATGCTTAAAATTATTACTAAAATCTGATAATATCATGTTTCAATCAGTATCACTAGTAATACCCACAATAACACTTTCCATTTCTAAAATGATCGAATCGCTTGTTATCTCTCACAATAATTTCTCACAGAAAAATATTTGAAATGAGATTAATGGAAGAGTGGAAGTCACCGCACACTCTAATGGTCTTAACAATCTAAATAGGTTTCCCAAGAGATGTGTTGACGAGCCCAAATACAATTGTCAACTTCTCATTATGTATGCATAGATGATTTTCTTTACGCTCCTCCTCCACTTCACGTAGTGCATAGTTTGTATTTTGTACATACCCTACCTCCTTTATTTTTCCATAAAATCTCTCAATCTTTGCATTAATTTTTTGTAGTTGTGGGTGTTAATTATCTCCTACAAGGAACGTATGAAGCTCCCCATTAGGTTTTTTTTTAAGAATAAGATCACTTAGCCTTGTATATAAATTTTTGAAAAAGAATCTATGAAACTTGTTACTAATAAAAGATGAGACAACCTACCCCTATGCAATCTTGCCTAATTCCTCTATCCTTATCCACCAAGGAGAGACTTGGAAAGGGTCTCTCGAGAGAACTAACTTACAACAAATCATGGCATATGGATCATGCATTTGTGAGCATTCATGGATTGTTTTCAAGATAGGTTTTGAACCTATTTTCATGGAATTTCTTCATACATGCTTTGCATAATCCTCCTAATTGCCCACCTAGTTCTTGATTTTAAACAAAAGTGCCATAGCATCAACAAACACCTTACAAAGGTCACCATACTACACACCTCTAGCCAAAGTATGTCCATGAATTTTCCAGACTAAAATCACTAATAGTGCCTTTTTATCCTTCAAATTCCACTATATACTAAAAATATATGATATAAGAAACAAATTTATTTTTTTTCAAACCAGGATTAGATAAAAGATTGTTAAACTCAAAAATTGGTATTTAGAATGAAATGGGGCTCGCTTATTTCATAATATATGTAGTAACATCACCCAAATTCACTTGGATTCATTTTTCCTACTCCTAAACCATGTTGAAGAGTGCAAGTCATGTCTTCATACCCGACAATAGGTTCTTTTATGGCCTTGAATATAGGTCCAAAACCTATTTTGAAATTAGTGATTAATTGATGGGTTATGTGTTACTCCCAAGAAACCAAAGTATTTATATATGCAGAACTTAGAAGGACACTACCCCTTGGTTTATTGTTTTCAAGAAATCAACAACAACGAGTGAGAAAATGAATTCTTCCTCCTCAGCCCACTCTGTGATTCAATTAATCTTCCAATAGAACAAACATAACCTACTAATTTCACTTGAATGTGATGATTCTCAGGGTTTTTTGCATGGGAGATAATATACTATAGATGACATGTTGCTACGGAAGGAATATATTCCCCAACGACACAATTTTCCCTAACCTAAAAAAATATCTAAATCTAGAGGCTTGTCACCCTCCTCATATCACATGCTTCTTTCTTCCAATGGGTTCAACGCTGCAAGAATATTATAATTCCCTTTACAAAGGCATCGAGAGAATGGCATTAAGCTAATTAGTCAGGTGACTAAGCTCGAAGAATCGATTTTATAGGGCATATGGGGCTTCATTGGAAGGCTTTAAAACCTAAATTCACCATATCCAAGGCTTCTACCTAGCCTTTTTCAAATGGTTTAACAGAATCAAGAAATTTTGACATGAAAATTCAAGGTTTTTAACACTCTATCAGTGAGATATAAATTTTGGGTATGAGCTTTTCTTAGTCAAATAAAAGGTCTGCATTAGATCGTCCTACATATACATATATTAATATATGTAACTAGAAAAAGGGCATGGTAGAATAATACATATGAGGCCATAAAGGCGTTCATCCTATTTATTTTAAAGGTTGTAATTATGGTTTGTCTTACAAACTCAGGAAAGGTATCCCTAGGCTATAAAATCATATCCCAAAGGACATGTTAAATGCCAAAAATTATCGCCTAATTCTCAATGATAGAAATTTCATATTGTAATTATTTTAAGGCCAATGTTTGGCAGAATGTAGTTACCCCAATCCTTACATGATCACCACCCAAACCATAACAGGGAAACCCCACATACAGGAAGAAAACTTGTATATAAATTGATTGGTCATATCCTTCATGTAGTTTAATCATGAATAGGACTAATGTACTTTGGTTTCCCTTAGACCATAATAGAATTAATGAATTATCCATTACAACTTACTCAACCTTACATAAATGGTAGGTAACTCATAAATCCACTTAAAGGTTTTTCACAAATTTGATTCATATATTCTAAAGCCAAATGCCCTTATTTTTACCTTGTTAATCCATCCCTCCCCAACTCTCACTCTACTAAAAAAAATGTAATATTCCAATATTAGCTTGCAGCTAATTGGAATATTAATTTTTTTTTTGGTCACTTAGATAGGTGAATAAGTGTGTAGGGAGACCCATAAATATCTTTATAAAGAATAAAACTGCTTCTCATGTGAACTTGGTTCATCATTTCGGCTTAATAAAGCACCCTAAGGTGTGAACAGGGGTGAGATCATGTGGACTAGGTTAATGTTGACCAAATCAGCAACGCTTTTATGGAGCTAGTGGAGGTTTATTGGAGGACAACGCGGTCATTTAGGAGGAGTGTATGCATGAGGGTATCTTCTTTAATGAGTGGGACCCAGGGTGAGGAAGATCACCAAGCATAAAAGGAAGAGGATGGTAGAATTAGAAGACATGGATATGTATTATTGATTTTGATCTTTTTAGATATGGATTTACCACGTGACATATCTATGCATGCTTTTTCTATTTAGCAGGGTCTGTAGTGTTCTTTAGCATAATGGTTTTTCCGAGCGGGAATACCACCCTCATCCTTAGGGGAATTCAAGTGCCTACCTCAGAGAAGTATCTTGAGCTAAATTACCACTATCTGCCATTTTTCCAAGCTTTGTTCTTCATATACATCACAGTCTATTCTAGATTTGTGTTCTGCTGCATGGTTGCAGTAGTGGAGGAGAAATATCTCCAATTTCTGAGGTGGTTTTCCACTGGACGGGTCATCCTTTCATCTGGGAGGCTTGTGAGGAAGTCCATGGTGCATTATTTGCATATTTTTAAGGAGGCCAAGTAGCTACCATTAGCAATAGTTCAATTTCCCTCAATGACTGTGTTATTTTAGAGAGCAGCTATAGAAGTGGGTTTATTGCCCTAGTTGGAGGAGTTGTGTTTACTGCGTGGGGATCAGCCATTGATTTAAGAGATCTATTGGAGTAGTATCATCCATATCATATATCATATCACCCAACTCCTATCACTGATTCATTTGTAGTGGTTATTCAACCCTAGGGCCATATCCACCATTCTTCTATAGAGTGTATTTCTGGAAACCTTTTCTAGGTTATCTTGGAAATCAGTTTTGGAGAATTGATCTTTCGTCTTAGCACTTTTGCAGCCTTATATGAACGTATATTTATATTTCCATTTTCCAACTAGTGTTACTCTCATAGACAACACAGTTTTAGCATTCCTGTATTTCATGTATTAACAACATTTCAGATTTAGGTGTATACTCTCATGGGAGGATTGCTTTCCCAACTTGAGTGATCTTTTCCTCAATATCTTGCACCTATATTTCTGCTATAATAATAATGGAATGGCTCTATATTCATCTCATGTTTTTATCTATTCATATTTATGCATATTTCCAGTTTTATGTATTGTATTACTTCTCTCCCATTTTTTTGATATTATAGTGGTATCAGAGCATAATCTTCACCCAGCCTGTGTACTTAAGCTATTATTTCATCTAAAGAGGCTTCTCATAGAAAGGAGAAGATATGCAGAAGAGATGGAGGCAAGACTCCATTATCAGGAGGAAAGGAGTTCTCAAAAATTCTTCTTCAAACTATGCAGAACACAGAGACATCAAAGAGATGAGGATGGAGAGACATAGAGATTCTCCAAGAGGGATTGTAAATAAAGAAAGCTCTAGTTCTTCACATTATGGGTGTGAGCATTAAGCTTCACTATCAGATCTACAATGTGGTACGATGCCTACATTCTTAGCAAGATAATAAGAAGAGAGAGATACACAAAAGGAGGAGACTCTTGGTCACTATCTCCATGAATATGAATCTCAGTCTAGAAGATTCACGGAGCATTTAAAATTCCAAGGGTTTTGTCAAATCAAAGAAAATATAAGACCTAGTAACCATAATAGAAGAAGAGGGTGCATCCAGCACACCTTGGGTAGATTCTTTCTGCCAACTTTTGATGGGTCACCCAAGTGCACAAATAAGGCTTGGGTAAAGAAGCTAGACACATATTTTCAGTTGCATCAAGTTTCAGAAGAGGATTCCCTTAGAGTAGGAGAATTGCATCTTGAAGGTAAGACTTATGCTTGGTGGTTTTATGAATTGAATCATGCAAATGAAATTACTTATGCAAATTTTACTAGGGGGTTAGTGAAAATATTTGATCAAAAAAATTTTGAAACTTCCATGGGTGAGATAGCCAAACCCAAGAAATATGAACCTTTGCATGAGTTGGAAGGATCCATGAAACAAACTCCATTTTAGAATATTGTTCAGCGGGTTAAAGATCCACAAAATTCTTTTCCAAGGGAAAAAGCCCCACATGAGAAATAAATTTATTCTCAAGAAGAAAACATGAAGATTCCTCCTTCAGGAATGGATCAAGACAAAGGATCTCTTAATGAAGAGGTATTATCCAATTATGAGGAGAAGGAAGAGGAAGAGTTGGGAAGAGCCTCCAGCGCTGTAAAAGAAGGAGGAGATCCACCACCATTTGGAGATGGAGATGAAGAAATTTCTTCAAATATAGGAGCTCTCGTATCTTTGCAAGAAGTTCCAAAGGATCTCACATATGAATATTAGGAGCAACATGTATTGATAGGTAGTGTGACAAATAATTTGAAGAAGTATGTTCAATCATTGACTATAGTTTTGAGGACATACACCTTGATGGAGCACTTCTTTGTGATCAAGACTCTTGACAACAATATGACATTGGGTGTGCATGGGTTGATTACATTTGAGAAGGAATCCTTAGACTATGATATCTTGCAAAAGGTACAGGATAAGATGAGAATGATGGCTGACATCAAGTGATTGGGAACATACACATCCATCCATTTTAGGAGGCTTATGCACAAAATCAGGAGGATGATCTGTGCAGTGAGGGCAAGGTAAAAATTTTCCACTCACATATACAACCTACTCTAGGCCTTTATGTTTCATTACATGGATGCATTCCACCAGGGAGAACCCCTGATTGGAATATGATCAAATATTTCTCTCAACATGGTACATAATTGATAGATTTGGCTAAGGAAGGATCCTTGGGAGGAGCTAGCGCAATGTAGAGAACCTTTGATGGGTTCAAATGAGGGATGAGAAATTTTCTGATATGGTCATTGCCATCTACTGCTCAGCTATCTGCATTGAAATATGATGATTCAGGAATCTATGATGGTACAAGCATGGTGTGAAAGGGATACTCCATAGCCTTGAAGTAGAAAATGATACTTCCACACATGAGGAAGATTTTTGAATATGATAAGAGGTTATTAACACTCTTGCATGCATTGGCCAAACTATGGAAGTTTTGGATGGGCAATACCTTCCAAGAGGAGGTTGACCTCCATGTACTTCAATCTTGTCTTAGGCAAGATCAGCTGCAAGGGATGCAAAAAACGTGGGGTAGCAGTACTCCAACATGTGGCTTTGGCATTGAGCATGTCAAAGAGGAGAGCTATTATGAGGCACGTGCTTCATTTCAGATTTTAACAACATTGTCATTCTTGGGGAGCATAGATCCATATTGGAAGTCCCAACAATTGGTGGAATATTCTAAGAACCTCTTCACATGTAAGGTTATTGATGGGAAAGTGACATATGGGAGATATAGAGTGGTTGATGGAGTCATTTATTTCCATGATTAGATCTACTTGACTAGAGACTCAAAGCTCAATGAGGAGATTCTACATCCAACATATGAGGCACTGTTTTGAGGACATGTAGATTTCATTGACTCTTATCACACCATCATGGAGGGATTATATTGGGAAGATCTCAAAGAATAGGTGATCCAAAATATCAGCCTAGTATATAACACATATTTCATTAAAATTGGAAGTTTTTCGTCAATCTAGAATTTAGAAACTTTAACTAGATTAAGTTTTTTCAAAATGTGGGATTATAAAATCACTTAGTTTACTAATTTTAATGTAGATATTCACCATTTTTGGTGAAAATTTTGTCATGGTAAATTATATTAAACAAATTTATATAAACTTGCAAAATAAAATATTTCACATCCTAATCTTGGTTTCCTTACATTATCTCTTTTAAGATTTTTTATGGTTTGTATTAAAAGCTAAGTTTGTTAAAGTCATCTTATGAAAATAATGTTGCGTATGTTACTATTATTAACTTTATGAAAAGAATGTTTTGTATGTTATTATGATTAACTTTAATATGAAAAGAATATTTTGTATGTTACTATTATTAACCCGTTTAATTATAATTTGATATAGTAAATATCATGACAATGTATGTGTTAAATTACGATTATTACTACAACAAGGTTGACACAATTTAAAATTCTATAGCCTTTGCAACACTAGTAATATGGTTGAAGATGAAAACCCCTCTTATATCATCCACATTATACTCAAATTTGCATTTAAATTTCAAAATATTTGTGGCACTACCAACCTTCTTGATCTTTTAACTAAACAAAATTATGATGATCTTGAAACACTTATTTTAATGTTTTTTTAGCATAACAATAAAATTCTTAAGAATTTAGAGTAATATCTTTATGGCTTCTTATATACCATATTATTTGGTCTTAGTGGATGATAATCATCATTATCACCATCATCATTACATACTATTGTAAGAAGTTTGAATCATTTTAAAGTTGACATGAGAAAATATTTTTTTACGATCAATTTAAATGTTGAATGAGAGTAGTAGTATAATTTATTTATTATTTATTATTTGTTCTTTTGTGTTAAAAACTAACTTAATTGAGACTAACTTGATGAATAATAGATTAATATGCAAGATATATATTAAGTTACATAAAGTTATTTAATGACAAATTATCATAGTAATGTGTCCAATATATACTAGCATAGATCCACCTTAAATACAGATTTAACATGAGCCTAGAGGGATTAAATGTTGATTTAAATGTTGAATGAGAGTAGTAGTATAATTTATTTATTATTTATTATTTGTACTTTTGTGTTAAAAACTATTGTTTTTATAGACCAAGTTTAGAAGATGTTGTTTTTAAGTGCATTATTGAATTTGATTATGCATATTTGATATGGTGAGAAGTCATGTTGGTCAATCAAAGCTTCGAAAACTTAAATATTTTATGGCACTGTCATGTCATTTGTATCACCACGTGATTACATTGAAATACTAAATAATATTATTACATTTAAATACTAAATAATATAAAATTCAAAAAATAATATCAACAGAATAGTTGATATACAACAAATATTGAAAAGTGTGTATGAATGTATATTAATAGATCATTCAAAAAAAAAAATTATAGTCGAACTTACACATCCCCTCATACTAGGCTGTAGAATGAGCCTCGCCTCTCGACTCAATTACTAATCATTTTAATTATCAAAATCAATCATGAATTAGAATAGTAAAAAAGTAATACAATTTGATTATTTTCAAATCCAAGAGGAAAGAGAGAAAATTGACTAAACTATTTACTACAAATGTTTAGTTTTTATGCCTGGAGTGTTTAAGGATATTATATTGAAAATAACATATTGAAATTCATCTAAAACTTAGATTCCAAGTTACATTATTTCTATTATCAATAATATTTATATTTATGTATTAAAATTGACTCGTGAATAATTGATTTTTTAAAAAGATTCTTACCTATAAAGTTATTTAACAATATATCAATATTGTGTTTCTTACTATTATTAACCATTTTAAATTGACACTAACTACTTTTCCAATGTTGAGTACAAATTTATTATACTAGTACAATGTTGGCACCACTTCAAAGTCTATAAGAGAAAATATTTTATAAGTCTAGTTGTGTTGTTCAATGATCAAAATCATTTTTTTTTAAATTAGAGTGCAATAAAACAACAAATTTGATTCATATCAATTATAATAAGGAATATTAAGGAAAAATCACTTCAAAAGTTATTACAAATGTCTAACATTTTTTCATTAAGTGTTTAAATGGTTTATATAAAATAGAATACTAATTAGCTACTCCATTATTGTTTTAATATACCAAGTTTAGAAGATGTTTTTAAGTGCATTATTGAATTTTGTTATGCATATTTGATATGGTGACAAGTCATGTTGGTCAAACATAACTTTTAAAATTTAAATATTTTATGGCACAATCATGTCATTTGTATCACCACATGATTACATTGAAATACTAAATAATATAAAACTCCTCCAAAAATAATATGAAGAGAATAATATTGATATACAAAAAATATTGAAAAGTGTCTGAATGCATATTAAAAGATCCTTAAAAAAATAATCACGTTCATTAATCATATAAACCTAATCTTAAGATATTCGCCCAAGTAGGTCAAGAATAGCTTCTAGACCATATTTATCTATCTTGGTCTTCTTGCAATGTTATTTCTTTTGCAGCCATGCCCAAACTATGGTATTAAGTTGAGTAGAGCCAAGTTCTGTGTCATCAAGATTTGGTATCCAATATTGCTCTAAGAATTTTCCATTGTATTTCCCTGAAATAGGCTTCCACCAATCAACCTTTACATGAAGATTCTCACTTTCACTATCCCTAAATATATCTGAGATAGATTTTTCCATCCAAATCATCTCTCCTGCATCCTCATTTCCTGATCTAACTAGCAACATCATTCCTTTCTGAACATCAATCTTTTGATTGAATGTTGGCTTTGGCTTGTTGCATTTGGGTCCAACATATACAGGTTCATCCATTGCATTGTCAAAATCTTCATCCATAATACTTGAGATTACATGGAGTGCATTACGATCAACATCAACAACGTGCCTTGTCTTGGACCAGAAATCCTCAAAAGATGAATCACTTCCATCTATTATTCTATGATCATTATAGATTCCATCTAATGTATCAAGAACTCTTTCCCAATACACTACTTTATTTTTCCATTCCTCTGTAACAATTGGTGAATCTTCGTTCCCGATACTGTCTTTCCACATTTTTATGTATGATGTTATCCCTTCCTTTAGTTCTTTGAAATAGGCATCATTCTTTTTGGAATGTAAGAAAGATGGGTTCCCTATGGGAATTATAGGTCGACCTTCATCATCTATATTCCATAACTCAACTGGTTCTAACCACTCTGTATCTCTAATGGATTCTTTGTACCTTAGTACTAGAATATCATTGAGTACAAGAAATTGGAAGTATTGAACATTAAGATGTCCAACTAGTGCATTTTTTCCCTCCTTGATGTATCCATTAAGGAAAATTTTGAAGTCATAGACCTTGTCAATAAGTGTAGGTGGAAACACTCGTTTTTCTTCAATTTTGTGATATGTATCCATCATTTCAGGTAAAGAATATATATCTTTACTTTTTAGGTTGGAAGACATTCTTTCGTAGGTTCCATCTATGTCTTCATGGGTGTGCCCCATAGGCAAAAATCCAACCTCAATAGTGATGAAGACACCAAGTGCAGTTAAAAGTGATAAAAACATGAAAAGATAGTGATTATTATTATCACTTGCTACATTGTCCAACTGTAACAACAAATGTGGAGGAAGAGTTTTAAAATCAAAATTTTGGCTCTTTGATCTTCCATGAGATATAAAATCATCCTTGTAAACTTGACATTATGAGTAAATAGAGGTGTCAAGTAATGCATTTGTAAGTGGGTTTCTTGAACTTCCACTCTCATAAAGTAGATCACCATACATATCAATTTGTGGGTCTTCAAGGTCCCTTAAGCACTTTGCAAGGGATGTAATAGTAAATTGTGATCCCATTTGTACAAATGGTAGGGAAAAATGACCAAAACCTCCTGTGTTATGCCCATGTGTTAGCATACCTGTCAATGACACACCTAAATTTGTTCCTACAATAGATTTTGATTTGACACGTAGCCTTGGGATTGAAGTTTTTGTTTTATCCATTTTATCATGGATAATGCTCAAATACTCATTTGGAAACCGCTCTGACATAATTCTATGGGCATAGTAGCAATATCTTCCACACATAACAATCTTGTTATGTTTGTTTAGCCTACCTCGTGCGTTTTCTTCCATCTCTTTTGTAGTTGCTGACTTCATCTGTGCTTTCAACACAATACATTCACTGCATTTACTAAAGTTGGTGTTCTTTGAAAATGCCACATCTCGAAACTTAGTATTCCATACCTTGTTCATTGTTCATTGTGATATTGATGGGTAATTGAGCTTTTGAAGAGCCTCATTGATCTCTTTTAACAGAGAATTTTGTGTGTAAGTCGAAGGAAGCAATCTTAAAGGAGCAGATGTTCCATCTTCTTCAACTTGACGTGTTTGGTTTGGTGAAAAATCTGAATTATCCATTACAATTTTGTGCAATATTTCTATGGCTGCCACGGTGTATCCTCATGCTTTGCATGTCTTGGTGTTACCATGAATAACTTTGATCTGACCATTTTGGAAATATTGTTGGTAGTCATAGAATGTGCTTTGAGGAATCTTATGTATTTTATACCATGCTTTCTTACAAATAATATTCCCATTAAATCTCATGTCCTTTACATTTCTAGAAATAGGTGGTAGGCCATGGCCATGGCTCCTTGACATCACTGTGTTTGACATGAGTGAATTCAAGACAAATTCCCTAATATCATTTTTATTTTTTTGTCTCATACCCCTTCTAGCACCTGCAATGGCCTTCCTATCCACATGTTGAAGACAATATTTTGTACAACATACATCTGCTACCAAAAGTTGAATTTATTTCTTTTCATCTATATTTGTTTGACATTTTGCAATTTTTGTTGTAGCCATAACTCATTTATTCCTTTTATATGGGCTTGTTACATGAATATCAATCGAGTTTATATATTTTTCATTACAAAGGTTCTCATCCCATTTTTTTAAGGGATTTGTTTCTTCTATAACATCCCATAACACCATTTCCTTGGTCGGCTCCTTGAACTTTTCTTTAACCCTTAATATCACACCTTTGTTGTCCACCAACTTATTTATTGGCCATATAACCAAAAAATGCATACAATTATCCCCAATTCTGCATATATCACAATTTCCATCTATCTCTTCCAAAAATAACACCAAATTCCATTTCTCCTAGTGTTTCACCTTCAACAATGTCATCCTCGTGGACATTAACTAGCATTCCATTCACAATGCACATGCTTGTTTCCATGCATTCATGTGTAAGAGAAACCTTTTTACATGTGAATTTAACCCTATCTTGGGGAATATTTATGGTATGATCATGACAATGAGTTTCCAAATCTGATTCTGGCCAAATATCATAAGATTCCAATGCACCCCCTAGTGTATGCTCAAATGTTGTTGGATGTGGTAGAGCAACATCTTGTTTTAAAACTTTCTCAATTTTAACCACTATGCATCCTTTCTTTACCATATTTCCATGCACTTTATGTCCAAGATCTGTATTGAATATGGAACCCTCACCAGCCTTCACTCCATTTTGCAGAAGATCTACCTTTTCTCCAATAGAAAATGTAGAAGAAACTTTTGCACCTATAAACGAATGTAAATAAGGTTAGTATTTACTCCAAAAAAAATGTATTATTCTATCAATAATATTTGAACACATGCTTCAATATTTTGATTTACCTATGTTTTGCCTAAAATACCTGATCTTCCATGGATGTATGTCCCCTTCATCAACATCCTCAATCAAATGTGGTTGAGTGACATCAATTATCAAAATTGCAGCATAACATGCATTAACCCTTTCTCCAACATAATAAGTTCCAGACTCTGTAGATTCGACCCTTCCTAGCCCAACGAATTGATCAATAATAAGGAGATCAACATAGTCCCCTTTTGATATATTTTCCATTGTAGCTTGTACCAATTCTGTAACAACAATTAAACCATAAATTGTAATTAAAAGGTTGAACCATGTAAAGTGTGATTTTATATTTTCGCAAAAACACACAACTTTCAAAAAGTAATATAGATGAAATAAGTCAAATGGTATGGTAGTCATATTGTATGTAATGAAACATTGTTCCCCACCATCTAGTGCCTACTACCAAAAATTACTTTACATGCAAATTACACAAAAAACATATATGAAGACCATGCAATTAGAGATGTAGATAGCATCATAGAATGACAAATATAAGCTCATATCAAACCACCAAGTTCCTATTTAACTTAAAAAGTGACACTTGTAGTCTTAATGCATGTGTATGAATAATGATCATAAGAAATTTGTAGAAGTTGACGAACCAAAACATGGTTCATTGTAAAATCTAAGAAATTCCAAGATTGATGCTACATAACATGTCTAAAAGCCCCATGAAAAGGAGAAAATATATTTTCACTTAGTGAGGATGTTTGATGTTTGAACTTGATAATAAAAAGCCAAACTAGAGGTTTTCTTCCAAATAAAAGTTTTGAATGACAAATATAAGCTCATATCAAACCACCAAGTTCCTATTTAACTTCAGAAATGACACTTGTAGTCTTAATGCATGTGTATGAATAATGATCATAAGAAATTTGTATAAGTTGAAGAACCAAAACATGGTCCATTGTAAAATCTAAGAAATTACGAGATTGATGCTACATAAGATGTCTAAAAGCCCCATGAAAAGGAGAAATTATATTCACTTAGAGAGCATGTTTGATGTTTCAACTTGACAATCAAAAGGCAAACTAGAGGTTTTCTTCCAAATAAAAGTTTTGGTACTGTAAATACTAGATAATTCTAATTTTTATTCTAAAAGAAAAGAAATTTAATTTTACAAATCCTTAGTTCCAATGTTAGCACTCCCTACCTATACACAATAAGGACATACTATTGAGGATGGATACAAAGGGATGTTAACTTTAGGTCCTCGAAAGGTGTAGATTTGAGTTTTCCTAGATTTTTATGTTGATGAGGAAGAGTCTTATCTTATGCATCCAAAAATTAGTGAAATTGTTTTTGGAAGTTCATAACTATACAACAAAATAGAGAGAAAAACAATACATGTTAAAAAATTATGCTTGATACTTTAAAGTTGCATATATTTGCATTGGAAGCAAAATATAGTATACCTCAATAATAAATTCATTCATAAACTTGAAAACTATACAGAGATGACATTATTCTCCATGGATCAAATAATTATGATTGGATTATTGTGTTTGTGCCAAAAGGAAAGCTACACTATTATCTTTCCTTCCAACTCAAGCACGAATGTAGTGCCAACAACAACATATATCTATATACAATTATTTTTCACTATCATTGATCTCCATAAATTGTTCCAAATTCAATAAAAGGGCACATCAAAAGCTATAACTCTAACCATTGTGATTATTGAGACAATGTCACCCCTAGAGCATTGGTTGCATAAGTGTAATGGTGTCTAGAAGAAAGCTAGTAATCACTAGGTATCCTTCTTGCATAATCACAAATGCATTGCCAAGAATAATTTTAGAGCACTAACCTTGGTGAGGGTGAAATCTTGGTAGTTTTCCTTTTGGAACAAGAACAAAGAAATATAGTGCATTTTATAACTCCTAACACAAATACAAGCACATTTCCAACAATAATGTTACATTGTGAAAAAAATTCAACGTATGCAAGATTTACTTCTATCACAAACACAAACACATTTTCAACAATAACATTGCAAGATGAAGGAAATTTAACACATTATAACCTTCCTTATAGCATAACAACATACATATTTCTAATATCAACATTACATTATGAAGGAAATATAATGTGTGCTAGCTTTCCTTCTATCACAAGTATAATCCCATTTCGAACAACAACATTGCATCTTAAATGAAAGCTAACAATAAATATCATTCCTCCTACTACAAACATAAGCATATTTCTAGAAGCAGTGTTACATGGTCAAATAAATCTAGCACATGCTAGATTTCCTTCTAGCACAAACACAAGCACATTTCCAACAACAATTTCTTAAGGCATTTGAAATCCACCACATGCTAAATCTTCTTCTAGCGTAAATAGAAGCATGTTACTCACAAAAACATTGGAAAGTAAAAGAAATCTTACACATTCTAGAGTTTCTTCTAGCACAAACAAAATCACATTGCCAAAAACAACATTGCGGGGTGGAAGATATATAACCTATGCTTCATTTACTTCTAGCACATTGCCAAAAATAACATTGTAGTGAAAACAAAATCCAATGCATGATAGAATTCCTTCTAGCACAAGCATAATTACATTTCCAATAATATTACATTGCAAAAGAAATACAATGTAGGTAATATTTCTTTCTAGCATAAATACAAGTAGGTTTCCAACAACAATATTGCATTGTGAAACAAATATATTGCATGCTAGACTTTATTCTAGTACAAACTAAGCATGTTTCTAACACCAATATTGCATTGAAAAAAAAATTAGGGGCATGCTAGAATTCCTCCCACCATACACAAACATATTGGCAACATCAATATTCTAGGGTAAATGAAATCTATATCATGCTAGATTTTCTTCTATCACAAACATAAGCATATTTCCAATCAAAATATTTCAAAGTGAATTAGATCTAACATGATATTTGTACTTTTATCTCAAACACAAACATGTCACCAATAACAACATTGCAAGGTGAATGAAATCTAACACATGCTAGATTTCCTTCTCTCCCAAACAAAAGCACATAACAATATTGTAGGGTGAAAGAAACATATCACATATTAGATTTTCTTCTAGAACAAACAAGCATATTGTCAAAAATACCTTATGCAAGACAAAAGAAATCCAGTGTGGTAGATTTCTTTCTAGCACAAACACAAACACATAACATTGTAGAGCTTAAGAATCTAGCGCATGCCAGATTTTGTTATAGCATGAACACAAACATATTACCAACAACATTCTAGGGCAATAGAAATCTAGCACATGCTAGATTTCCTTTAGCAAAATCACAAGCACATTTCCAATAACATCATTGTGGTCAAGGAAATATGGCGCATACTAGATTTCATTCTAGCACAAACAATTGAATTGCCAACAACAACATTACAATGTGAAAGAAATCTAGTGCACACTAGATTTCCTTCTAACGCATATACAAACACATTTTCAATAAACTCATATAAGGGTGACAGAAATCTAATGTATGCTAGATTTCTTTCTAGCACAAACACAAACAGATTACAACATTTCTAGATAAAAGAAATCTAGCACATGGTAGATTTACTTCTAGCGCAAACAAAAGCATATTTTCAACAACCACATTGCAGTGAAAAAAAAAATCTAGCGCATGCTAGATTTATTTTGAGCCAAAATTGAAGCATCTTGGCAATAAAAACATTGCAAGGTGAAGAAAATATAACACGTGTTAGATTTACGCATAGCACAAACACAAGCGCACAACAACATTGTAGGGTGAAAGAAATCTAGCATGTTAGATTTGCTTCCAACATAAACAAAAGCATATTTCCAACCACAACATTGCATGGAAAAAGATCTCTAAAACAACTTCTATCACAAACACAAGCACATTTCCAATAACAACATCGCAAGGTAAAATAAATTTAATGCATGTTAGGTTTACATGTAGCACAAATACAAGCATACTACCAACAACATTTCATGCCAAAAGAAACCTAACACATGTTATATTTACTTCTAACACAAACACAACCACATTGCTAAGGTGAAGGAAATCTAACAAGTGCTAGATTTCCTTCTATAATAAACAATCAAATTGACAACAACATTATTTTAGAGCAAAAAAAATCGAGCACAACTTCTAGCCCCAACACAAGCACATTTCCAATAACATTTCCAAGGTGATGGAAATATAACACGCGCTAGATTTCCTTCTATCATAAACAACCAAATAGACAACAACAATATTGCAAACCAAAAGAAATCTAGCATAGTTTCTAGCCCAAACACAAGCATTTTTCCAATAACAATATTACAAGGTGAAATAAATTTAATGAGTGTTAGCTTTACATGTAGCACAAATACAAGCATACTACCAACAACAACATTGCATGCCAAAAGAAATCTAGTGTGTGCTATATTTCATTTTAACACAAGCACAAGCACATTTCTAGTAAGAACATTCCAAGGTGAAGGAACTCTAACACATGTTAGATTTCCTTCTATCATAAACAACCAGATTACGAACAATAACATTGCATTGTGAAAATTCCTTCTAACATGTCAATAAAAATATTGCAAGGTGGAAAAAATGTAAGGTGTGCTAGTGTTGGAATTATTGAGAGCGGGGTTGAATCAATATTTCTTTACAATTGCTATATTATGCCAGTTAAAATCACTAATTAAACCAAAACACAAGATGTGCAACAAGAAAATAATTTTATTAATGAATTTGAGGAATCTAAAAACCAAAGCTTCAACTTGTACAACAAAGTCCTTAACTCCTTCAAGGCTTGAACCCTAATGAGGACTCTAAAATTCAACTACAAATCCAAGCTCCAACCTTGTACGACAACTGCAATCCTCTACGGATCCAACCCTCTCAGTTTGCTTCAATACCTTAGGGTGACTTCAATACTGCTTCAAGCCTCCATCAAAAACTTCAAATACTTCTTAAAAATGTATCCAAGGTAGGTCTAGAAAGTGTTCTCAAATATACCTCTACAAAAACTTCATGTCTGCTTCAGCAAAGCTTTTATGGTTTCACCAACAAAACATTTCTTCCAGTGTTGATCTTCAACTATGCTCTAAGTATGACTACTCCAACAAAACAAGTCTTTAAGTGTTGGTCTTCAACAATACTCCAAGGGCGATTGCTTCAAAAAAACAACTCTTCAAGTGTTGGTCTTCAACTATGCTTCAAGAGTGACTGTTTTTTCAACAAAGGCTTTAAGAAAGCTCAATTAATGTCATGATCAATGCACTCTATTGTCAACTCAAAAGATGCTCAAAGTATGTTATCATTTTATCATTCAATGAAGGTGTCTCCTAGGCTCTTCATGTGTACTTGAAAGAATGTCCTTCGATCGATAAGGATTACTTTACTGTTGTTTCAAATCTGACTTGATATGTTGATCAAGCTTCTCAAAGTATAATATTCCTAATGGTAAAATTAAGAGTGATTAAAAAAACATACAATAAATCCAACACAAATATTTTTCAGCAAACGCCCATAAAACAAAAATGCTCCAAACACACCAAACTGGGAAAATTTTATTATAAGATATTGTTGGAGTACAATATAAAAAAAAATGCACACCTTGGCTTTCACAAGGCAAGCTACAAGCCTCAAGTGGATGTTTTATCAATGCCAAACTGTTGCTGCAATTTTCCCACTAAAAATCTGCACTGACCTTGTGATTTTTGCATTGTTGATTGTGTTGATACCCTGATTACCCCCCTGCTAACTGTGAAAATTTATGAATATTACTTATGCAAAAACCCTATTGTTAAATCATGATTTACTTCTCCTACTTATACAAGTTATTAATCTGAAATGTTCATTATTAACATTGAAGTAAACACTTTAATGGCCTACATAGATCCATATCTAAACTGAATACATGCACATAGACAAAGTGACACACAAGATTTTCTGGAAAACTGTCGAAAAAAACCCAATACGGGAAAATCGGTCTTCTCGCTGCTGGAGGGTTTTTATTATTAAGTAGATTCTAAGTACAGCAAATTTGGGCACCTTATTGGTTAACTCGAACAAAGAAAAAAACTGTAGCAATACCTTTGTTTCAGAGATGGAAAACTGGATTGATTCACACCCCCAAATAGGATTTACAGAACTCAGCCCTTTTCTGTCTTTAGAAACTCCAGCGCAGTTCTAAAGCCCTATGTGTAAGCTCTGCTAGCCTGTGTGTGCCGCTGCTCAGAAGAGGCCTGCGTAACCCCAGACTGGGTTACGTTGTCCCTGCGCTCCCGTAGCTAGGCTTGCGTAAACCCTAATGGCCTCTTGCTGCCTCTACACTGCACTTTTTGGGTCTGAATAGCACCTGCGTAGCACTAAGCCCCCTGCGTGGTGCAGTTGTTTCTCCCTCTGCACTACTCTAACTACTGCTTCTCTGCCTCTTGTTGAATCTTAGCTTGGGATTAGATCATCCCGCTGGCCAATACCACCCCTCGTTGCAGCTGGAACACTTCTGGAAATTCTTCGCAAACCACGCCCTAGAATTCCAGCTTAGTCTCAGTTCTCTGCCTCTGTGTGTGTTCTCCAACTGACCCCAAGCCTTTCCTTCATACTTTTCTTGTTGGGAAACCAACAGCTGTGATCTAATCCTGAATCGACGGCTAAGATTAAAAGAAAGCTTGATTCGTGTGACTTAAGTAATTTCCATCACATGTTTAAATTGATTACCTTTAATCTTTTAATTTTCCTAAGTCAAACTTAGGGTCCTTAATTAAAAATATTAATTAATTAATTATCTCTTAAACTGAATGGAATTTCTCAAATCCCTTTTTGGGTCTTGGAGATCTCACGTACTCTAGTCCCTCCACAAAGTTTGGGAGTTAGAGAACATCTGATGCTACCCCAACACTCAAAAATATCAACACTAACTGCTCAGAAAATTCCGATAAATTAGACATGGAATCCTTATCAAAAACCTAGAAAAACCCAAAAAGGGTTTTCCCTAGTTTTGATGCTCAAAAAATGGCTCCAAATTAATTGACCCTCCTCTAAGTGCAGAAAAACTAGAACTGTGACTGATGTTGGAATGAATGTCCCAAAATGGTTGGAAAAATCTTCTCAATTGCACCCCAAGCCAAGCCCAAGAAACCCAGCTCTCAAAATCCCTTCACAAGCCACCCCACAATTGTGCCTCCACAATGATTGTGTAGTTTCTGGGTAGGATGACATAGTTTCTCCTCTGGAAAATCAGTTTGATGTTTTGTGTTGAATTCTACCCTTGCAAATCTTCCTCCTTTTTCCTAGAATTGACCAAAAATTACTTCAACAATGCTAAAACTCCCAACTACATCTCTTCCTCCTCAACTCTCTGTGTGGCCTCCTGAATGCGTCTCAGTTGCTCAAAAACCATACTACATGTGTGGCCCTCTATCCAACTCCTGAAACTTATGAAGAATCCTTCCTAGGGTGGTACTCAGAGACCGTCGAAGAAAGGTTGAGCTTCCTCCTTGAGAAACTCTTGTGTTGAACAACACTATGTAACTTTTTTAAACAGCTAGAGCAACACTTCAAATGTCAAATTATCAAAAGGCCTCAAATGTTGCTTCCTCTCTCCTACTTATAATTTATGTTCATTTCCTCCATGTGGGCCCCTCACTAAGCAATTCAAACCTCTTCCCTTGGCCATATGATTTATCTCTCCTCAAAGGGTCCATATTAGTTGGGGAGGTGGCCCCCACATTCCACCAAGGCAAACATTTCGACCCCCTTGTCCTATTTTTCCTCTCCAAAATTATCTTAGGGCCCCAAAATTAGCAAAATAGAAAATTTGTGGTACTATTGACAAAATTATTTAGGAAGGGATATTACAGTTCTCCCCTCTCAAATGTTGCTTATCCCCAAGCAACTGTAAAATTGGGTGCTACAAACTCTGCTTGTTTTCCCACGTGGCATCCTGTTAATTGTGAGTTAACATGCTACACCTCCCGTAGCTTTTGAAGGTGATTTAGAAATTAAAAAACAAAAAACAAAAAACCTACTCCAAATTTGAAGGTGATTTAGAAATTAAAAATAAAAATAAAAAGAGGAGAAGAAGAAAGAAGCCAACTTCAAATTATGTTTTTATTCTTGCGGGATGGATCTATTAGTTGAATCTTAAAAGCTTTAGGAACAATTTCTTTTATTATTCTTGTGGGATGGATCTATTAGTTGGATCTTAAAGCTTTAGGAACAATTCCTTTATCTACTAGAGTCAGAAACACATCGCTGTTTCACACGCTTGCAAAGAAAAAATTCAGTTGAAGGGTCTTCTAATTGAGCTTGGAAGAACGCAGACAACACAATTATATTCTATGATAGTCCAAAGTGCTATTGATTTGGCTACAAATACAGCATTCATAGTTAGACTAAGCATATTGATATGAAGTATCATTTTGTAAGACAAGTCAATGATGATGATGGAATAGATCTTTAAAAGTCCACGCCCAAGAAAATTGTATAGACAAAATTACGAAAACAATGTTATTAGAGAACTATGGTGGTTTTTGGCATCTCTTGGTTTACAAAGGGAGTGATGAATGGGCTTGAACAAGTTATCTGATAAATTGATGTCAAAATGGAAATTGTTGGAATATGACAACAATTAATTTAAAAATAGAAAGGCAACCCAAGAGATAGGTGGAGTGGGCTGCAAACAGATATTCACAACTTCAAAATCTATCTATTTGGTACAAATTGCGAAATATAGTTTTAATCATTTTTTCCTTTGTTCTGTGTTTTTCCTAAACTAATGTTCACAGTACAAGCAACCCCATGCAATTTTTACAAACTACTCAAAGCTATACTGGTCCTAAACTAATGTTCACAGTACAAGCAACTCCATGCAATTGTTACAAACTGCTCAAAGCTTTACTCATCAAAGTTTGCACTCTTCAAAATTTTCCTCATTTTTATGCAGGTTTCCACTCTTTTAGTGATCTATTATAGCAGGGGTCAAACGCATTACAAATCTTGTTGGTGCTTAAAACTATCTCAACTAAGTCACCACTCGGATATTTTCAATTTTCATGTTTTTCTTGATACTTTAAAATGGAAAAATGGATATAAACAGAAAAAATATAAGAATAACACTATAAGCATCAAAGGCCGGTACTACAGTTTGTTTCAAAAATTTACAGATGCTACTAACATTCAAATAACTAAGAAGACACTACAATAAGCAGTGATTTTATTCAAAGGAAACAAAATTAAAGTTTAGAATTTAATTTGAAACAACATGCAATATTTGTTAAGATTTGCCAGCATCAATGATAAGCCTTAAAACTTACAACCTCGTTAGAAAGCCCTAGTTTCCAATGCTTCTTTCCACTACTTTACCCCAATTAAGAGTTTTAATCTCTGAAAACTCTATCCACAAATCTCTTATTCAAGATATCTTTCTTCAACACTATAGAGAAAAAAAGCAGGCCTATTACTCCATGTCTTGAAAAACAAATTTTCAAAATAATTTGATAATGGATATCTAAAATTCTGAGCAAAGAAACTGATTATAAGAATGCAAAAGCTGAACTACAAGCCTCAGTCCCTTAAATTGAATCTTATCTGATACAATTTCAATAAAAAATGCAAGAGCTGAAATACAAGCCTCAGTCCCTTAAAAAAATTAAAATAGAGAGTACCAGACTTTGACAATGGATACCTGAACAAGGTACCTGGAAAATATTATCTTTTACCAAATTCCTGACCTGCACAAAAAACTTGTATATTGCACCTCATTTTTTTGAAAAAAATTCAACCACAGTGCCCAGATACAGAATGGAGAAGATTTATGGAAACTGAAAATGTGAAAAAATAAATGGATTTATGGTGAAGATTTATGGAAACAAAAGATGAATGGTTCCCTCCAGTTCAATTTCTTCTCAAGGTAGTCCAGTTGATGATTAAGCTCACCACATCCATTTCCAACCCTAGTTCTATCATGGTACAAACTACAAGAGAACAAAGACTAAGAGATACAATGGCTAAAATATGGTTCCTAGGCTAACAAAGTATTGAGAGTGTGTGAGAGAGTGTATTATCAAACTCCATCATGGTAGACAGACTAAAAGATAGTTCCTAAGCTAAACATGTATTATCAGTGATTGTTCCAACTATGAGGCTGTCTCCTTTTGCCCCAATACTAGAGTGATGAATGTAATTCGTAAGTAGGATAGATTTCATACAGTTTTATTTCAATTCCTGCTTCAACATCAATCTAATGAGCTGCGCTTTTGAAGGGTATGTCAGGACCGTCTATTGATAAGGAACAGATTTAGCAACTAAGAAGAACATCAGTCACAAAATGGAGGTAGGTTTAGATGAAGTAAAGCATTTTATTGTATTACCTTCAACCAGTCCCTTCAAATGCTGGTAGCCCATAAGCCTCTTCTAGGCTTCAAAACCCACTACACAGCCTCATGATAAAGCAACCCTGACTGTGGCTTTATTGTTGTAGGTTCTCGGCCTCCAGGAAAGGGTTCTTAATCCCTATGGCCTAGATGTAGGTGACCAAACTAGTGTGGATGGCTTCAAGGAGAATGATACCTTCACAACAATCCCAAACTATCATCAAAATCACCCTTAACAGGTGTGGCTTCTATCTACTTGAACTCAGACCTGTGATGATCATAGAATAATAGATGGAATTGATTCATATTTTGAGTATTTATAGTTCCTGGGCTTCCATATACATTCCAATCTTTAGTTGTGGCTATACAAGAAGCAGACAAGTGCCTGCTAGGATCCAGCAGGAGAAGAAAGGAAGCATGTAGGTGATTTACAAATATTTGATTCAAACACTGAGTATGGAGTAGGGACAGAACATGGTCAAAAAGCATAATTTACAAAGGTTGTAGCTGATGATTTTGATGGTGCATGTGTTAAAATGGACAAGGAAATTTTTGCAATAGAAATTATGAATTCTAAAAACATGGAAGAAATTGCACGACCACCTGCATTATTGAAAGATAATCTATCACACAAAGAAAACTGTCCAAATCAACAAATAAGAAGAGAAGGCAGCGGGCATATATCTACTTGACGACCTCTCATCATTATCCCAACTTCATGTGGATCAAATTTGAATTCACAGAGGGGTCCCAGTTACGTGAAAAATGTGGAAGAATTTTTTGCAGCTTTTGCATGTTAGAAGGCTGCAGAAAGAATAATGATAAAATGGAGGGGAGAAAAATCACCCGTTTGTAGCCAATCTCTTAAGACACAGGTAAGGTGACAAGGGACAAGCAGTAAAATAATGCTTAGGAAATATGATGTGAAGCTGTTTGGGAAGACTGGAAAATTTATGAGATTAGATGAAGAAAAATTGGTGATAGAGGAGGAAGAATGCCTAGTGTCTACTTTCACTAGTTCTAAAGGACAAGCTTGTGAATTGATAAACGAAGTTGGTGGAAATATAGAATCTCTTCTTGAGAGTTTTGTTAATGAACTATAGTCCCAAAAGGATACTCAGTTGGATAGCAACTCGTAGAGAGCTATGCACACTCACGATCAACATAGTATGGTGCATTGTGCTGATGATCTCCAACTAGGATCCATTTCAGAAAAATGAATCATTTTGACATTTGAAATTGAAGAAACAGTCAAACTGCCCTCCGAAAACTTGTTGTCCTCCTTTGATAATTCACTGGGAAGTGATTTTCAACAAAATTTACATTTTATGGGCAGAGATGCGCTGAAAAGTTAAAACAGATGAGACAATTGTTGAGAAAGAATGCCCATCTATCTATCAAACAACTCAGTTTGGAAAATTTTCATATATAATTGGTGATCTTCCTGCTGGATATTAATGTATTCACTTAGCAGAGATCATATTCACAAATGTCCTATCTAGGATGTGAGGTTTTAATGCCTTTATACAGCAGGATAAGATTCTTTCTGAGCTTGACATATCTGCTCGGGTTGGTTCAAACACTCCACTTGTTTTGATGGATACCCCGGCACAAGTTATTGATCGAGGAACTCTAAATCTTAAATCTGAAGCAGTCACTAGTAACCCTATTGTATGTGCCAGCTACATTATAAAGGGCGTTCTTTTCCTTGATTTTCCTCCTGTACTATAACTTCAGTTGAAATGATCTGAATATGATTTCCTACGAGATACAATGATCTATATAAATGACCAATATGAATTTCCACTTCAACTTGACTTGGACAGGGACAACGATGAATATATTTCTCCAAATACAGGTGACTTGTTGAAGTTGTTGGATGTATCTTCTGATGAAAACACATTACCAACTACCTATGGTGAACTTCGAACTCCTCTTGGAAAGCACTGTTTAAAGATAGTGGAATTCATTATAGTCCCACTAAGGATGGGCAGTGAAGTTGCTCAGCAGGAATTAGAATTAGTCAAGTTGGGTGCTATTCAAATGATTATACATATGCTTTTTTATTATCCTTTTAACAATTCCTTGCATCATCAAGTGGAGAGATTCACAGTGTCATGCTTCATCTCCTATCAAGCATCTCCTTTAGGATTGTAACTTAATTGAAAGTTTTTTGGAAACAGAAAGAAATCCCACTGTTCCTATTGATCAGAATAAGCAAACAAAAATCTTACCCAGCAAAAGTTGCACCAAGAATATGGAACATTGGTAACTTTACGTGAATTGAAAATAAGCTTACTCAGTTGGGGATAAATAATATCTTGACACAGTCATTGTTGCGGAGAAACGACGAGTGGACTAATTGGGAAAGAAATTTTCCTTCAAAATGTAATGTAGTGGGGAATGTTGTCCAATGGACATGTAGACGATCAGCAGTACACAAATGGGCTATAGCTTGCGATGAAGATGATTTTCGTGGCAGAGATTATGATAAGTCAACAATGGCCAATAACCTGAGTCAAGTATTCTGATATGGAATGTTTGACAGTGAAGATGGGGAAGAGGCTCGTGGAGCCATTGGTAGAGACAATGAGGATGCCTTCTTTGATGATGAGTCAGCAGAAGTGGTTGTCTTCTCTCTCAGAATGGGCAGAAAATAGGATGGTGTGAAGATGAGAGAGACGATGTTCACCAATACAAATTGGTTTTCCCTTCAAGATGACAGGCATACTAACTGGTTAGTGCCAACATCTCTTGTTTCGTCATCTCCCAGAGTAGAGGATGGTCAAACAAACAACATAACAAAATCAACTAATACTGGTGGTAATAGTAGTAGTAACGATGAAATTGTGTTAAAAGATGATGGGAAGTTGGTAGATACAAAAGGAAGACCGGTGCCAAACATGAACTTAGGACAAATGGGGTCGAAGGCTATTTAGAGAGTTGGAATATATTTGAATGGTGATGAAAGATAATGTTGTTACAACGTGCTAGGATCTATCTATGAATGTTGTTTCAGATTGCAAAAAATTAACTAGAGGGCCCTTCCAAGGGTGCTCCACGTACATATGTATGGAAACAAAGAGGTGACCTTTCTATAAACTAGGATCTACCCTACCTTTCACTTGGATGATAGAAATAAATCATCCAATTTAATAACAAGAATCAGTAAGGGAAAAGCATAGGAAACACCTCAACAGACATCCTTGTTTAGATGACATATTTTTCTCTTTAATCAAAGCCCTTTACATCAGAATTTAAGTGTAATTTCGAGTCAATAGAAACAAAAATATGGATTGTAGCCCCTATTGATGTGGCATGCCTCCACATATTTGCTTGTGCCTAGGGAGATGTGAACAGTTCTCTCAAGCAAACAAATATGCATGAAACTATCTAGATAAAGGCTTCAAAAGGTGCCCCCAAATATGTGAACTAACACCTCAAAAGTGCCCCAAATATGTGAAGTAACACTTCAAAAGATGATTCATAATAAAGAAAAGGCATAAAGAGCAAAAAAATGGCTATCAAGCCAACCTCCTTCATATGGAGGCTGCTTGAGTAGGTATTCAATGTGGATCAAGGCCTCATACAACATGAGGGGTAAGAGGCTCAATCAAAAGAACAGTAGGAAGAACCTGGCCAGTTTAGGATCTGGAAGATTACATTTATTATTGGAAAGGAAATGTGTCATGAGGTGAAGGAGATCTTGGTAGGCCTGGGCAATGATCTCTGTGATTTGTATGGCTATGTCATGGATTTTCTAAGTGGATTAATTTTTTAAAGGAAATGTTATCATAGGTTTTACTAAGCACTTTGAAATTGATACTCAATTAAGTAGACTCCTCATTGATAAACTGGGAAGATCTGGCAGGCATCTACATTCAGTAAGCCATTGGATTAATACTTTCATATTCAACAAGAAGCATTATTTTTGGAGTTTTAATACATCATAGCCAATCTTTCAAGCATATTTACATTGAGAAATCTGCATTATAGCTGTACATAATTCCATATGGCTCAATTTGTATGGAGGGCTAGACAGTGTCCAAATTTGAATGTGGATGGTGTGGTACTACAATACTGATTTTGGGGTTTATCGCCTTGGTTGGTATTGTAAGTCATAGTTGGACTCTACCATCTTGTGACAGAGTCTAGCATGATGACATACTGGCAAAGTTTGTTTTTCCTTTCTTTTTTGGTGAAATAAGAAGACACCAGGAATCTATGGTTAGCTTGATTTCTTGATGTGGAACATTTTTCGGAAGGGCAGAGGTAGCAAATATTAAATTGATCCTTATATTATGGGATATCCTTAATTTAATGTATTCATTATTTGTAGACAGTTGGACCCATGTGCAAAAGCTAGATTATGAGCAGCTTCCCTTCAAGTGTTGGAAATGCCATGTCTACGGTCACTTTTCTAGGGGTTGTCCGAGTAATGGAGAGGCGGAGAAAGGGAAGGAGGAGGGTTGGAACCAAGTCAACCAGACAAAGACCTACCATAAATCCAACAAATCTGGCGTCCCAAATGGTAAAGGCCCTTAGCCAGCTTCTATTCTTCAAACCCCTCCCTCGAATGGTCAAGAAACAAATTCGGGCCCCTAAGTTCAGCAATAGAGGACACCCAGGAGGTCAAAATGCATAAGAAAGGATCCCCAGACAAAGAGACCCCTTCAGGCTCGAGGCAAGGAGAAAGTATCGCAGATATATTTAAAGAAAAACATGCAGAAGTTGAGGAAGAACAAGTATCAGAGGATTCAGAGGAGGAAGGAGAAATAGGGGATTCACAAACTTCGGCTAGAAGATCCACAAGAGGCTGTAAGTCTGCCCATGAAAAGAGAGAACAGGAAACCTACAAAGATAATCTCTAGGGAAATCAACCAACCCTCAAGAAAATCTTGGCAAAAATGTCGAAGATGAAAATAAATCAGACTCAGGGCTCCAAGGGAGCTCATGACACCCAAAAAAGTATGTGATGAAGGTTGTCTCCTGGAATTGCAGGGGTATGGGGAGCATAGTTAAAGAAGAAGCCATAAGAATTATTCTAAGGATAGAAACCCCATACATACTTCTCATTCAGGAGACTAAAATGGAGGACAAAGACTTCCTCCAAATAAGTAAGAAATTTTGGAATAAAGGTGGAGGACAAGCAATATTTGCTCGAGGAGCCTCGGGCAGGCTGGGTACTCTCTTGAATATTAACAAATTCTCGATGGTCAAAGAGATCCTAAAAACTCACTAGTTGTTCTTGAAACATCAACATCTTTACACAAAAGAGATCATTTGTCTCATCAATGTGTATGTCGTAGTAAATGCAGGGGAGACAAAGGCTTGCTGCGACTCCATCAGAAATCTAACAAGAATGGAGAATCTAGAAAATATCATCATTGTTGGCGACCTTAATCTCACCTTGCTTTTGTCAGAGAAGTGAGGAGGCAACATCGTAAGAAATTCAGCGAGGGAATGGGTGGAGGACCTCATGTAGGACTGGGACTTGCTCGACATCAAGCCCTCTATTGGTAAGTACACTTGGTCAAACAAAAGAGTCGGTCCAAGGCATATTGTTGCAAGGTTAAATAGATTTCGCGTTCAAAGTTCTTTTCTCCTATTAGGATTAGAGGCTAGAATGCACATTCTCCGTTGCAGCGTTTCTGATCATAAAGCATAATTATATCTGCTCATTAACATTTCCTTAAGGATGTCCCAAGGAGAAATATTTTTTGAAAAGAATCAATAAGTGCTTTGTAATTCAATATTTGCAATTGTTCTAGCAACCAGTGTCCCTACAGTTCTCCTGGAGAAGAATGATCCTAGACTCCCTCTTTTTTGATGATTTACATGCTACTAAAGAGTTTCTATTCTCATATTCAAAGTGAATGAATAATTTTCCACAAGCACTTATGACTATCCCATCATAGTAGATAGTCAGATCACGTAGAAAGGTCATTAGATTCCTAAATAATTTTCCTAGTTCTTTCACTCCCTTATTTTAACAGAAAATTCCTTCTTTGGATAAGATTGAATGAATAAATTCCTCATAGGGATTTAATCCAAAAACATATGATGATTTAAAGAATCCACAAACTTCAATCGAATCTTTTTTCTATGGATTGATTGAAAGAAAGAGAACCATTAAAATAGCCCTAATTTTTTTTGCAAATAGCTCTAATTTTTGTTCCTGAGTTTTTCCTCTTGGAAATTTTAACAGAGTATACTTGTGGCTTTTTCATGGTCGCACTACATTGTTTAAGTGTTATTATTTAGTAATCCTTTCCATCCTATCGCTAGCCCCTCTCGAGGGTGGCCATTATGTATATTTTTCCTTGTATCAGAGACTGCAATTTAAACTATTTGCAAAACTTTTTTGAGACATATAGACTACTGCAGTTTCGGTGAATGCTCAAGTGAATTTTCATTTCATAAATTACAATGTTTTCAGTTACAAATAATGGGTTCTTCTGGTATTCAATTCTTTCTCTGTTTTTTTTTTTTTTTTAATTAGCAGTATGAATTTCCTTCTATTTATTCATTTATTTGCAAATAAAAAAAATAAATTATGATCTCTACATGGAATCGAGTTCTCTGCCTAGTCGTCAACTGCTTTTGCATAGAGATGATCTTCATGACCTCATCCTTCAACTAGGGACCCAGCATGGCCTTCACAATCTTGTGCTCCTTAACTTCCAAAGAGAAGAGATAGATTTGCTTGAGAAAATGGATTTTTCCTTGTATTTACCAGGCAATCAGTGTATTCCTGGAATGGAGATTTTTAGAACCTTCCACAAATTAGGTGTCAAAAATCCATAAGTCCTTAATAATAAATATACATTCAAAAGTTGCCTTGACAAAATTTCTTATATTTTTGGTCGACTCTCGATTTCTGGGACAGAATCCGATTTTTGGAGACCAAGTTTGGTGGCACAAAATTCGAGGAAATCTAGACTGTTTGACTGTAGCGTTGACCACATCTTTGACTGCATGTTTGACCAGTGCATTGACCAGTTTTGAACGATAATTTCAGGACTGTTTGACCGAGAATTTCAGGACTGTTTGACCAAGTTTGACTGAGAATTTCAAGAGAAATCCCTGAATGGTCAAAATGCCCTAGAAAGTTCATTTTGGAAGTCTTCCACAATGAAATGGATCTGATCATGATGGAACTCCACTAGCCATTTAGATTTCTGAATACAATTATGTGTGTGTTGATTATTAACATCAATCACTGGTTAGCCATTTCATGGACCACATTCCTCTATGGATGATCATCAAGGCTTGGATGCAAGAGATAGGGGAGTCTCAGATGGCTTTGGAAAACTACTGGTAGCTTGACCATGGGCTTCTTTTTTGTTTTATTTTTTGAATAATGTTGCCTTCGATGAAAGTCTTTGCAGTAGTCCTCGGTACATATAAACACCTTAGTTTGCTTCTCCTGGTGGTATGAGAAACTCTCACCAAAGAGAAATGCACAGTTATGTTTCCTTGTGTGCATCAAGTTCCCTGAGATAGCCATGCATTATTGGACTTTCCACAAACATATTTCTTATTCTCTCACTCACTTTATCTATCATATGCCTGAAAAATTTTACAACCCTTAGGGGCCATAAAATCATGTCTAAAGTTTAACATGTCCAAAGACCTTAAAGAATAAGTTCTGATTGGGGTTGGAAAATTAATGTTTATATAACTTGTAAGGAACCTCTCTCCTTAGAGCCTATGGGAGGAAAAATTTCTTCCATCCAAATAAAACATAAATGTTATCAAAGAATAATGGAATCTATAAGACAATGCCTCCAGAATATCCTTTTCAATGAAGCACTTCAAGTCAGGGTGGCCACACTCGGTAATCATCTGAAAGTTGTCAAGATTCAAAGTTCCAAAGGGACACAATTGCAGGGCCATCATCCACTCGCTTAAAATACGCGATAGGCCTACAAAATGATTTTTTTGGGGCCCTATATTCAAAAGAAGGCTTGAAAAGAGAATCTCCACTATCAAATCAACCAAGGGTAGACTTAAAAGATGAAATTGAGAAAAAATTTACTTCTCAGTTCTCTCTACGAAAGAATTTTCAATTGCAAATACTAAGTGAGGAACATCAATGCAACCCTGTCTTGGAGTCATCTCACAAAATTTATGAGGTGCAAAGAATAATATGTGACTAGTCGTTGACTTTGGGTAAGCTAGTTGCTACCCTCTCAAACATGAACAATGATGATGGTAAGTCCTGGGATTAGACAGATTCCAGGGTTAATTTTATAAAGCTACCTAGTATTTTGTCAATCCAAACATTTTGCAGAGGTTTACAAAGAATCCATCACAGATCAATCATTGAGAACCAACTTAAACAAAGGTATTAACAAGTTTATACCCAAGGTCAATGATTCCAAAGTGACTATGAGCTGGAAGCCTATCACTCTTTTGAATGACTCATGTAATAGTCTTACCAAAGCTCAGCACTCTTAATCAAGCATATTCTCATGATTATTATCAAACCTAGGCAGAATTGTTTCATTAAAGGTCAATTCATCATAGATAATGTTATTGCAGCCTGTAAGGGCATGGAATGGACCAGTAATTGAATGCAAGGCATGTAATCTAGATGCAGAAATTCAAACGACCCATAGGATATCTACAATGATAATGCGATATTTCTGTCTGTTGGAGTTGAAAGTTTCAAGCCAAATCACATGTCAAAAATATCTTGGAACATGTTAAAGAGTTTTTGAAAATCTGAGTAATTGTCGGAAGGCCAAATGTGTATGCTAAGTCATCTGTTCTGGTCTTCAGTGTTTAATTATTTTCATTTCTGAAATAGGAGACCTGGTTATGGAATCCTGTTATATTTATGCACATTGTGTATCACCTTCATTAATTAAACAAAGAGGGAAGATTGTAAACCAATACAAAAAAATTATTTTCATTTCTGAAATAGGAGACCTGGTTGTGGAATCCTAATATATTTATGCACTTTTTGTATCACCTTCATTAATTAAACAAAGAGGGAAGAATGTAAACCAATACAAAAAAAACAACAATCTCTCAATAAAATCTGAAAAAAATGCAACCTGAATAACGCAACAACAAAGCTCATTCAACGCAACAACAACTTAAAATTGACGGATATCGAATTCAGAAAGGTATGCAGCTCCAACTCCATATTGAATCCTAACAAATGTGGACGGGGTTCAAAATTTCTCACCTAGAAAAAATTGCCACTTGGTAGGGGCTTAGGTGATGAAAATTATGGTCGCTGTCATTGCCTCCCTACAGAAAATCCTCTGCTATCTAGTTTCTTCCCTGTGTTCAGCGATGCAGTTTCCATACTGGAGGACATGGTCAATGAAATCCCCTTGATGAATGTATCTGGGCATTGTGATTATTATAACTAACATCCCCCGCTGCTAATGCCCTCCTCTTGCCATAGGACCACGTATTATTGGATACCTCGAACTATAGGAGGCCTCGAAATTAGTTGTTGGGAACTGTGACTTACTACTAAACCTGCTAATTTGGTCTTTTTGTACCTTCTCCAGCTTTAAAAGCTTGCTAAAACCTCACTATTAGAAGAAAAATTCTGAAGGTTTAATGGTGAAATGGTGTCCAAATCCTGCAAAAGAAAAATCGACAGATAGCTGAGGACGCAAGCTCGAAACTATGAATGTGAATGGATTTGAATGGCCTGAACGAATTTCGCAAGTCTTCCGCAATAATGAAGCTTGCAAGTTGCCCACTCAGAAAAGCCAAGTAATAATCCTTAAGAGGTCTCTGAGTTTTTTTCGTTTTTTTTTTTGTAATTTTATCAAACAAAAAAAATTTAACCGCATGGCGGAATTAATGTTTTGGCTCAAAGTTCATGTGAGCAATTAATTTAATTTTTTAATTGATATTTTAATAGGTTTGAAAATCTGAAAATTTGCCTTCCAATTGAATGACTATGATGACATATACAATACCTACAATAAAAGAGGTATGTAGATTTTTTTTTTATCATTAATTTTGTTTATTTATATGTTATTAGTAGTAATATGAAAACCAAAAGTTAAAAGAAGTTTTTAAAAATTATAAATATTTTAAAGATATTGAGAGGTGCTCTGTTATTTAAGCTAACAACATTGTTCATTATTATGGTAATTTTATGTGTTTATTTTAAGCGAACTAACTTGTACCATGGGAATAAAATATTGGTGAGAAAATATTACCACTTCACTTCACTAGTACTCAAGGGCCATTAACTATATGTATGTATTATCTATAGTAATAGTTAAGGAAATAACTATAATAATAAAAAAGTGAAAAATTAAGTCAATAATGTTTTGAAACATGTTTTTTATTGACACCTAAGTTGTTTTAGTACACGCACCGTAAGTCATAGGTTAGGGTTGAGATCCATGCTTGTGTTTAAGCATAGACATCTACTTGACCATGATGACAAACCATCATGCTAATAATGAAGAATTATTAGTGCTCACGATGCATTGGATTAACCCATGCATATTCCACATCATATAATTGATTCTCACTAAGTTAATAATGGTCTAAGCCAAAACAGTTATTCATAATTGACTTGATCTCTAGGTGTCTTCCCCCTATACTAGCCAATTTGTCGGTAAATTTCCCCTATTATATGATTGGGCTTATATCCCCTGACCTTATGCTAGTTATTGTGCTCAAAGTTATAAGTACCACAGTGAATAGAAAGAAAATATCGTGCATAAACAAATGCATTCTGAGTATATTTTTTTGGATTAAATATTCCTCTATGTGTTTCACTATAGAAGTAGATATGCCCCTCCAAAGTTGATCAAGTATCTACTGAAAGAGGGCCCATAGTTTTTCCTAACTCAGAGAACAATGTAGTAGTCAACCTTAAGCACAATGCTTTAAGTTCAATTGTTAGGAATTACCTTGGAAATATACCCTAAGTAACTACTTGAAACGCCTTAACCTGCAAATAAGTGACTTAACACAATAAATAGATTGAAATGTATATGAAATATTTAACAAGTACATAAAATACATACAAAGTTATCATTATTCACATCTTCACTCCCTGCTCTAAAATATGTACCCTTTCTAAATGTAGCTCAAATGATTCCTCCACATGCTTCTTCCCACACTTGTAATTTTTCTACAATCAATACAAACTTTTCTTCTTCTTTTTTGGGGGGTTTTTTTGATCTTCCATGACTATTGAAAAATGTAAAAAATAAAATAAAATAGTCTATTCTTTTCACTATTTGATTTATTGTTGTTTATATTTATTTGTGCAAAGTAGTTTGTTGTGGCATTTGGATTGGTAGTGTTAGAGATTCTAAGACACCAATAATATATAATGAATGTGATTCCCCCTTAAATCTTTAACATTTCGTGCTTTACTTAATGGCAATTATTGTATGTTTCTCAAACAAGACCTTCTTGCCAAAAAAGATGGAATATGTTAGGACATTAGACAAGAATAGAGCATATTTGGAAACATCCCATTAACTTTGATTCTCTCATAGAGCCAACATACAATAATGGGAAATAATTGTCTAAATTTTTTGAAATATGGTAGATAATTTAAATTAGGGTTTAATGACTTTGGGGGTGGGGTTTAAGCTACAAATGGGTTCTAAGTGACTTTAATTCTTTTAGCCCTGACCACAAATTTTCCCTAATTTTATTTAGGGATGGTAATTATGCTTGGAAATGGGTTGGGAAAGGTATATGCTAACATTGGGAAGGGGTGCTTTAGTAAAAATAACTATTTTATTGGCTCTTGGGAAAAATGGGAAAGAAATATTACTTATAGGACTTTGTTTGAATATGTTACTGTGCAATTTATGCCTCAAGGAATATGAATTTTTCACTAAGCCATGACGATAAATGGAGTATTTAAAGAGTAATCAAGTATTTTCTAAGTGGATAGAGGAGGATATAGTGTACTTATCCATAGTGGGGTACTAAGGTCCAATGCATTTTATTTTGGGATAAAGGTGATGTTGTAAGCCAAAAGTATTAGACTTAGTTTGATATTAGAACAATTGATGACATTGTTGGGTAGAGTATACTTCTTGAGTGAATATTCGAGTTAAAATCCTATGTTTTAATTGAGATAAATCCTTGCTTGAAGGGCAATGCATATTTTAAGGTGTCCATGGAAGGGATGAAAATCAAACCTTTTGTGTGATTTTCCCCACAATTGTTTGGAAGGACTAGTTTATGCCTATTTTCTAATGTTCATCAAGGTGTGAGTATGTTGGGAAAAATACTGAGAGGGGGGTGAATCGCATTTACCGCATATTCAAAACTTTATTTTTTCACTCTCTAAAACCATACGTCATTTTCTTTGACAAACTGCACAGACACGTTGATATCCTTTCACAACTCGCACATTATGAGATCATACATAGGAAGAGGCTTTATTAATCACATTTATTGCACTATTCATTCATTTGATGTTAAGTTAACAGTAAACATGTGTAGTAACAATAGAATAAACCATTACACAAAGCATCACACATGAACACCATGATTTTTAGGTGGAAACCCAAGTTGGGAGAAAACCACCGCTGCAGTTGCTCAGCCTTCAATATTTTATAATAGAGAAAACATCTTACAACATATGTGCTAGTGCAGACTCCTACCAGCACGCAGGCACCCACCTACGCTCGTTTACCAGCCTCTCCTGGAAGGGAGCTACAACCCCTTGACTCGTTTACTAGCCTCTCCTGGAAGGGAGCGACGACCCCCTGATCTCGTTTACCAGCTTCACCTGGAAGGGAGCTTTAACCCCCTGACTGAAGGCTACAACCCTCAGCACCTCTATGGACCATGTTTCATCGATTTTCACACTGGATCCAAACAAATTCAATAGAGCACAAATTGCAGGCCTCGTTTCATCATATTTTCAGACTGGACCCACTCCATACATTTAAGCATAGTCACACATCATCAACAGATAGCAGTAACACAGCAGAACAGATCAGAAATTTCTTACCACAGACTTCAGCAAACCCTAGTTTTCATACACGCTTTCCATTCTCTGATGTCGCGTATATACGCGCTTCCGTTCACATAAACCAGCGTATACTTCTGTACATATTACAGATCCAATTTCATTGCACATACGCGCTTTCTCTTCAGCGAAGCCGCATATATACGCGCTTCCTCTTCGACGAACTAGCATATGGTTCTTCAAACTTTTATGTCATTGCAATTCTTCACCACAGATACATTACTTCAGATTTTACCCTTTACCTCAGACAAATGTTCGCCTCATCACAGATCTAGAAAATACAAGTACATTTCAGATCTAGACCCCCTTCATCATCATTGGTGCATCACACATTCAGATCTATCATTCAACTGTAACCCTTTCCATTCAGATATACTTCAGAGAGAAGTATTCATTCAAGCTCAGACATCTTGCACCCACAATCATGATTTGCACAATGAATTTCTTCTCTTTATATAGGTTTACCCTTTTTCAATACCATGAGCCAAAAAAATACCATGAGCCTGCAAATCAGCATTCGCATGTTATTCTCGGATCAGTCATTTGTATTAATCATTACCCAATACAATGGGTCAATACCATGGTGGTTACCCCCATATCATACTTTATGAGTCGCCTTTTTTAATAAGTGACGACTGTATGTATTTCACTTCATTACTATTGACTTATCCTAGGTATCCGCGATGCCTTGAGACATACTCTTTTCATCATAGATCTAGTACATATTGAATTCCTTTTCTTCATTACCTTCTCAGACGAATGATTTTCATCTTTTAAACAAAGTTCATCAAGACATATTCTATCACAACTTCATCGTATAAGTTGCCATCATCTTCATCGTGTAATGCCATTCAAGAACAACTCTCTACATAATATTGTCAACAAACATCATATCACATCAGATTTACATCATTTACCAAGTCCATCAAGTCAAGAATAACTTCATCAGGTGTATTGCCATCAAGGAAAACACATGCTAACAATCTCATGTCTTCATCTTCATTCAGTGGGTTGCCATCAAGGACAACTCTCTGCATCATATTGCCAACAGAGTATATGATGATGAGAAGATCAATTATGAGTAAATACATCCCTATTGTAAAGATTGATTAGATGAGAATAATACATCTGAATTTTATATTTTTTATGACAACGTGTTAATTATTGTATGACTTTATTTTTAGCATTGACATCATGCAACACTTTCAATGTTTATTTTTTAAAATGTAATCAATGTTTTTTTTGTTTAACCACCATCCCTTTTGAAGGGTACTATAAATGACATGATGTACATGAAAGATTTTACATCATCGCTACAACATCATTAGAAAATAAAGTTTCATACTCTCTCTATTATCAATTGTTCATTTCTAAGTGTGCACTCCAAAATCTAACAAACATTGGAATTGGAATTGGTTAGAGTGGAAGTTGTGACCAAAAGGTTGAATATAGGTTAACGAGTTTTTTCTTTTATTATTGGAGGGGTGAGGGGGAGTTTCCTAAATCCTTTAGGGTTCTCAAAATTTCAAGGCTCAATAAACGAAATTTGGGACATTATTACTCATCAAACAAGAAGATTCCATAAATATTCCATTCTCATGGCTTGATTATAATTTACATCTATTAAAAATGATAATTTCCAAAAACATCCAAAAGAAAAAATCCAATTTTAAATGTAGCTCTTTGAAATATAGGCAAAAATTAAACATACAACTTTGAATTCTTTTGAAATACATAAAACCTGTTGAGATAAAAATACTATGGTTATTAGGAATAAGTCCTATCCTTGTGAACTAAATAATTTTTTTAATTTATGAATCAATTTTGTATACAAATTTTCTTAACTGTAAATAATAATATACATTGTATAATAAATAATTCAATTTTCCAAACCATCTCTTGTACGTTATTGGTGTCGGCCGCATCATGAAAGCACACATGAATCCAACCTCGAGCTAGCAGAGACACCTCCTGAGGTCATTTTACAATAGGTGATATTTCCTTGTCCACCAACGTTATTGGGGTTAAGGACCTAAATTTTTGATCTGTTACTTGCCCGACCAAGAATTTTTGGGAGATTTCCTTAGTCTTCAAAACGGTGATGTTGACTCCCAACACCAGAGAAAGGAGAACTATGTTCTTCTTCTTAACACTATGATTGCTTTTCCTAGATTTCCTTTCTTTCTCAGACTCCTTCTAAATCATAGCTCCTTGTTCACAAGAGTGTTTCTCCCTAAAAACCCCAACAATGTTCTCAACCTCAGTTCAACCTTTTTCCATCAACAACATTCCAGAGATTGGAGTTACCTGTCAAGATGTCCTAGAATACTTGATTGAAGAGTTGTATAAATTATCTAGGGAGATGAACACACCGGGTTATGTACCTGACAGAATACTTGTATTGAACGACGTGGAAGAGGATCATAAGGAACAATTTCATTGCCACTATAGTGAGAAGTTGGCCATTGCTTTTGGGCTTATTAAGACATCCTGTGGGACAACTATTCGGGTAATTAAGAACCTTTGAGTGTGTGGTTATTGCCACTCTGCCATCAAGTTCATCTCAAAAATTATTTTAAGAGAGATTGTTACGAGGGATTCCAACCGCTTCCATCATTTCAATGAGAGGCGGTGTTCTTGTGGTGATTATTAGTGATTGTAACTATAATCATAAAAGGGGATTTCTATTTTTGGGAGGGACTTGACCTTCTGGTTGGATCTGGTACGAAAATGTTTTAGCCTAGACTCATAATCATTATGTAACACACTATGATAGACATAATATTTGGTAAATTTTATGTGGAGGATTGCATGGAAATCATAAAGACAAGTTATGATTTTCAAAATGGCAGGCAATAAACTTCTACCAGTTATGTTATCCCTTGTAACATTTTTTATCTAAATTTGAGTTCATAATAAATTACAGGAGTTGGTTGGGTCAAGATGGATTGCATTATATATATGTGATGATGCCTTTTGTCTTGAAAATATGATGCTTTGAACTTGTGATTGGCTTGTGGGATATATTTAAAGGTTTGCATGGCAAGAAACAAATATCAATAAGGATATGCAACCATTCCCTGCTTACATTGATTGAAAAAAATGCACAAAGGCCTAATTGTGATGCTAGATTTGTTCTCTAAAATGTATGCATTGATAAGGCATATACCAGCAATGAATGCATTGAAATTCAGTCAATGTTACATAGTAAAAGAGTTATTGCTACTACATTAATCATCTCATAAGCACCTCTCAAACTATGATACATTGAGACTTGTGTTTACCTACAACCGACCAAAAAATTAATGATAAATGGCTCTTTTGTTAAATACCGTCTGGCATTGACGCTTGGAAATCGAAATGGAGCAGTGTTGCTAACAATGTTTTTTGGTAATGCAACATTCAATATTGAAACACAAATATCAAGATATGCACCATTTAGTATTAAATGACGGATCTCAAGAAACCCCAATTTAAAGGGTTATTAGATTAATGAGAATATATAAAGGATTCTTCAAGCTTAAGTTTGATGGAGCCTCAAAATACAGAAGGGAAAGTTGGGATGGGGATTTATTTGCAACCATGCAAAGTTGGTAATTCTTGGTTGTTTTTTCATTTGTGACAACTCTTGAAAAATGTATCCAATTTCTAGTGTTGGTGCTGAATATTTGTTTACAGAGACATGGCAACCTTGTATATGGAGTCCCAGAAATAGACTCGAGTGAGGCGATTAAGATGGTGAAGGGAAATTGTATGTGAATATAAGAAGTTTTGGGGCTTCAAAATTTTATAAGAATATAATGATGGTACTGGAAGAAAATATTATGTTGTAGCAAGGTGTTTGATAACAAGTTTCATCTATAGTAGACAAAGAAAGAAGAAGAATTTCAAATATGTAGTTGGACAAATGTCTATGGAGCAGAGAATTTTTAGTCCTCTCAATAGAGATTACAAATTGAAGGACAAGGCTTAAATGAGATCAGTTCCATTATGATGATGCCATGTTGAAGACATAGTAGCCGAGGTTGAATTTGTATATAGATACAGTATGAGATGGAAAATTTTGTGTACAGAAAAAAATATTGGGACTAAACATCTTCGTGATACAAAAGCAAATATGCAGTTTTTTTTCTAAATTTTAAAATTCAAATAATTGTAACTATTGTATCCCTTCAAAATGGATATGAATTGTGGCTTCCTTTTTCAATACTTAAGTTTTAAACACAATACTACTAGTGGCTAAACTCATTTACATCATATTTTTTCCTTCATCATGCTCTGAAAGGTTGACTTCTAAGTTCTCACCAAATCAAATCCAAAGGGAAACACTTTGACAATACACTAATCACAATCTTCATGATTCACTCCAAACCCTTCTCCATCTTTTCACCTCATTTGCTACCATCCAACCTCATCCTGACCAAGTGCAATGAGTGCCCCCATTTTTTTCTGTGGACTTATGTCGAGAGCCAGCTCGGGCATAGGGCATGCTGGTAATGATTCAACTTTGGAAACAAAGTGTGGTTGTCAAACGTGGAATTGAAATACTCAACTAGCAACCATGAGCTTTGAGATATGAGCTCCCAAACTGAGCAATATGAAAGACAACTTCTCCACAACCTTTGCATTTTTCTCACAGACCTCCTTGTCACGAATCCATTATGGTATCTTTACATATCGGTGCAACTTGTGACAAGCTTTGTGTCATGTGAATTTGTCAATGTCTTGGTTAATTCAATGTGTCCAAAAACTTTGGAGTTATGCATTCTTGCATCAACCTAATTCCTAGATATCCTTGGGGAACATAAGTATTGTTAGTTTTATACAACAATATGATGTGAGGACCAAGGTCTTTGAAGGATTTAGGTTCCACATACCTCTATGAGCTCTATCAATGTTCTACTGTTGGTCCTTAATTAAGGTCTGCAACATTACTACACATTATTTCATAGTCACAATTATGTTGTATATTAAAGTAAAAAGGTTATGGATTTACCCATACTACAAAGAGCAAGAGGGCTCAACATCTTTTTGACATCCGGAGCACTGATTATCCCTTAAAAAAAAGGGAGGATAAAGTGAAAAATGGAATTATAAGTTCTGACATATTTCCAAAGGCTATCTTCTATACCCACAAGAGTATTATTTTAAAAATTGATTACACATAATTATGCAAAAGACATTAACGATAATTCCCGTGAGCTTCACTGGAGTTCTTGCACTATAAAAATTGGATGCCAGGGCTTGGGTTCGTAAGGGACTGTACATACTTCCACCTAAACCCCATGCGGGAGATCGATGTTATTTGGTTTGTTACCCTGCATTTGGAAGGGTAAGCCCAAGAGTGGTGGTACCATGGGCTAATCATGTTGCAACATATTCACATCACTTTTTACATAGAGTTCACCCAAAGGATGTTGGAGAAGTTTGAGAGGAAAGACCCAGAGTTAGATTTTAGGGAGTTAGCCCATCTAAGACAAACTGGCAGCGCAAAGGCATACATTACGGTGTTTCAGGAATTGGCAGTGACCTGACTGACATTTAAGAGGCTTGGTTGATCATGCTATTTGTGGAGGGGATAACAGAGCCATTGGGTGTTTGGGTGAGGGCATACAAGCCCACATATTTGAAAGATGTTATCTCCAAGAACTGGGATATTATTGACGTTGTGCCCAAGACCCAAGCCTTTGTCCCCATTAGACCCACTGTAGCACAAGGGAACCGAGCCGAGACACTATACCACCCTAGATGGATGGAGGATGTGGTTAGATGGACGAGGAGACCCTGAGGGACCTTAGGAGGAGGAATTTGTGCTTTATGTGCCGATAACCCTGGGAATCTGGGCACAAGTGCACCAAGGGCAAGGCCCACTACATTGAGGTGTATTCAGATAGTGAGTCAGATGAGGAGTTTGAGTTTTGAGCTGATCCGAGAGATGAGGGAGGACCATCATCAGGGGGAGAACCACCACCACCACTACCACCTAAAGGGGGCCATTTTCCCCATCAGTGGGAGTTCCAAATAATTTGACACTCAGGATTAGGGGGACGGTATAGGGGCAACGAGTTTTAGTTTAGGTAGACAGTGGGGTCACCCACAAGTTTATTGATTCCCAAATGGTGGAGCATAGGGGCATCCACACAGAGACCTTTGAGGGGTTCTTGTTGGTGCCAAGAGACTGAACCATGTAGTGCACGAAGTATGCTCTCAGGTTTACTGTGGTGATGGGGAACTACTCAGTTACTGATCACTTTTTTTTAGTGTCTAATAGACCAACGTGGTGTTGGATGTCTAGTGGTTATACTCATTGGGGAGGGTCACCACTGACTGGAAGAAGTTAGAGATGGAGTTTATGGTGCCAGATGGGAAGCTAGTATTTTTTAGGGGGATGCACTCTTACCCACCCTAGACAGTTTCAACACACCAGATGAAGGTAGATCTATGAAATGGGGACATAAAGTGGGTGGTCGAGCTGAAGATTTCAGAGACATGGGCCCAACCATGGCCAATGCACCCAGACAGACAGGCCCTATTAGAGAGGCATCCAGGTTTTTTTGGGATATCCCTCCGGACAAGCCATCAACCATTATGGTGGAACTTGGCCATAAAAGGGACATCTATCTTTGCATAGTTTCTAAGAAACAAATACACCTAGTGGATTATCCTACAAATAATAAGGTCCCATCATCTTACTTAGCCTTGTCCTTAAAAATAGATTATTACTACTATGTTACAAACATAAGTTTCCCTTGCCTTACAAACAATAAGACCTCATACACCATTTTGAAAGTCTATTATCCTAAAAACAATAAGATTTCATTATTTCATTTAACCATAACTTTAAAAATAAATTATATATATATATATATATATATATATATATATATATATATGTATGTATATATATATATATATAACTTAAATTAACCTCAATCACTATTTTCCAATGAAGAAAAATTATGTTTAAAAAATCTATTACTATGCTATGCCTAAAACTCAGATCATAAACTATTATTTTCAGCGCAGACAATCCCAACACTTCATTTTGATGGTTCATCAAATGAAAATATAACATGTGGAGTAAAATCTCTCCCACGTTAAGATTGCCGAACTTCCATAGTTGCATCTGGCATTCCCTTCACTTCACTTAACTGTATCCCTCTGCTTGGTGTGGAAGAATCTCTGCGACATGGTCTGCTACCGTGGTGTGCCTTCCAGAGGCTCTGACATAGTTTGCTATCGTTCGAGGTCTAGGTTGTTCAGTTCATCCTCCAGTGACACTTCCAGGAAAAGGTTTCACTCTGCCCCCTTCACGAACTTATTTCTCCAAATATTTCTTTATCTCATTACACTAAGGAATTCCAGGGTTTAGGGTTTTAGGGCATTAGAACATTGCGCTTACTGCCAGGGAATTTAACAACAAAGGGTTAAGGGTTCTTGCAGTGGATGCACACAAACAGAATTCATTTGCATGGTTTTGTTATTCTAAGATCTAATTCATATCCTGGCAGTGGTCAGGGGTGTGTTGAAACTGTGTCCTACCTGCATTTTTTTTTCCATTTCAACTGGTTTTGATCTACGTGGCCCTCACTTGAACTTATCCAAGGTTTTGTGGATGACTAGAGTTTGAGTTTTTTCAGCTATATGTACAGATTAAAAAAGGATTTGCAGATGACTAAAGTTTAAGTTTTGTCAGCTGTATGTGCAGATTAAAAAGTACAAGAAATTACCCTGTCCTACAAGATAATTCTTAAATTTATTTTCATTCTTGTTTACCAAAGTGAAAGAATATGCTATACCAGTAAAAGGCGAGCACCTGCACGAATTGGTGGCAGGTGCTTAACATAGAAGAAAAAAAATTCTTCTTAAAAATTGACAAAAATAATGCAAAAGTATACAAAATTCTCCAACTGCTAAAGCACTGTGTTGACTAAAGTTTCAGTATCGTATGAGAAAATTGTTTAGAGAGTTCTTGAAGTTGCCCCGGGATTTTGAGAAGAAATCTAGTTTTTTTTTTTCCAGTAGTACCAGATTTAAGAAGATTATACACATGAGGCATTAATGATGGTGATCTCAAAAAATTATTTAAAATTTTTCACTTCCATTGCAATACAGTGATGGAAAATTGGCCACAGTATTCTCCTTGCATTTAAGTGAAGTAGAAGCCAATCTTAGTTGTGTCGCAAGAACAACAAGAGCAGAAACTACATTGTATGTAAGATCTGGTGTGTCATTTGTCAAAACATTAATAAACAGAGGAATTACAACAACTGCTACTATCTTGAATCACTTTAATAAAAACTGAAAGATTAAACAAGGCAGTAGCAGCATCCCTCTTGCCTTTGACAATTATGTCCCAAAGAAGATTTATGAAGGCTGGAATGGTATCAGGCCTCTTTCAAATTGATTTCTTATATTCACCAACAAAGGAAAAGCTGAAGAACACTAAATCTATACTGCATCTATTTCTGAGAACATTGGTCATCAGCTGTATGCACCAAATTGCATAATAGATAAATTTAGGAGCGCAGTTACAGGATTTTCTTAAGCTTTGGGATCTTCTAAAGTTAGCAGTGATACAATCAAAGGAATGGCTCATGTCTCTGCCATGTAAGATCTATTGGTCATGGCTCATTTAGCATGTAGTGTGAGTTCATAAGAAACCTTCTTTTTCTCTTCAAAACGTCCTGTAAATGGGAGGAAATAATCGGTAAAGTGCATATCATACCTGTAGTGAAATGCAAAGGGTGAGACCAGATGTCAGCGAACGTGAAATGATCCTCGGAGTAGTCGAAAATATCTTTGTCTATTTCAGAGGCCATGGTCAAAGCACAATCGACAACCACGACTGGGAGACCGTCGATAGGGGGTGGCGAGGTAGTCACGACAGTCCAACAACAACACAGGGGTTAGAGCACCGTTGCGCGGGGAAGAGGGGATAAACCGCTGGGGACACAAAGAACCAGGGGTGCCATTCAAAATTCCTGTCCGCAAACCCACAGGTCACGGGTTCGAGCCACCCAAAACACAAAGTTCAAACACGCCCTCATCCTCCTTCCATATTCGCACACATCTCGTGGAAAACCATCTAGAAGTTATAACTTATACCATTGTTATTAACTGATCAATCATAACATCAACCTTCAAGTTTCAAATTTCAACGGATAACATTTGTCATCAACCATGAAATGAAACATGGCATCATGACCGAAGAGTTGTAATATACAGTGAATGTTCAAACTTGAACCTTAAAGTTATATTGTGATATGATGTTTAGAAATAGTCCACAATAAAGAGTTAAGAAAAATAATTACAAGATTTAGAATCTATATTCTAAACTGAAAAAGACAAATAATTTTACTATCTATCAAGTTTTCCTCTTGTTGGTGAGAAGCTGTTAATTTTAGGGGATTCAAAATTAGTGATCATGTTGAAGGACAAAATGTTGACAGATATTGATCTTATTAATGATTGTAGAGACCTAGTTCAAATACATGAATATGTCTAAGACTTCTGTTAAATAAGAAGGGTTAACATATTTTCTAAAACCTGAATTTTATGCTAATGTTGGAGGCAAAAGAGGTGAATTGAAAATTGATATAAAGTGCCACATCATAGGAATTAAGGGTTCTAGTTGGAGACTTGGAGTAAGGCCATTGAACAAGGAGTTTACATTATTTGTAGATATGCAGTTTTTCCAATTCATATATGGTGTGTTGATTGGAGTAGAGCAATAAAGGTTCTGCTTACCTAAGTGTGAAGGCTAGTATAGGGACCCAGGAGATAACCCCTGAGTAGTGCGTTAGTTTATTTAACTATTTCCTAAAGTTGGACTTATGAAAAACTTAAAATTCCTAAGTTAAATTATGATTCAATATCATCCCTTCATCAAGATCTAATCTCAACCATTGAGTGTGAAGAAGGGGATTTGGTCCAAATTATAAGAGGAGATAGAGTGAGTAAGTGGCCAGTCAGTGGAGCACAAGGAGTTTGTTAGATCAATGAAGAGAGAGACTAGGGTTTCAACAGATCGCAGAGCTAGTGACTAAGAAACAGATTGAGTGAGGGTCATGTTGTTCTCCCAGCCTTAGCGTAGTTATTCCACTCACACATGTGCACAGGAGGAGAGATCTACAACTTGCATGTGTGTGAAAATAGGAAAATTTGCACGACCCTTTGGCAAATCGATTGCATAGTAGGGAAATCGATTTATCTTGGGAAAACTAGTTAATTAATAGGAATTAATTAAGGAAAAGTGAGAATACTATAGAAACTCACGCGGATTGAGTTTGAGATGATCTTATCCATTTATGTAGATCTAAGCATTGTCGTTGGTTCACTAACGAGAGATTGTAAGAGCAACTCGATGGGTAGAGGAGAAGACATCTCAGAGAGAGTTCAACATCCAATTGCAGTGATTTAGAGAAAGGAGGTTGTAGAGCACTGAGAGGGAGTTCTGTAGTAGAGGGGCAACAAAATTTTGGAGTAGGAGACTCTAAAATTTCCAGTGGTAGTTTTTCGGAGTGCCAGAGGAATTTTTTAGTTGACAAAAGGGGCTGCACAGGGGCCTGCGCAAAGTACCGCTAGAGGCAGTTCGATTCAACTCAAGAGGAGATCGATTCAATTGCAGTTGGCCAGGATAATTTTCCAGAGGGTCGGAGGATCACTTCTAGAGTAGAAGTAGTCAAATAGAGGTAGATTCGAGGCAGTTCTGAGCAGTTGCAGTAGAGCAGTGCACAGAGGCTTGCATAGGGGTTCTTGGATAGCTAGTTCGAGTGCATAGTAGGGCAATCAATTTATCTTGGGAGTTGATTAGTGTGTCTTTGTGGAGAAAGGGAAGTTTTCCCTTGCTGTAAACTTTCTAAAGACTGCCCTTTTGTTGAAGATAATAAAATGCACACAAAGTTTGCAGGTTTTCGTGCCCTTTTGCTGAAGACAATAAAATGCACACAAATTTTGCAGGTTTTCCCTGGAGTTAGGGTTTCTTGGGTATATCTTGTGTCTAAGCATTAAATGTGTTTGTCTTCTGATTTATTATGACTCATACTTGTATAAGACTCGTCTAGCTATTGGATTGATTACCCGTATAAGACTCGGGAACGACCCGTATAAGAATCGTATAAGACTAGGAAAAATACATAATAAACTTCAAAAAATATGATCTCCAAAAAAAATAATATTAAAAAAATATGAATTTCGAGTGGGTCCACGGGTCTTATGTGGGTCCTATGCAGGTTACATGCAGGCCTTCACGGGTTCAATACGAGTAGACGGGTTTTATGTGGGTTTGGACGAGTACGGGTAGAGACCGCAGGTCATATGTGAGTGACTTGTCTTGCTATAGAACCTATCAAGAACCACAGGTACTCGTGGGTCTTATAAGAGTCGTGCTACACTGGTTAGAAAAATCAATGTATTTGCAATTTAAGTTTCTGGAACAACTATTATTTGTATTTATATTTTTACATTGAGAAAATTGTGAATCAGTTAGTGGGTTTAAGGAAATCTAACATGGTCCATGGACGATATTGTCTTATTTAGGTACTCGTAGTTATTATTTGCAGTGGAAATTATCTATGTCCTTTGAAGTGGTTATTATTACATTGTTGTTAGTGAAATCTAATATCTATCCTCGTCAATGGAGATAAAAAGCGTTTATAGATTAATGATGTTATAAAGGTATGTTAAATCAAGTGAGGTGAAGGAATTACATACAAACCCCAAGTTGATAAAGTCAACATGTGTGATTTGGAGAAGTCTGCAATGGTACTATATAGTTGTTGTAATGATGACTTTGATGATAATGTCCCAAATGGTGTTATTATTGTCGAGGATGAAGACTTAGATCACTAGTTTGGCCAAGAAAAGAAGAAATATGTAGGAAATTAGTTGGTTGAGCATTGGCTTCATGGCCTCCCAAACCTTCACTTTATGTGGTAAAGTTGCAAAATGTAATGTTCTTGTGAAAATAATTTCCAAAAATACGAATTAGCCTATCGATCCCCATAGGATATATTCCTTAATAAAGGGGAAAAGCCCCAAAATACCAATGTTTGGGCAAGTTTTGGGGAAGCTAGGCAAAGAAACCCATTGTTGGGGCTTGGTGTGAATTTTACTCAATTAAGGAGAGAATCCCCTCAAGGAAATCTATAAATACAAAAGGGTTTAATTCATTTGGATCATCATTGGATTGGAACAATTATCTCTGTTTTCTTTGAGTCTGAGGCTCTGAGGGCTTTAAGACCCCTTTCTCCTATTGATTTCAGTGGTGAAGGATTGCGCCCTAGGTGATAAAATTATTTGTATCTTTTATCTTTCTTATCTTTTTCTGGCACAGGAATTTCTTTACATAGGGAAAAAAAGATAGATTGGTGGAAGGATCTGAAGTGAAGAAAATCGACCTGCAGCTGGACGAAATTTTCCTAGGGCATATTTGCAGTCCATCCTAAGGCAACTGAAGCTTCCTATATTGTAGACAGAAGCTTGAGGAACTTTGAAGTCATATGAGGTATACAAACTCAGAGTTTCTCGTGTGATAGAGTGACAAGGCTGAAACATTTAGTGGAAACAAAATGAGGTCTGAGGAATACCACTGAATCTCTCTGTGGCCTGAGATTTATGGAATGCGAAGATACTTCTAAACTTGGAATAGTGAGAATCCTTTGAAAACATAACCGAATCCTTCTAACATATACGATTTGTCTTCAAATTGTTCAGTCAAGGTCCTGAGGAAGATGCATAAGCATTTACAGAGGGAGTTCACAGGTCCTTAAACTTAGCATTAACCTTCCTGTGATAGACTGGGATTTGAGGGTATTTCATTTAGTCTATTAGTTGTCAATAAACAGAATCAAATCACTGATTAGATAGATGTATAACTAATTATTGGATTACCTTTCTGTGGATGCATTGTCTCTACTCGAACAAGTGACATTGTGGATGAATGAACAATGCTACAGGGGTTGATGAATAAGCATTAATAATTGATGAGAATCCATCTAATACTATGTTATTAAAAGAATTATTGGTTTTTTCATTGATTGAATGAAGAAATATCAGTGGAAACCCTAGATACCTGGAATCATAGATTTAGAATTAAGTGGCAAACAATACTATTTAGTTGAATTTGTATTGGACTGTTGAATCTCTAGATATGGTATGAAATATTATATTGTATTTCTTATTGATGAATTATTAGTCAATATTATTAGAACTGTAATATTGCTCAATTGCACAGTTACTACCTATTTCATGGTCGAATAAGGGAAATAATTCTGATGGAGACCATAGTTCTTCAAGAAACCCTAAGTAAAAAATTTCTCTAGGTCATTATAGTGGTATTAGAGCTGACTCTCCTGCTAGTCTGGAGGGTGGTTGAAGATGGAGCAGCTGGAAATTTTTTTTGGCAAGGAATATGTAAAGTCGTGGTAGAAGTTAGAAGAGCAGCAAGCGGAAACTATTAAAAGACTGCAAGAAGGGAACAAAATGGCCCTTACAAGATTAGAAATATTTAACAAAAAGGCTGTAGTATCTAAGGAAAATGAAAAATATCAATCCCTAGAGATTGATGATAAGAGCACACAACAAAAAGGAGGTATATCGAACAATTTTCTGGCTAGCTACAAGAAAGTTGGATCAAATGATATTGATGATAAGCCAAAGCCTCTAAAATAAATCCATGGCCAGTGGTAGCAGTACTAAAGATAAAAGAAGTCGTCTAAATCTCAGGGAACAAGCTGGAATTCTCAAGGAAAGGGACAAATTTTCTGATAGCAATATCATTCAAATTTCATATATGCTAAACACAGATGCAGAGGATGAAATTATTCTTGATATAGGAGAAGGTAAAGACAATAGTACCCCCTCTAATAGCGTGACAAAAAATACTCCATCCAGAGGGTTTCCCCTTGAACACGACTCAACAACAAATATACGTTCTAATCTTTGGTTGTGGCTATACAAGAAGCAGACAAGTGCCTACGAGGATCTAGCAAGAGAAGAAAGGAAGCATGAAGGTGATTTGCGAATATTTGCTTCAAACACTGAGTATGGAGTAGGGACAGAACATGGTCAAAAAACATAATTTACAAAGGTGGTTGCTGATGATTTTGATGGTGCATGTGTTAAAATGGATAAGGAAATGTTGGCAATAGAAATTAAGAATTCTAAAAACATGGAAGAAATTGCACAACCGCCTACATTATTGAAAGAATCTGTGACCGAAAGAAAATTGTCCAAATCGACAAAAAATAAGAGAAGGCAACGGACGTATATAAAATTGGAAACCTCTCATTATTATCCCAACTTCATGTGGATCAAATTTGAATTCACAGAGGGGTCCCAGTTACATGAAAAACGTGGAAGAATTTTTTGTAGATTTTTAATGTTAGAAGACTACAGAAAGAATAATGAGAAAATGGAGGGGAGAAAAATCACCTGTTTGTAGCCAATCTCTTAAGACACAGGTAAGGTGACAAGGGAAAATCAGTAAAATAATTCTTAGGAAATATGATGTGAAGCTACTTGGGAACACTGGAAAATTTATGGGATTAGATGAAGAAAAACCGACGATAGAGGAGGAAGAATGCCCAGTGTCTACTTTCAGTAGCTCTAAAGGACAAGCTTGTGAATTGATAAACGAAGCTGGTGTAAATATAGAATCTCTTATTGAGGCTGTTGTTAATGAACTGTAGTCCCAAAAGGATACTCAGTTGGATAGGAACTCGCAGAGAGCTATGCACACTCACGATCAACATAGCATGGCGCATTGTGCTGATGATCTCCAACTAGTTCCATTTCAAAAAAAGGAATCATTTTTACATTTGAAATTTAAAAATTAGTCAAAATGCCCTCCAAAAACTTGTTTTCATCCCTTGAAAACTCCCTGGGAAGTGCTTTTCAACAAGATTTACATTTTATGGTCAGATATTCAGTCAAAAGTTAAAACATATGAGACAATTGTTGAAAAGGAATTCCCATATGTCTATCAAACAACTAGGTTTGAAAAAATTTCATATATAATTGGTGATCTTCCTGCTGGAGATTACTATATTCACTTAGTAGAGATCATATTCACAAATGGCCTATCTAGGATGTGAGGTTTTAATGCCATTATATAGGAGGATAAGATTCTTTCTGAGCTTGACATATATGCTTGCGTTGGTTCAAACACTCCACTTGTTTTGATGGATACCCCGACACATGTTATTGATGGAGGAACTTTAACTCTTAGATCTAAAGCAATCACTCGTAGCCCTATTGTATGTGCCAACTACATTAGAAAGGGCATTCTTTTCCTTGATTTTCCTCATGTACTATAACTTTATTTGAAATGACCTGAATATAATTTCTTGCGAGACACAATGATCTAGATAAATGACCAATATGAATTTCCACTTCAACTTGACTTGGACAGGGACAATGATGAATATATTTCTCTATATGCAAGTGACTTGTTGAAGCTATTGGATGTATCTTATAATGAAAACACATTACCAACTACATATGGTGAACTTTTTCCTGCTCTTGGAAATCATTGTTTAAAGATAGTGGAGTTCATTACAGTCCCACTAAGGATGGGCAGTGAATTTGCTCAGCAGGAATTAGTCAAGTTGGGTGCTATTCAAATGACTATACATCTGTTTTTTTACTATCCTTTTAGCAATTCCTTGCATCATTAAGTGAAGAGCATCATAGTGTCATGCTTAGAGAACAAGAATACATCTCCCATCAAGCATACCCTTTAGGATTGTAACTTAATTGGAAGTTTTTTGGCAACGAAAAGAAATCCCACTGTTCCTGTTGATCAGAATAAGCCAACAATATCTTACCCAGGGAAGGTTGCACCAAGAATAGGGAACATTGGTCACTTGAAATGAATTACAAACAAGCTTACTCAGTTGGGAATAAATAATATCTTGATACAACCATTGTTGCGGAGAAATGACGAGTGGACTAATTGGGAAACAAATGTTCCTTCAAAATGTAATGTAGTGGGGAACGTTGTCCAGTGGACATGAAAACACTCAACAATACACAAACGGACTATAGCTGGTGATGAAGATGATTTTCGCAGCAGAGATTATGATAATTCAAAAATGGCCAATAACCCGAGTCAAGTATTCTGATATGGAATGGTTGGCAGTGAAGATGGGGAAGAGGCTCATGGAGCCATTGGTAAAGACAATGAGTATGCCTTCTTCGATGATGAGTTAGCAGAATTCGTTGTATTCTCTCTCAGAATGGGCAGAAAATAGGATGGTGTGATGCTGAGAGAGACGATGCTCACCAATACAAATTGGTTTTCCCTTCAAGATGACAGGCATACTAACTAGTTAGTGTCGACATCTCTTGTTTCGTCATCTCCCAGAGTAGAGGATGGTAAAACAAAAAACATAACAACATCAAATAATACTAGTGGTAATAGTAGCAGTAACGATGAAATTGTGTTAAAAGATGGGAAGTTGGTAGATACATCTACTTCTACAAAAGGAATTTCAAATTGTGTAGATATAGAAGCCAAGCCAAAAAGCACCTTAAATTCTGATTTGTCTTTGGAGCTAGAGAATATTGATATATCTGATAATTTGACCTTCCCTCAATATGTTGAAAGAAATATTAATATATTTTCTGTCAAACCCCCTGATTGGGTGGAATGGGAGAATGCAGTAGATTTTGAGGGCACTTTTGGTAGAAATCCATTTAGTGAAAACAATCCTTTTGAAATAAACATTGGAAATCCATCAGAGGCAAGTGTTAATTTCAAATTGGCTTGTATAGGCCAAGACTCAAGGATAAAAATGGATCATGTAACTGGAAAAGAGACAATTCAAGATAGTTTTGTTCCTAAATGAGAGGAGGCAGAAGCAAATGAACTAGCGAAGAAGACAATATTGCCCTTCTTTGAAGAAAATATGGAGTTTGTGGGAACAAAGAAAGCCATGGAACATGCTCTAAAGGAAGAAATCGAGGAAGCCGCAACGAAATTGTCATTGCTTGATGTCAAGCAATGTTGGGAAGGGGAGATTGTAATGTTCCCGCAAAATCAATTGCCAAAAATACGAAGTAGCCTATCAATCCCCGTAGGCTATAGTCCTTGATAATGGTGAAAAACCCTAAAATTCCAATTATTGGGCAAATTTTGGGGCGGCTGGGAAAATAAACCCAAAGTTGGGGCTTGGTGTGAATTTTATTCAATTAATTAATGAGAGAATATCCTCAAGGAAATCTATAAATACAAGAGGGTTGAATTCATTTGGATCATAGTTGGATTGAAACAATTATCTCTGTTTTCTTTGAGTTTGAGGCTCCGAGGTTTTTAAGACCCATTTCTCCTATCAATTTTAGTGGTAATAGGTTCCACCCTGGTTGAGAATTTTATTTCCATCTTTTATCTTTCTTATTTTTTTCTGGCATAGGAATTTCTTTACATAGGGAGCAACTAGATAGATTGGTGGAAGGATTTGAAGTGAAGCAAATCGACCTACTGTGAAGTTGGACGAAATTTTCCTAGCGCAGATTTGTAGTTCATCGTAAGGCAAACAAAGCTTCCTATATTGTAGGCATAATCCTGAAGTACTCCAAGTCATCTGAGGGAGAACAACTCAAGTTTCTCCCATGATAGAGTGACAAGGATGAAACATTCTGTGGCAACAGGATGAGGTTTGAGGAAGACCATCAAATTTCTCTTTGGTCTGAGATTTATGGGATGTCAAGATACTTCTAAACCTAGGACAGTCTGAATCCTTTCAAAACATAACTGAAGCCTTCCAATATATACGCTCTGTCCTGAACTTGTTCGGTGAAGGTCCTGAGGCAGATGCGGAAGTCGTTACAGAGGGAGTTCACAGTTGCTTATACTCAGTGTTAGCCTTCCTGTGATAGAATTGGATTTGAGGGTATTTCATTCAGTCTATTAGTTGTCCATAGACATGATCATGTCACTGATAGATATATCTATAGCTAATTAGTGGATTACCTTTCTGTGGATTCATTATCTCTACTCGAACAAGTGACACTGACATTGTGTATGAATGAATGGTGCTACAAGTGTTGATGATTGAGCATTGATAATTAACGATAATCCATCTAATACTGTGTTATTAAAAGAATTTTTGGTTCTGTAATTGAATGAAAAAATAAATTTCAGTGGAAACCTTAGATACCTGAAACACTAGATTCAGGATTAAGTGGCAAACAATACTATTCAGTTGAATTTGTGTTGGACAATTGAATCTCGGGATAAGGTACGAAATATTATATTGTATTTATTATTTATGAATGATCACTCAAGGTTATTAGAACTGTATTGTTGCTCAATTGCACAGTTACTACCTATTTCATGGTCGAATAAGCGAAAAAATTCAGATGGAGACCATAGTTCCTTAAGAAACCCTAAGAGCAAAATTGCCCTAGGTCATTACATAAAACACAAGTGAAACTCTAAGGGCAATGCAGAACAGTTACCTAATGTCACCACAATAATTCCTTCACTTGTTTTAGTCCGGCTCTCCTTCGGCACAGGAGGGCAATACTTGGACAACTAAATCTGATTTATGATGTAAAATTAGGATTTATTGATGTTTTATCAAACACTAAATAAAAGGGTTTGAGTTTATATTTTTTGGGTGGTTGAGAGGAAGACCAATGCCAAACATGAACTTAGGACAAATGGATTCTAAGGATATTTAGAGAGTTGGAATATATGCGAATGGTGATGAGAGATAATGCTGTTACAAAATGCTAGGATCTATCTATGAATGTTGTTTCAGATTGCAGAAAATTAACTAGAGGGCCCTTCCAAGGGCGCTCCACGTACATATGAAGGTCAAGAAAGAGGTGACCTTTCTATAAACTGGGATCTACCCTACCTTTCACTTAGATAATAGCAATAAATTATCCAATTTAATAACAAGAATCAGTGAGGGAAAAGCGTAGGAAACACCTCAACAAACATCCTTGTTTAGATGGCAGATTTTTCCCTTTAATCAAAGCCCTTTACAACAGAATTTAAGTGTAATTTCCAGTCAATAGAAACAACAATATGGATATCCTTAGTTTAATGTATTCATTATATACTCGATTCTATTGTTTTTATTTGTTTTTCAGCTCACAATTCTATTCAAGGTGTATGTTGTGTTGTTTGTCATCTACTTGTAGTTACATGGAAAACACTTAATTGCATACTAAATTCTAGTGACGTAATCATGATATTAAAACTAAGTCCCGAAGGCACATTGCTATCGATAGATTTGTGATGCTTATGAAATAGGGGGTGAGGGGATGTTAGGGGACCAGGGTATACATATGGAATTTCTATACCTGAAAAAATTTAGAAATTAAAAACTCAACTACAATGTATTGTCATTCAATATTTCATCCGTACACAATTTCAATTTGACATTCATGATTCATAACTGAAAATTCTCACTCAAACATTAAACAATCATATGGCATACAATGATTAGAAAAACAATAAACTTGATCATTTAAATTTATAGTTCCCTTGCGTTAAACCTACTACTTTTAAAAACATCTAATGATGTTTTAAAAAATGGAATAGGAAAAGAAACATAGCTAGTTTGTGAAGAGAATTTTCTAGTTTTTCTGTGTCCTATAGTATGATAGTTAGAGTAAGGCACTGCACTAGTGTTGACATGAACTGTTGACTCTCATCATCACACACAGGTCCATCAAGCTAATATCTTTTAGGTGTGATTCCCACCCTTTACTGATGGACCCTATAGTTTGTGCCATAGGCTACAACATTCATTTTAAAAGGGTTGAGACTTTTATACATTTCCGTCCTAAGTTGCAAGAAATGAAGTGCAGGAAATAAAATGGAGAAAGTTAAATCCTAGTACACAAAATGAAATCAATTGAAAAATCATGCTATATTAAATTAATTCGATATTTAACAAAAATAAATGTATAAGATGGCTTGATACAATTTAAAATTTAAATCTACTGTTGTCCTAATCAGCAAGTCAGCAATGCATATATATATGGATTAGTGCTAAGAAACAATTCATAAACATAGCCCATTTTCTAATTTGGGACTTGCAACTTTGTATCTTTTTATTTATTAGAAGATAGACTTCAGGTCTTATGTTTTTTACCTCATAGGTTAGATATGCTTCTATACGATCTACACTTGCACTGGCACTATATCTTGTTTTTGATGCACCTAGAAATTTATTTAACCTATTTATGCTCACTTGTTGGACATATATATATATATATTTGTTTGTTTAATTTACCTTATTGACAGAAATTAAGATAGCTTGGATTCCACAAATAACATCTCCAGCTTTATTCAAATACTTTCTATCACTGTCTCAGCTTATTTTAGAGGATCACTTGTCTCCAAAATTGTGAATCCTTTTTGGTAATTACTACTTTCTTTTATACAAAATTGGACTCTGGGTAGGTAAAGTAATTTAGCTTCCTGACTATTCACCTCCCTTGATTAGCCAATAAAAGTTTAATCATTTACATCTGTAACCTCTTCTTTGTAATCCTTCCAGGCTTTATATGCTCTTTCTATTTTGAATGAGTTAGTAAAGTGATGGTGTTCAAATGGCAGTTGGCTGACACCTAGCCTATTTTGGAGTTTGGTTTGCCTCTTCTTTAAGTTATATTTGTAGACATAGAGTAGATCCTTTTGTGTTGTTGGGGTTTGTGTTGAAAACAACAGTGTGGAAGGTCTTCTTGACTCGTGCCTTAGTCAAGAAAGACCACAGTCAATATTTCTTTAGCATGGATGAGTTCGTGAAACAAGGAAACTGATGGGTGGAGTTGGAGGAACAGTCAAGTGCACTTCCAACAGGCAGTTCGAGTTTGGAATAAGGTGAGTAGAGAGCTTCAATTTCGATTGAGACAAAGACAAGTTATAACTCCAAGTTATGAGTGGAGAAGTGTTTAGTTCGAACTCAGTTAACTTACCAATCTCAACTGCTTTTCTAAATTGTACTTGCCAGAATTTACACGATCGAATTGCTTAAAAGAAGGAAGAAAGGCACAATTGTATTTTTTTTTGTTTTGCACGAGTCTGTGTGAGGAGAGCTTCTTACTAGGAGAGCGTATCAAGGAGGAGCTTGTATTCATATTTGAGAGATACCATTCCTTGCAAGTTTGTGCTAGGAAATATGAGTAAATTCCTAAAGAATAGGAGCCTATTCTGCGCTAGGTAATAGGAGATTTCTTGTGCTAGGAAATAGGGAGAAATTGTGCAAGGAAAGAGGAGATGGTTCAGGGTTTCTTGCAGGGAGTTTCAAGCTTAGTGTAAGTAGTGAGAATAGTGAGTTTTCTATTGAAACAATTTTCCTTGTAAAGAGATATATTTGTTCAATTTTTGTCAATAAAATTCTACAACAAGAAGAGGGTTTTCCCAGTTGGGTTCCCTAGAAAAAATTACTGTGTTATTGTGTGACTGTGTTTCCTTATCTCTGTTTCTATTTCGTTGCTTATTTAGAGTAGATAATTTCTATGCCTTGGTGAATCAAAGTTAGTTTTAGAGTGTTCAACAAGGAGTTACATAATTTAAAGGAAAATCTACATGGTATAGGAGCAGAGAACAACATAAATACGAGCACCAGAGAATGGATTTGTAAAGAGCAGTTCTTTGGGCAAGGAGGATGACGTACCAAGGACTGAGAGCATATCATTGTTTAGAAGGAGCATCCAACTCCTCCTCATGGAAGGAAAGGATGAAAATATTGTTGGAAGACAATGGGGTTGAAGAATTCGTTAAGGACACTATACCACCACCATAAGATGCCCAACAGTTGGCCCGACACACTAAGAATGATATCAAGGCAAAGAGGATTATTCTAGAGGGGGTAAAAATCATATTAATCTTCATTTCTACGAGAAGACTGCATATGAGATGTTCATAGCCATCTTAGATCTGTTTCAAGGCTACATTAATGTTGGGAAGTTAGCTCTCAAGTAGAAGCTAAGGTGTATCCAGATGAGAGAAGGAGAGCCCATCGTCACATATCTTTGGAAGTTCACTCAGGTTTGAGATGAGCTAGGCACTGTGGGTGTCACTGTACTAGAAAGTGACCTTGTGAGCTTCACTATACTAGGACTATGACTAATGTGTCATACGCTAGGATGATTCTACCCTAGTGTTTCTTGTAGCAATTTAATTTTACCTTTCTCTACTGCATAGCTCAATTCGATATACTTGTTGAACAAACAAACTTACGTAATGAAGCAATGAACAATATACCGTCTAAAATTTCTATTTTATGTAAACAACAACACAAAAAAACCTTTGGCAAGACATTGTATTATTCAATAATGTGCAAAAACCATAAAAGTCAATCTCATACAGTTCGTAGTTCAGTCTAGAACATATATGATCCACAGATGACAATGGTAGGCTTCTCGTCAATAGATCAATGCCCTAACCAGGGCCCACAGTTGAAACATCCTAAGTAAATTCCTCTAGACAACTTCAGACCTATATTAGACTACTTGCTATGCTTGATTCGAGGGTGCTATAGTCCTCGACCATCCTCTATCTACCAAGTCCACTTTAGGAATTACTTTGGCCTCCTCTTCTTATCAATGACCTCGACTTAAGCCACAAGAATATTCTGCTACAAGAATAGACATACACATTATTGGTTCAGAGGTGTTTCACCATCGTGTGAGTTCAAAGGTCCCTACTCTTAAATGGCCCCAACGTCGGGGAGTCTCTCTCATCCACAGATTTGAATTTTCCAACATAGAATTGAATGGAAAAAATTTGATTTGAGCGAAATAAATCCACAAACCTTCATATTTTCATTGCTCCTCATAGACAAGTTATAGTGTTCAGGGGTCCCACATAGTACGAATTCCACGGGGTCAACCACATAGCTCTGTTTCTTCTAGCCCAGAGACCCTAATTTTTCCCATAATTCCCTGAGGTTGCCACAGATAGAACCAATCTTCTTCCTTGTTGATTTGTTAGTTTTGTGACTTCAATTAAGGACTCATCTTCTTTAGAAATGCTACTCCTTTTTGTGCCATAACAAAAGAAAAATGTGCATCAACTAAGTTGGAATCTTTCACCACCGAAATTGACAAGAGAGAAAAGGGGTCTTAAAACCCTCAAAGCTAATGCTCAAGAAATAAATGAGTTGATACGCAATGATGATCCCAATTGAATTCAACCCTCTTGTATTTATAAATTTCTTATAGGGGTCTCTTCTTAATAGATTGAGTAAATTTTACTCCAAACCCCAATTTTGGGTTTCTTTGCCTAGCTGCCCCAAACTTTCCCAACATAAAATATTTTGTTGTGTTTCCCTTTATCCAGGACTATAGCCTATGAGTATTGGATAGGCTATTAATTACTCCATAACCCGTTAATTTGGAGAGGACATTATAGTCCCCCCTTCTTGAATTTTCTTTCCCTCAAGCAATTACAGACTTGGGAGGGTTGCATGAATGGATGTGTGGAGAATAAAGAAGGCAACCTTTGAAATGCTAAAGATATGGGTTCATCAACCAATCAAGTGAAATATACATTGCGTGGTAGTAATGAGTGAAATAATTGCATCATATTTTGTAATTCATGTTGAGCAGCGTATCATAAATAAAGCAAAAATATTGATAGTAGAAGGTGCTACTTATGGGTCACAATTGCTTATGCTTCTTGAAACTTTCATTGGTAGCTATTCTTGAGATTCTAATTTTGGTGTTGTAATGGATAATATCTCTGTTAAGGCTTGGGAGGAGTTTCGTAAATAACATGCTTATGTTATTGATGTACTAGGACCAAAAGCAGAAACGAAAGTGGCTGCAACTATAAAGTATAAAATGCATGTAGTATTAGGTGTGATAGAGGAGCCACAAGGGGTAGCTCAGTTGGTTGAGTTCCTATTTCTAAGTACCTCGCCTATTGGGAGGTCACGTGGTCAAATCTCCTCAACGCCCTTGGGGTTAGGCCTTGCTAGTTTTGCCGACGGGTAGATCTCTTCGAGTTGATTTACTTGGATTTTCCCGTGGATGTAGTGACCACTTAGTGTCCATGAACCACCCTAAAAAAAGGTGTGATAGAGGGAGAAAGTTTTACTTTGTGATAGACATAATGCTTTTAGCCTTCCCTTTGATATTTTAGCGGCATTAATTTGTTTGTAGCATAATCACAAGCATTGCAGGTTAAAATAAAGAAAACACACACTATATTTTTTTTTATCACAAAAAAACACATTGCATGGTAAACTAAATCTAACATGTGTTGGATTTGTTTCTAGCACAAACACAAATATTTCAAGCTTAAACAAATCTAGCACCTGCTAGATTTGTTTATAACAAAAAAAAACAAGTATTGTAGGGTAAACCAAAAGAACAAACACAAGCATTGTAGGGTAAAATAAATCTAGCACGTGTTAGATTTGTTTCTAGTAAAATCAAAAGCATTGTAGGGCTAGAGACAAATTTAGCATGTGCTTGATTAGTTTGTAGCACAAAAAAAAACATTGCAGGGTAAAACAAGTCTAGCACGTGTTAGGTTTGTAGGGTAAAATAAATCTAGCGCGTGTTAGATTTGTTTATAGTAAAATCAAAAGCATTCTAGGGCTAGAGACAAATTTAGCATGTGTTTGATTTGTTTCTAGCACAAAAAAAACATTGCAGGGTAAAACAAGTCTAGCACGTGTTAGGTTTTTTCCAACACAAACACGAACATTGCAAAGTAAAAAA